>CM047430.1:31531309-31634517 GCA_026168455.1 Theocolax elegans | reverse complement strand
CTGATAAAAATTGAAATAAACAAGAATAATTAAAATTGTATAAAAATAAGTTGAGTTTTTCTATTAATCGGTGCAACAATCGAGTAAAATGTCATACTATAACATAATTAAATTAGTAAATAAGTTTTAACAGAACATATGAAGTAGTACAGAGACCTATAACAACCATAAGAATTAGGCTTTAGGCTAAGTGGCTTTTCAAAAAGATGAGGCCCATCAAAGAAATATTTTGGATGATTTATTACACAAAATTGTTTCTGGACTTTCAATCGAGTTTTTTAACAAAGTTTTTACATATTTATCTTAATTTCAAATATTTGTGAAAACTTTATTTTTATATACAAATTGAATGACTTATTTACTTCAACTTCCATAAACCACCTTCTTTAGACAATATGACTATAAAGTATCTCTGAATATAATGTAAAGTAATATTGTTTAATATAAATAAAAATTGTTTATGACTATTATCTAGAAAGATCCTCGGAAATGCTTGAAGTTTAAAAAGAAACTGTCGAGTTTGTTTAAAAATAATCGAAAGATTTCGTTATCGTAAACATCGTTATCCAAACTAACGGAAACATGAAAAGAAATGTGAAAATAACGTGCCTTTCGTAAATTTGAGCTTAATCAATAGTTCGAGTAGCAAGTTTTCAATAAGCTCAAAGTGCAAAAGCCACGTTGTGAAAAAAGCGTAACCAAAGTAATTTGAACTTTGAAAAGAAATCGTGAGATTATAGTTGGAAAAACGCCGGGTTGCTTTCTTTTTTTTCCCTCTTTTTCTCTGTATGTGTGTGTGTGTGTGCGAATCTCTTTTTCTATGAGTAAGGTGAGGGGAATCGGTGTTTTTTTTGTTTGTTTGTTCACAGTGAACCCGTTACCCCTTCAGAATTGCACGGCTCACAATCAAAGCGGCACCTGGATACGGATATCCTGTGTCGAAGGCTTCGATGGTGGGCTGCCGCAAAAGTTCGTCGCTGTGGTCGACGAGCAGCGGTGGGAATCGAGCAGCCCCTGTTGGGAAATCGAAATCCATAAACCAACCACTGTCTCTCTGTACGCGGTCAATGCAAAGGGTTCCAGTGACCCCATTATCATGGAGGGCATTGCTTTTAAAGACATGGCGAAATTTACGGGTGAGTGTGCGAAGACGCACGGCACTAACCGATATACCCTTGATTTATGCTCTCTATTTCACCTTCCTCTCCCCCTCTCCTTTCCCACTCTCTCCCGCTCTTTCGTATGAAGGACTGCCTGGATATTCTCTACAGTTTTATACATCCTCGATCTATTACTATATATATTCGGATATTGATTAAATACCTAATAAAATATCATAAATTATGTCCACCGACACAACTTGTTTTTGGCGCTTCACCTACACTGTCGAAGAATTTTATGTCTCGTAAATTTACGATTAAATATACTAAATTATTCGTACTTAAAAAAAATCAAATATTTAAAATTTATTATTTAGTGTAAGGTTATACAACACAACAATTGCAATTTTCGTTATTTCCCATTTACCTACATCATAAAACGTTACAGTATCCATAATGTGATCTTCAAAATTTAGTAGTATACTAAATTAAAAACGAAAAATATGCAGACATATTGTAGTCAGTTTTTTTACACATTCTAGATATATTTTAAAGTATATAGTTATGCACTTTTTTCAAAATAGTTACATTGAAATTCAAATTTTTATGGTCATCGTTAGTTTTGCAAATTTTCAACACACATTGTTCAGCACAACTTTCAATATTGGAAAATAAATATTTATTGATTAAACTTTTACATTCCAGCAGATAAAAAACAGTCCTGAATCAAAATATTCAATAAATTATGCTACAATTCTTATTTATAAAATGATTTATATGATTTTAAAAGCTAAAATTAACACGTAATAAATTTTAAAAGTATCTCAGTTTTATAATAAATCATACTTGTTTAACAAAATATTTTCAGTTGTATTATCCAAATTACAAGGTAAAACACCACCAAATTTATTTTAATTAACGCTTTAAAGTATAACTTTAAATGCAACTAAATATTTGCAAGTTTACGATTATAAATTTAAAACGTAGTAATTATTTTCAGATTATGATTAGCTTTTTGTATATTTAGATTCAGATTTCAATTTATTATGTGTTTCTAAATAATATTCCGTAAAAAGAGAAGGCTTAATAGGACACTATTTAATGATTTTTCTAAATTACTGCATCAGCAGGGTGTGCGAATGGTGTACGAGGCTTGAATTAACTTTTTAATTTCAACTGAATTATATATTTGATATGCTATATACACCCTATTGTATGTGCGTGTGTGTTGTATATATAATTACGCACACTCTCAAATATAAAATATTTAATTAAATCCGTTAATTTCTCATTTAATTAATTTAATTACTTTATTGCAACTTTTAATTTCATTACAAATTTAATAAAGGATTATATTTCGGTTAATTTTTCAGTTTATATACTGTATAATTATACGTGTCTTTCGAATTTTTATCATGTAATAAATTTGTGTTAACACATTTGCTATAATTACGTAAATTTACTTATTAAATTATTCAGTATTTAGTACATTTCAAAGAACAAATATTTAATAATATTAATTAATTATAATAGTAATGAAAAATAAAATATTTTTTGTAATGTTTTAATGCATCTTGAAATAAAATTTGCTTTACATAATTGACTACCTTTTCACCGCTAATAAAAATGAAATATGCATGTCACGCAGAAATCTATATGTAAAAGTGTATGTATTTTATAAGGACATCATATATATATTAAACAAAATAGAAAGTACATATATATTTTTTAAATATTGAACATTGCCCGTCGTTTTTTAACGCATTGCATCAATTTCTAGTAGATAAAATAGCAAATATCAATATAATCTATAAATATACGGTTATCCCGTACATATAGGTGGAAGTTGAAATCGAATTTTCCATATTTCACGTGAATTGCGTATAAACAAAGGATGCAACTAATTATAATAGCCATAAATCGCGAGTATAACGTTGATATACACGAAAATGCAAAATAGATATAGATAAAATATTGATACATTACATAATAATGCATCATTGAATTCGGTAATTTAATGAATATCCGAAATAATCCGAAATTCCGGGGAGGGTGGGTGAGTGGTGGTGAGGATGCGAAGGAGGAAGTCGCGTGCAGTATTAGATGTATCGTGTATACGACTATATGTACACCTATATATACATGTATACACGGCCGAAGGAGTGAGGGTAAAAAACTTATTTCGCAGGAGAGACTGGTATTTCACTCGACATATCACCGATCTTGATTGGCCTAGGAGGTACAGCTACCGGATTAGGTCTTATCGTGACCGGAGTATTAATGGCGCTTTGGAGAAAACACGCCGCTTCGCCGTCTAAACCTAAACCACTTCAACAGCCGACCATTGCCACATTTGCGGTTAAGGGCGAGGAGGAGGATGGAAATCCCGATCTTATACCCACGACAGCGCTGACCAATAATTATACAGGTAGAGTTTCCGTATAAATTACTCGTGCGCCAACCGACTTCCCTCTCCCTCTCCCTCTCCCTCTCTCTTTCTCTCTTTCTCTCTCTCTCTTCGTCTCTCACCCCCGTTAAATTAACCTCCTTTCATTTGGACGGGTAACCGGAAACTTTACGCGTACGTATACGTATATATAAACCTATGTAGAATAATTTTACTTGAGCTAAATTTATCGATTGCGAGAGGTGCGCAACACCCTACGTATACAGAATATAATTTTTTCATTTTCCAAAGCTTCCACGAATATTCACACGTATACGCGAATCGGGTAAAGTAAAATATGCTTTCGGTATAAATTCTGGGCTAAGTACTGCCGCGTTAATTCAGCTTATTCAATTGCCATGGAGAGAGCTTTATGAATCGAGTATCAAGGGAATTCAACTTTACTACTCGATGTTTCAAACATTTATGTATCCTATGTGCGACGGTTATTATTTCATTCACCAATGTTTTATTTATTCTTTTTCAGATAGGAAACCTTCCGTTTATGGTTCTTTGCCACGGCGGTTCCATTACACGGAAGAGCAGCAACTGCCTCAAAGTATTTTACAAGATACGGATTATCTAAGAGCTGTACCAAACGTACGTTGCACGAAAAATGTATGGATGTGTATACGGTGGGGCGATTTCACCAGTCCGTTAGCTATGTGGGACTAAATAATGAGCACTTATTACCATATTTTTGTCTTTCTTTGATTCAAAAACCTTTTTAACAACTCTCACAGTCACGAATCTTTTTGACTTAAGAATCATGAAATTCATTGATCTACTGCAGATTAAAATAAACAATAAATTTAGAATTTTGTTGTATTATTATTATACAAATAATGAGCTATTTATTAAAAAATTTATCAAAATTAAATTTCTTTTAACTTGTCCTCGGATAGAGATTATTATTTATTAACCGGCAGTATTTTTCGGGTTTGCGTACTTATAATAATGTTCATTTACGATACCTGCTCAGCCAGAGGTGAAGTCACCCTACATTTCCTTTTTTTAGACAATGAATAATTTTCGTTCTCTTACCTCCTTGTAGACCTGCAGCTTACAAAGAACAGGTCGTTATACAGAAACAATAGTTAGACATACAACCGTCCAAGAAAGTTGTATTTAAGTGGGCATAAAAGTGAATTCGTACAATGAATTTCGAGATCATAACTAAGAACTATAAAGAGTGAGGAAGAGAGAGATAGAGATAGAGAGGAGGGAGGAGGGAGGAAGGAAGAAGAAAAAGAGCGTCAAGTTGAATTTACCACGCAGGAAAATTTTAAAACATGCAAACTATTTATAGCTACTTGACTGATCATACGTTTGTAAATATTGTACATATAAATAATTTATACAAAAAACAAAAAGTGACTCCTGTTTTATATTTAATTATACCTCGACCTAATTATTTCGTAAACAAATAAATATTTTAATCGAACATTGGGTGTACGTATTTTTTTACCATTATTATAGAATAATAATAACAAAGGTTCATCATTTTACTTATCGTTCGATATGTTTTCATTTCATTATAATTACATTTATTTATTCTAACCAATTAACATTCACTGATGTAAATAGAACGATATAGACGATTCGAAGGTAAGCTCCTACATTCGTACATTTGTTTATAAAACTTTGAAAACTAATAATACACTTTTATTAGAAAGTATAGAATAAAACTTTCAGTTAAATCCGACATCCAGCCTATTAAAGAGATTTCACAGCAAACTTTCGAAAAGTACAAAAAAAGGTACTCTATATAGAACGAAATAAAAGTACAACTTCTAAAAGAAAACTGAAAACACAGAGTGGTTTTCGAAGAGATTAAGATCCGTTTCAGAGAAGGAAACAAACGGTATTTCTAAGAAGATCTACTTAAAATTAGGGAAAAGAAAAACAAATTTACCGAGAAATAACGTAAAGTTAACTTTCGTTAACAACAAATTAAACTATCCTAATACATCGTATATATATAGATTATATAGATTATATTATCTTAAGTATTTATAATATAGAAGTTTAATGTTAGCATAACACTTATACGAAAAATCAAATAAGTATTTAGTGAGCAATTAAATTGTACGATTTAAATTAATAGTATCTACAAAATAATTTCATCGAGTGCTTGTGTTTAACGAACTTTTAATTGACTTTATTATTATATATCTACCTTTTTAATTACTTGATAAAAAATTTGGTTGAATGTAGTACGAAAGTAAGCATATTAATTACTGACAAATATTTGTATGTATGTGTGTGTGTGTGTGTGTGTGTCTTATACTCATTATAATTAATTTAAAAAGCCATTTATTTCAAAATCTATTGATTTTTTTGAAAAAACATTACACTATATTTGAAGAATCCGTTTTGTTAAATTAATAAAATATATTTATTTGAACAAAATTAATCTATATTAAAAATAAATAAATATTGCGTTGTATTGACCAACATATTTCTTTTAAACAAGCAAATTATTCATTGAATTAAAATCTGCTATATTAACACACAAGTAAATAATTAGTTATTTGTAACAAATATTTAGTCACTTAAACCAAACAATTTTATTAAACCAACAAAAATTTTTTTCGATCGAACAAAATATTTCAATGTTTTATAAAATTGATGTGTCAGAAACAAAGAAATTATTTAATTGTTTTAAATAATTTTTTATTTAACATAAAAAAATGTTATTATTTCCTTTGATACTATTTTTGTTTCTTCGATTATGTTCAATGGCCCATTGAATCCAATGTACATTTAATTACATCGAGCATCCTTGAGTTTGTAGTTCTAATGCACTTGTTTTCTTAATGTAACGCATCTTCATCTTTTATGTAAATTATCTGTTACTTGAATCTAGTTTTCATACGACGACCGAAACACTGAAATTGAGTAAATAGTTTATTTAATTGGATGAAATGAAGAGTATTTGATTCTATAACTCTATTTAATTAATGTTTCTTACTTACCTTAATATAGTGCAGCGAATTTTAGTAAATTATTTCCTTGATTCAAGAAAACGTTTTTTCAATTCGCTTCTCGATTTAATTTTATACTTTTGAAAGTTTCTTTTATATGAACCGATAAAATTTTTGGCCGCTTGCGGGAAACTTGGATTCCCCTAGCGGTCGTTGCCGAAAGCTCTCTTATTTAAGTAAATGGTTTATTTATTCTTTTTCAGATAGGAAACCTTCCGTTTATGGTTCTTTGCCACGGCGGTTCCATTACACGGAAGAGCAGCAACTGCCTCAAAGTATTTTACAAGATACGGATTATCTAAGAGCTGTACCAAACGTACGTTGCACGAAAAATGTATGGATGTGTATACGGTGGGGCGATTTCACCAGTCCGTTAGCTATGTGGGACTAAATAATGAGCACTTATTACCATATTTTTGTCTTTCTTTGATTCAAAAACCTTTTTAACAACTCTCACAGTCACGAATCTTTTTGACTTAAGAATCATGAAATTCATTGATCTACTGCAGATTAAAATAAACAATAAATTTAGAATTTTGTTGTATTATTATTATACAAATAATGAGCTATTTATTAAAAAATTTATCAAAATTAAATTTCTTTTAACTTGTCCTCGATAGAGATTATTATTTATTAACCGGCAGTATTTTTCGGGTTTGCGTACTTATAATAATGTTCATTTACGATACCTGCTCAGCCAGAGGTGAAGTCACCCTACATTTCCTTTTTTTAGACAATGAATAATTTTCGTTCTCTTACCTCCTTGTAGACCTGCAGCTTACAAAGAACAGGTCGTTATACAGAAACAATAGTTAGACATACAACCGTCCAAGAAAGTTGTATTTAAGTGGGCATAAAAGTGAATTCGTACAATGAATTTCGAGATCATAACTAAGAACTATAAAGAGTGAGGAAGAGAGAGATAGAGATAGAGAGGAGGGAGGAGGGAGGAAGGAAGAAGAAAAAGAGCGTCAAGTTGAATTTACCACGCAGGAAAATTTTAAAACATGCAAACTATTTATAGCTACTTGACTGATCATACGTTTGTAAATATTGTACATATAAATGATTTATACAAAAAACAAAAAGTGACTCCTGTTTTATATTTAATTATACCTCGACCTAATTATTTCGTAAACAAATAAATATTTTAATCGAACATTGGGTGTACGTATTTTTTTACCATTATTAGAATAATAATAACAAAGGTTCATCATTTTATTTATCGTTCGATATGTTTTCATTTCATTATAATTATACATTTATTTATTCTAACCAATTAACATTCACTGTTGTAAATAGAACGATATAGACGATTCGAAGGTAAGCTCCTACATTGGTACATTTGTTTATAAAACTTTGAAAACTAATAATACACTTTTATTAGAAAGTATAGAATAAAACTTTCAGTTAAATCCGACATCCAGCCTATTAAAGAGATTTCACAGCAAACTTTCGAAAAGTACAAAAAAAGGTACTCTATATAGAACGAAATAAAAGTACAACTTCTAAAAGAAAACTGAAAACACAGAGTGGTTTTCGAAGAGATTAAGATCCGTTTCAGAGAAGGAAACAAACGGTATTTCTAAGAAGATCTACTTAAAATTAGGGAAAAGAAAAACAAATTTACCGAGAAATAACGTAAAGTTAACTTTCGTTAACAACAAATTAAACTATCCTAATACATTGTATATATATAGATTATATAGATTATATATTATCTTAAGTATTTATAATATAGAAGTTTAATGTTAGCATAACACTTATACGAAAAATCAAATAAGTATTTAGTGAGCAATTAAATTGTACGATTTAAATTAATAGTATCCACAAAATAATTTCATCGAGTGCTTGTGTTTAACGAACTTTTAATTGACTTTATTATTATATATCTACCTTTTTAATTACTTGATAAAAAATTTGGTTGAATGTAGTACGAAAGTAAGCATATTAATTACTGACAAATATTTGTATGTATGTGTGTGTGTGTGTGTGTGTGTCTTATACTCATTATAATTACATTTATTTATTCTAACCAATTAACATTCACTGTTGTAAATAGAACGATATAGACGATTCGAAGGTAAGCTCCTACATTCGTACATTTGTTTATAAAACTTTGAAAACTAATAATACACTTTTATTAGAAAGTATAGAATAAAACTTTCAGTTAAATCCGACATCCAGCCTATTAAAGAGATTTCACAGCAAACTTTCGAAAAGTACAAAAAAAGGTACTCTATATAGAACGAAATAAAAGTACAACTTCTAAAAGAAAACTGAAAACACAGAGTGGTTTTCGAAGAGATTAAGATCCGTTTCAGAGAAGGAAACAAACGGTATTTCTAAGAAGATCTACTTAAAATTAGGGAAAAGAAAAACAAATTTACCGAGAAATAACGTAAAGTTAACTTTCGTTAACAACAAATTAAACTATCCTAATACATCGTATATATATAGATTATATAGATTATATATTATCTTAAGTATTTATAATATAGAAGTTTAATGTTAGCAATAACACTTATACTAAAAATCAAATAAGTATTTAGTGAGCAATTAAATTGTACGATTTAAATTAATAGTATCTACAAAATAATTTCATCGAGTGCTTGTGTTTAACGAACTTTTAATTGACTTTATTATTATATATCTACCTTTTTAATTACTTGATAAAAAATTTGGTTGAATGTAGTACGAAAGTAAGCATATTAATTACTGACAAATATTTGTATGTATGTGTGTGTGTGTGTGTGTGTGTCTTATACTCATTATAATTAATTTAAAAAGCCATTTATTTCAAAATCTATTGATTTTTTGAAAAAACATTACACTATATTTGAAGAATCCGTTTTGTTAAATTAATAAAATATATTTATTTGAACAAAATTAATCTATATTAAAAATAAATAAATATTGCGTTGTATTGACCAACATATTTCTTTTAAACAAGCAAATTATTCATTGAATTAAATCTGCTATATTAACACACAAGTAAATAATTAGGTATTTGTAACAAATATTTAGTCACTTAAAAACCAAACAATTTATTAAACCAACAAAAATTTTTTTCGATCGAACAAAATATTTCAATGTTTATAAAATTGATTGTGTCAGAAACAAAGAAATTATTTAATTGTTTTAAATAATTTTTTATTTAACATAAAAAAATGTTATTATTTCCTTTGATACTATTTTTGTTTCTTCGATTATGTTCAAATGGCCCATTGAATCCAATGTACATTTAATTACATCGAGCATCCTTGAGTTTGTAGTTCTAATGCACTTGTTTTCTTAATGTAACGCATCTTCATCTTTTATGTAAATTATCTGTTACTTGAATCCTAGTTTTTCATACGACGACCGAACACTGAAATTGAGTAAATAGTTTATTTAATTGGATGAAATGAAGAGTATTTGATTCTATAACTCTATTTTAATTAATGTTTCTTACTTACCTTAATATAGTGCAGCGAATTTTAGTAAATTATTTCCTTGATTCAAGAAAACGTTTTTTCAATTCGCTTCTCGATTTAATTTTATACTTTTGAAAGTTTCTTTTATATGAACCGATAAAATTATTGGCCGCTTGCGGGAAACTTGGATTCCCCTAGCGGTCGTTGCCGAAAGCTCTCTTATTTAAGTAAATGGTTTTATTTAACTTGAAGAGCAAAAAAAAATTATTTTAATAACTTTAGTTTTTTCAAAATTGATTGGAATCTTTTTACCAAAACCAGTAAACATTCAAATAAATTATTCCATCGTTTCAAAACAAAATTTATTTAATTCAATAAACCAATATTTTTTTGTTTCAATAAAACATTTCTTTAAAACTACTTTATTTCGTATGAATTTTATTTTTTCTAATAAAATACATTTAATACAAATATATTATTACATAGCTTCAAAAAAATATTTATTTCTTTCAATAAGCGTATGTTTCTTTGTTTTAATAAAATATTTCTTTAAAATTAATTTATTTTATCAAAACTTTTTTTTTTAATTACCAATTATAACGGGTACTGTTTAGAGAGTCGGTGCAGGTAGGTCCCTGAATTATTATAAGTTTTATAATATAACATATTATTTTAAAGCAACGTAAAACTGAACGCGTTTTATAATTTTCAATTAATTTAGTTACAAAAATTAAAGTAATAAGTACATACCAAATTAAAAACACAAATTTTTTTACAATTAAAATATTTAATTATTATTTCACTCAAATGGAGTGTTGAATTAAAAAAAAATATAGTTGAATTAAGTAAATTTATTATTTTAAAACAAAGATTCCTAATTTAGTTAAAATAAGAATACATTTTATTGAAACAATAAAATATAATTTTAACTTTAGCAAATCCACTTTAAAAAATATTTATTTAATTGAGAAAAATAATTTTTTTAATGTTACTTAATTGTTCAAGTAAGTTATATCATACTAAACCCATCTTTTAAAATAATTTATTTTTTTGCTTTTATAAAATCAAACTTTTCAATTGAAATAAAAATAATATTAAGAGAAAAAAAATTATTTATTTAATTTAACAAAATAATTATTTTGTATAATCAAAAAATTTTTATCAACCCATATAATTTTTTTGAACAAACATTTATTTGAATTAATTTAATATTTGCATTAATTTAATAAGTGAAAGAACATTAATTTATGTAGTTCATTTCGTTAAATTAAAAATTATTAATAAATTAACCAAATATTCTAGCATTTTGAAGAAATATGTACTTATATGAAAGAAATATTTTCAGTTAAATCCATTTTTTAAATTAATGCAATTTTTTCATTGAACTAATAAATTAATTGCTTGATTTATGTTTACCATTTTATTGGGTATTTTTAAAACATGGGAAAAAATGGGTTTTTTCATTTCAAATAAACGATAAAATAAAATTGAAAAAATATTTAATGATTCAAGTAAAATTTATTTGATTAAGTAATAATAAATCAATAAAATTGTGTGCATGAAAACAAATAATTAGTTTTATTATTTCAATTAAATTTTATTTATATCAAAAAAATATTTATTTGAATCAAATAAACTGAATTCAAACAAATATATTTTTTTGATTCAAACAAATTTTTTTTTCTGTGTAGGTAAATTCTAAAAATTATTTTGAACAAAAGTTGCATCTAATGTTTTTTCAAAAAAATCAATAGATTTTGAAATAAATGTCCTTTTTTCATGGTGAAATAACTCTTAGTCCAATTATTTTTAACACCTAAAAATTCTTTTCTATTTTCTGGAAGATATTTCCAGCCTGTTCTCAAAATTTGGTGCGATTTAAAATTTTCATCCTACCATTTGGAGTGAAGTAGCCCATATATATTTCATTTAAAAAAACACACAAAAAACAATCAAAAAACATATTTTCATTTGATATCTTATGATTCAATCTATTCTCCTTGTCGCATCAATCGTACTGATAATAGACTAAAAATAAATAAAACAATAACAAGTGACCAAAAATATATTGTTAAAAGAATAATTAGACTTTGCATAAGAAAATACAAGTTTGATTATAATTTACAAATATTTCTAATAATTTACATTTTCTTATTTGTTGGTGAATTCATATAAAAAGAGAATGATTTAACAATATAATTCACAGAAAATGATCGAAAACAGTTTAGGGTAAGGAAATGTGGAACAGTCCTGCGCATGTATAATAAGATATTGTGAAATAAATGTACATTTATAGAAATTAAATAGATCAATATTCAAAATCACATGCGGGCGCTACTTATCTCAATATCCCAATAAGTCGTAGAATGCTCTTGAAGTCCGAAATTTTCTCTAGGATCGCCCTTAGCTTAGCAAATTGATGATATTCTGGTATCCTCTATTAGTCGATGTCTCGTGCTTCGATTAATAATTTATTATAGATCTGTTTCGAAAGGCGTTTGGTATGTAGAGACAACTCATAGCTTCCTATTTATTTTTTAGCGTTTTTTGATTAACTCTCTAATTTTAAGCATCGACGATAATGCCTCAATTATATATACCTATATGAATCTTATTTACGATACAGTTCATTTTTCTTTTAGTTTAATATACTCTACATCACTAGCCTTAGAGGACGGGAATGTGGAATTCTTGGTCTGTTTTAGAAAATGCATAAAAATGGTACCTATAAAATGTTAAAACTATAATAGGTAACGTATCGATCATGCGCGTCACCTCCGTATACGGGTGTTCCTGACCGAAGAGATACGGCTAACCTTATATTTCTCTGCGTTGAAAACGATCCACTGTTTTCCTCATAATAAGCTAAAAAATTGTTTTGTAAGTTTTTAAAGTATTCTAATATTACACACCTAGCAGAAATTGGGCATTTTGAAGTTAGTTGAAAACATTTTATTAGACAGTAGATTTAATTGGTGAATAAAAGTTTGCGATTTTAGTTTTTAAAATCTAAATTTATACATGACTGTATATAAAACTGGAAACATAAAAAATGCCAAAAAACCTATTTTTGATACAAAACAGAAGAATGTTGTATTTTCACCCGTATACAAGTTTTAAATTTAAGAAGCGTAAGAAAATGTTTTTATAATAAATTAATAATGGCGCATAAATTATAATTTTTATCATGACCAATGGACGTTAGCATATACAATATTGTACAATGTGAATAGCAAATTTTTTTGTCACTCGATACAAATCAAATTAATTTTCGATACAACACTACTATCACTTGCTACAGCTCGTTAGTATTTATGTATTGTTTAGAAAAATTAATTGTGAATGATAAATATTTTAGAAAAAGTAAATATATAGTGAAACAGAATGCAATAGTTTTTCAATATAAAGTGAAATTTGATCGAACGAAGAACGGTTCGATTTAAATAAAGCAAAATATTTACAAGACATAGTCGGCTTATGTAAAAAATCTACACCTATATAAAATATCTTTTAATTTAAATAAATAATACGTATTTGATACTACGTCAATATAATGCAAGTTGTAAAAGTGTATTAAGAGTCTGTATGGTAAAAATATAAAAATAATTTTTTAAATGTTTTTTTTAAAGTGAAAATCAATTATGAATACCGTAATATATACATTAGACATACAAATTTAACAATTATTGTTTGGTAAGTTAGTCCTTAGTAAGTTCCAAAATCTTACGAGTTTGATAGCAAATTATATTGTGAAATTATATCACACCCACACTCGAATACACTCGGGACGCATAAAAACGAAAATATCTCAAGTTAATCAAAACGAACTTGCGTTAAAGAAAGGTTAACGTTTTCTGAGGCTACAATGTCATATTTTGCAATCAAACCCTGGTATTTATCCAATGATTGTTAAATATTATGAAAATTTTTGGATCAACGCCCAGGAATGTATTGAAGATTGTAGCGAGCGAAACGCTCGCAGTTAACTCGAATTACTTTTAAATTTGTCGTTTTTCGCACTTCATTGGATAATCACAAAGTATTTTATTTGAATGACGAAAGTATTAATGGATCCGACCATTTTAAAACTAAAGAAATAATTTTAGATCTGACCTAAATGAATTATTTATCGGTACATTTAACTTTACTTTTTTTAAAATAAAGAGCAACAATTTAATAGCTTTTTTTTCTTATGGTTAATAATGAAAACTACATTTGCTAGTTATAAATCCCATTTCGTATGAAAACAATAGAAACAAAAGCATAAACGTTCGAAGCACTTTCGAAAAGATTTTTCTTTCGTTTCGGTATAAATAATAATGACGTATTTTAGTGACGTGTGCTTTGTACGAGAGAGTTTTCGAGTGTAAGAAAATTGTGTTTCTGTTGCTGTTTTCCTTCTCATATTTATAAAAAGCAACATACGGATGCTATTTTAATGAAATTACAGCATTACATTAAAAACGAAAACAGTAAACAAAAATGCGAGAAAAACATTAATTGAACAGCATGAGTATAAAGATAGAGTATGTATAAAAATAAGAAAAAAAATCCGGTGCCAATTCATTAACAGTTAACTTCCTCAAATGCGACATTACGTTGAACAAAATCTACGTAAACATCAGAAAATAATTTATTTCATGAGCTATTAAAATTTATGTCAATTTATTAAATTATTAAATACCTATTCAATATAGTGTAGTAATGATTTACAATACGAGCTAAATAACGCACAATTTTTTAAAAATATTGTAATAAACTTTTTTAAATTAATTTTAATTATTTTTTAAGAAAAGTGGTAAATGTAAGTATAATTAATTTCTTACTCTTTTTGCCAATTGTGCGATTTAAAATTTACAAATATTACAACTTAAAAGATTACATCATGTTTAACATTTATTAAAAACAATCCCCTAGTATCCTTTTTTGCAAGCTTATTGTACTTGACGAACACATTTTTTTAAATTTATTTTAAATCGAACAACGAAACAAATTTATTTTTCAATTGCTTAACAATATGTAGCTTCGATTTGTTAAGTTATAAGGAAATTAAAAATGTTTACTCTATTTAGCAAATGCACAGTCTACACGCACATTTATATAAATGTAGATATAAATAAGTTGACTATGATATCAAATTATTCTGTTCAATATTATTTTTTTGTGACTATTATATAAAAATTAATAATAATAAGATCATCATCAGATATGTAATTGATTATATCAGATTATTCATTGATTACAAAAAATGTTATAGCCTGATAAGAAAGGAAGAAGATCTATCTAAACTTCGCCTCTAAAGAATATAATTGGTTAGTTCATCATAAAATCGAAAGTACAACCTTTCCTGAAAACACATTCTATGTGGACGAAAGCAATCAAATTATAGTAGATAAAAATATTTTTTCAAGTACTGTGTATAAAGTTTGTGTATTGATTTTTCTCTCCATATTACAAAATACGTGAAATAAGTTCTTTTGGAACGACAGAGTACTACCTTTCATCAATAAATTATATATTAATGGCTAAAAATTTATATAATTATTCAAGCGTATTGAAAATTATGTCTTAAATATGTAATTCCCTTTGTACGGTTTAGTAAAAAGTAGTAATGTCAAAAATTTTATAAAGGCATGTATTATATTTTTGTGTAATACTTGGATAAAGAACATTAATATTCAATATAGTATATAATACTACAGTGTACTTAATTTATATTATATTTCTATCTACACTGAGAAAAATTACTATAAAATATAGTCATTTTTAATATACTTATTTTTCTCAATGTAGTACACATGTAATTTATAGTAAGTTCACATGTATGTATATACGCATCAAATCTTAAAATGGAATTCCTGTAGGTATTTACTCCATAAATAAAGCATTAATCATCCTTCCGCTCGTTATAATTGGCCGCATCATCTGAACCACCAAAAATAACCTCGCGAAACTCGCATCGTCAATCGAACACTATTTATTTAACCAAAAGAGAAAAATGGTCGAACAATTCGAATTGGTGATTTATATTACACCTATAAACACCCGTTTAATAGATTATAATATTACGCGGCATCGGCCTTTTCAATGTAACGGCCTGGTCTCGATTTACAAAATTTCGGAGGACCTTGGCCCGCTTGGAACTTGGCTCTTTTATATTTACCGCAACGACTCACGACCGCGACCGAGCAACTTTATTACGGGGTTGAACGTATAGAAATCGCGTCCTTGTAAATCGAACGAGATCGGATTTGACATCCCCAAGCAAGGTCCAATATTATTTAGTGATATTTTTTTTTCTTCTCTGTAACTTCGAGGTAAACTATCCAGAAACAGAATGTCTTTTTCCAAAACGAAAATGTAAATAAATAATATTCTTAATGAAAGTCCAGTCTAATCGAATTTATATCAACATTTGTCAAAATGAATCTGATATTAAAATAACCACAGTTTGTAAATGTTTAAAGTCATAAATTATCGTTTCTAATGAAATAAAAGTCTGCAGTACACAATATATATACATATATTTCAAAAAGAAAAAAATTGAATGATTTAAATTAAGTGGTAAATTCCAATAATTTACGTAGTAATAAATTTGTAATAAATATTTACTTTTATGTATTATGTATATATACAAGGGTAAATTTGTAGAAACTCAAATACCGTTATATACGATATATTGATGTTTAGGATTTGACCGATGGTATGTATGGATTTGAAATTATGATCGAAGACTGAAATGTTAACAAATTTATATATGTTTTGGCACTACATTCCTCGTAAATAAATGCATAAACTATTTATAAATATGCAATTTTTCGTAGAGAGTAAAAAAAAATCATTGGATGATATCTACAATTTATATTTGAGAAAAAATGTATCAACGAGAAAAAAACAACAATACCAAATACTACTATAATATATTGCTTACGCGTAACTGCATACTATTTCAAGTTATAATAGATATAATCGTCAATTCGAATATTCCGAATCATGTATGCAAATTTATAAATTTAGGATTAACATTATAGATACTCAAATGAACGTTTAATTATGTAGTATTATGGAATTTACTTCGACAATATTACACCTATACGATATTATAATAGTACATTGAATCATATGATTAATCCTGTTTGCAGTACATTTGATTGGTATACTAATTTATTTTAAGAAAACCATATAAGCGAAAGCAAACTTTTAATAAAGCTGATGAAACACATATTGGTATGTTATAAACGTCGTTACAAGCTAATTTTGAACTATCAATTTTAAGACCGTCGATTCACAAAATGCCATTAAAATTGATATGAAAATATTTATATATACGTTAAAATTAAATTTTTTCAGAAATGATGCGTATAATATAATTCTGTTCAATAAATATGATTATTAGGAAAAATAAAAAAAAACGATGAATCAATCTTATCAGAACATATACATAAGGTATGTATAACGTATCGAAGCCATTCGTTCTTAATATCGCATTTATTCCCCTGGTATTATCCGGTAGAACGCGAAATATATCGCCGAGTCGTGGAAATTTCGCGCGGAAATGCCGCGAGTAACGACGAAAAAAGCCACAGCCAACCACCGCCTCGAACGCGCGCGCGGTGGTAACCTTAGCACGGATTCTATTTTTTTTCTTTTTTTTCTTCTGGTTCTCGTCGTTCTTCTTCTTCGTCTCTCCTTTGGCCAATGCATCACGATGTCATCGCAATCAAATGTTGGGCGCACTAGATATATATATATGTATACATATATATACTTACACACAGAGACTGAAGAAAGAGAGAGGAAGAGAAAAAGAGAGAGAGGGAGAGAGGTAAAGAGGGAGAAAGAATGAGAGGGCGTCTAAAAATGACGCGATCGTCGTCGTCGACGTCGCCGAGGTGAGAGAGGAGAGGAGCGTCGCGACGCTAAGGCGTCTACTAGGAGCCAACGGGCAGTCAGTCGCAGAACCGTACGAACTTTTACCGCGGTCGCATCGAGATCGCTACAATTTTTTTCGACGTCGACAACATTTATTTTGGTTTGAACCTCCCGTCCCTCTTGGATTAAAAACCCGCACTCCTTTATACGCGGAGAAAAGTCGACGAATCCGAAGTCGAAAGGTGATCCAGTGATTATCAATCCACAAAGAAACGAAAATGGTTTACGAGAGCGATTTCTACACAACCCGACGACCCTACTCGTCGACGCGGCCTTACGTGTCGTCCTATAATATCACGGTTAGTATCAATACCAATCTATACATACATTTATGAATCTACACGACCTCATCCCTTGATCTTTGTTCTTTCTGTCTTTTTTTTGTTTCTTCCATTTTTATACTCGGCTCGCTCTTTCAAGGTCCCCTCCGACAAAGTCACGTCAATGTCGCACACTGATTTATCCTACACTGAAAAAAAAATTTACTGAATTCAAAAAAATTTTTTTTGAATCAAGTAAATTATTTCTTTCACTATATTTGAAGAATCCGTTTTGTTAAATTAATAAAATATATTTATTTGAACAAAATTAATCTATATTAAAAATAAATACATATTGCGTTGTATTGACCAACATATTTCTTTTAAACAAGCAAATTATTCATTGAATTAAAATCTGCTATATTAACACACAAGTAAATAATTAGTTATTTGTAACAAATATTTAGTCACTTAAACCAAACAATTTTATTAAACCAACAAAAATTTTTTTCGATCGAACAAAATATTTCAATGTTTTATAAAATTGATGTGTCAGAAACAAAGAAATTATTTAATTGTTTTAAAAGATATTTATTTAATCCTATTAGTTTCATTTATCTGATACTAATAAAATATTTATTCAATTTCATAATATTTTGTAATTATATTAATAATAGTGTTATTTGCTTCAAGGTAAATATATATTTAAAACAAAATTAATATTTCTTTTCCTAATTACTGCTCTGTAAATTTTATTAATAAATTTATTTATTTGAATGAAACATTTATTTCATTTAATTGAACTATACATTTAAATCAAGAAAATCTTTTTTTAAATCAAATAATTTTTTATTTAACATAAAAAAAGTTATTATTTCCTTTGATACTATTTTCGTTTCTTCGATTATGTTCAATGGCCCATTGAATCCAATGTACATTTAATTACATCGAGCATCCTTGAGTTTGTAGTTCTAATGCACTTGTTTTCTTAATGTAACGCATCTTCATCTTTTATGTAAATTATCTGTTACTTGAATCCAGTTTTCATACGACGACCGAAACACTGAAATTGAGTAAATAGTTTATTTAATTGGATGAAACGAAGAGTATTTGATTCTATAACTGTATTTAATTAATGTTTCTTACTTACCTTAATATAGTGCAGCGAATTTTAGTAAATTATTTCCTTGATTCAAGAAAACGTTTTTTCAATTCGCTTCTCGATTTAATTTTATACTTTTGAAAGTTTCTTTTATATGAACCGATAAAATTTTTGGCCGCTTGCGGGAAACTTGGATCCCCCTAGCGGTCGTTGCCGAAAGCTCTCTTATTTAAGTAAATGGTTTATTTAACTTAAGAGCAAAAAAAAATTATTTTAATAACTTTATTTTTTTCAAAAATTGATTGGAATATTTTTACCAAAACCAGTGAACATTCAAATAAATTATTCCATCGTTTCAAAAAAAAATTTATTTAATTCAATAAACCAATAATTCTTTGTTTCAATAAAACATTTCTTTAAAATTACTTTATTTCGTATGAATTTTATTTTTTTCTAATAAAAATGCATTTAATACAAATAAATTATTACATCGCTTCAAAAAAGTATTTATTTCTTTCAATAAGCGTATGTTTCTTTGTTTTAATAAAATATTTCTTTAAAATTACTTTATTTCATATGGATTTTATTTTTTCTAATAAAAATGCAGTTAATACAAATAAATTATTACATCGCTTTAAAAAAGTATTTATTTCCTTCAATAAACTAATATTTCTTTGTTTCAATAAAATATTTCTTTAGAATTACTTAATTTCATATTAATTTTATTTTTTCTAATAAAAATGCATCTAATACAAATAATTATTACATCGCTTCAAAAAAGTATTTATTCCATTTAATAAGCGTATGTTTCTTTGTTTTAATAAAATATTTCTTTAAAATTAATTTATTTTATCAAACTTTTTTTTTAATTACCAATTATAACGGGTACTGTTTAGAGAGTCGGTGCAGGTAGGTCCCTGAATTATTATAGGTTTTATAATATAACATATTATTTTAAAGCAACGTAAAACTGAACGCGTTTTATAATTTTCAATTCATTTAGTTACAAAAATTAAAGTAATAAGTACATACCAAATTAAAAACACAAATTTGTTTACAATTAAAATATTTAATTATTTATTTCACTCAAATTGAGTGTTGAATTAAAAAAAAAATAAAGTTGAATTAAGTAAATTTATTATTTTAAAACAAAGATTCCTAATTTAGTTAAAATAAGTATACATTTTATTGGAACAATAAAATATAATTTTAACTTTAGCAAATCCACATTAAAAAATATTTATTTAATTGAGAAAATTATTTTTTTAATGTTACTTAATTGTTCAAGTAAAGTTATATCATACTAAACCCATCTTTTAAAATAATTTACTTTTTTGCTTTATAAAATCAAACTCTCAATTGAAATAAAAATAATATTAAGAGAAAAAAATTATTTATTTAATTTAACAAAATAATGATTTTGTATAATCAAAAATTTTTTATCAACCCATATAATTTTTTAACAAACATTTACTTGAATTAATTTAATATTTGCATTATTTATAAGTGAAAGAAACATTAATTTATGTAGTTCATTTCGTTAAATTAAAAAATTATTTAATAATTTAACCAAATATTCTAGCATTTTGAAGAAATATGTACTTATATGAAAGAATATTTTCAGTTAAATCCATTTTTTAAATAATGCAATTTTTTCATTGAACTAAATAAATTAATTACTTGATTTATGGTTACCATTTTATTGGGTATTTTTAAAACATGGGAAAAAAATGGGTTTTTTCATTTCAAATAACGATAAAATAAAATTGAAAAAATATTTTAATGATTCAAGTAAAATTTATTTGATTTAAAGTAATAATAAATCAATAAAATTGTGTGCATGAAAACAAATAATTAGTTTTATTATTTCAATTAAATTTTATTTATATCAAAAAAATATTTATTTGAATCAAATAAACTGAATTCAAACAAATATATTTTTTTGATTCAAACAAATTTTTTTTTCTGTGTAATATTACCTTCGTTTCGAATATAAATTGTGTTTTATATATATATATAGCTATGCATATATATATACACATATACACATATATATATACATATATCTACAGAGAAATTAATTTCGTTACCGACTCGTTCGCTTTTTCGATTTCCCGTTGTTTAATTTTTAATACAATTTAATTTCGCGCAACGCTGATTACACACATCTTTTATATACTATTTATACGCGCAACGATATGTTATTTAATTTAAAATTTATACATATATATCTATTGACTGTAAAATGAAATTATGTCAAACTTTCAATGACGCGTTATAGCTACATGTTATTTAGGTTAACGAAAAGTTTAACAAATAATTATCGAGTTTTCATTCAATGTATGTGTATAAATATATATATATATATATATACAAGCACACGAGAAATTCAATAATAAAGTTTCAATCATTTTTTTTCATATTTCGCGGTAATTGACGTTTTGCTAAAAGATATTTTAAAATTGATACAAGACGACGTGATTCGTCAGCGGACCTCGAAGGAATTCAGATAACGTTAGGCACTGTGCTGACAGTTCTCGAGTCAAACAGGACACCTGTCAAACGTCAAATACCTACAGATACCCTCGATCACGATCTTCTTTACAAAGTGCAATATTTTTCTTCCTCTTGTTAATTCCTTAAGTACGTTCTTTATGTGTTTAAATATAGTTATTTTACCTTATCTGTTGATTCCTTTCTAATAAAAGTTCACCATGTGCAGTCGTGTTACTTGTTATAATCATTATTTTTTTGTATTAAAATGTTTGATAAGTAACATTTGTCAAAGTTGTGGAAACAAAATTAAATAACAATCAATTTGAAAATATGACTAAAAAATGTTTTGTTGTACGTATAAATGCACACTTGTTACCCTATGCACTGTAAATGTTGAACGGAAGAGAAAAAAGAACTTGACCGTCATTTCGCATATATGTAGAACGTAACTGTATGTTGACCTCGCGACCAATGGGATATCGGCAGTCACAGAGCCTACGTTATTTAACTCTGACATTCTCGAATTCGATCTCGATTGACACGAATCCAAAAATTTATTTATCACTAGCGTATAATACGTTGGAATACTAAAACAAAGACACGCGTCTGTATAATCAATACTTAATAAAGAAATTGTCGTTGAAAGTTAGTTACTTGAATATCAAATCCGTGTCAAACTGTAGACCGTTTTTGAGACAAATCAAACTTCCACACTCTACTCCGACCACTACTTCTATATGTTCTATACTATTTCGCTCTTATGTTTAACTACTTTATTTGTGCCACTACCACCATTCTCCCCCCATTGTGTTTCTGTTTTTTTCTTTTTTTTTTCAAAATGCGTGCACTCGGTGTCTCGTTCGATCATATCAACTACCATATCGATACGACGTTTTGAAAGAAGGTGCAAATATGCATAGATTAAAAAAATAGTAATAATAATAAGCCGATAGAGATGTAAATTTACATACGAGAGCTTTAAATTGGACGGAGTTTTCTGCGATATAAACTTGCAAATTTACAACATTTACCTGTATATACATATTATACATAGAAATGTATACGTATATATATGTATATATACTTATTTAACTCATCAGTCATGCTTGCGCCTGATTTATATGAAATGTTTCATCATATTCACGGTGTATCGTGTACCTAACACAAACGAGGGTAGGAATACGAGGGATCAACGTCACATTAAAAGCGAATGTCACGTACCGTTGCAATTGTCGTAATAGGTGTATGTTTGTGATTCATTCGACTTGTACCCTCGTTTAACCGAACGCCCGACGATTACTCAAATAACCATCGGTTCTCTTGAATGAGGTTGAACGGGATTTTAGAATATACCTATATATTTTATGTGAGACTTGCAACAAGTCTACCGCGTGCTTTTCATTCATTCCAATCGTTCCTTTTCTTTTCCTATATTTCAATGAATATACGAGGCAGGTGTACTTGGCGAAATGGGACTCCTCGTTAACATTATTCCGAATTGGACAACCTTGCACACTTTTATTTTTCTTTTGTTTTTACGAAATTAGGCAAAGGCCACGTTATAATAACTATTTATATTTTATCTTGTAAATTCTAGTAAAAGGCGACTTTTCTACACGTTTTTATTTAATTATCTTTACTTATTGATGTATTAAGCTCACTAATCAACATTGTAATGTAAATATTCAAGCACGAATAATTCGATGATTACAAGTAAATGCGATGCGTCGCCAGTTTAATATACGAAATACTGCTTAGAAAAACTTAGCGTAATTCTTGGCAATCGTTAGTAAAGCAAATATTATTTCTTTGTATAATAATAAATGATTCAACGATGAATATATATAATGATAAGGTTTCATAACGGTACACTAAAGATAAAGATAAAAATAGAATGTAACTTTTGGTAAGCAATTTGTTATAATAAAACTTGAGTTGTCCGTTGTTCGGTTCAACATTTGCATTTTATGTCTACTAAAAACCATATACGAGCTAGAAATCGGGGCGCAACGCATTACCCTGTGAAAACCCAAAATTTACCGCGTTTCATAATAAACATAAAAATTATTTTGGAGCTCGCGATGAGGAAAAAAAACACGCACACGGGAAATGTGAGCAAGTGGAACAAAATTGGACATCTCGAATCGTAAAGCGAAAATTTACCGTCCTGTTGTTTTCCTCGTGATAAAGGAAAGTTAAAATAAAAAAAACAAAAAAAAAAGCAAAAAAATAATGCAAAATTAAGTAATAAAGAGGAATGGTTAAGAAATCTCGAGGCGTTTGAAATCTTTATAAATAGGGTTGAGAGGGCAGCGCGAGGTCAAAGAGACGGGCTATTCATAGCTATACCGGAGGCAGAGAACCGCACGCGTGTGCGCAACGCGGCCATTTTCCGGAGCTTTGAAAATTCCGAACGCGGCGCTCGATCGTTCTTTTTTCGTAAACTCGCGGATGTCTCTTGGTGTGCGTGTGCGTGCAAGTGTGCCTGGTGTGTGCTATAGCCAAGAGAGCGCACAATCGTAAGTGCGCGACACGGCTTATCGTGCTACGCTTGTCAAAGTCGAAAAGTTTCAAAGCCAAACTCTAAATCGTACTGAAAATATACTCCTTTTCTCTTACATGTATATACGTATACTATCTCTCTCTCTCTCTCTCTCTCTCTCTCTCTCTCTCTCTCTCTCTCTCTCTCTCCTTCTATTTCTCTTTCTCTTAAGCTTCTACATTTCTGAGCAGAAGTGATAAGTTAGCGGGAGGTGCATTTGACTTACTTAGGCTTTTTTTAGCTTGGCTTTTAACCAACATGATTTAATGGAAGAAATTGTAGGATATATTCACGTTTGTTTGCACGATGAAAGATCTCTATGCTCGATTTTATTTCATTCGTATCAACGTTGTCCGTGTTTTGTCCATTATAAATATATTTTTTAATATTTTACGCCGCTTATCTTTTAAATCGTTTTAAACAAATATATATGTGAATCGTTATCACTAATACCCTATCAATTTTATTTGGAAGAGCTTACACATTTTAAATCAGGATACAATAAAATTTTCAAGATCCAATTATATTTGAAAAATAATAATAATAATAATAATAATAATATTAAAAAATTAAAAAAAAAATATTTATACATTCACGTCGTGCTAACACTCTTGTGTAATGAATCATCCCATAAGAATCGTGCGGCAACGAAAACATTACGGATGTTTGACATGAATTATTGAGATTACTCGGTGAAAATTGATTAAAACCGTGGATTCGAAAAATGATGCCGGTTGCGCTTTAATTTACTGGTGTCAAAATATTAATTAATAGCCATTAATTGTGATTGAAAATTTAAACAATGTACTTTTATTCGATTTGCTGAGACGGCACTGTGCATTTCGTGCTAAATTGCTGAGTTACATTTGCATTTCGATGATTCGACCTGAAGAGTCACTTGTGATTGTATAATTGTGCGTGTAATATCCTTCTAAAAATTATTACCAAAGTGAAATTTGTTTAAATACACTTTACCAGTGAAATTCGTTTGAAAGAAACAAATTTACATTTATATTGTAGGAAAGTCCTTTTTCCACGAGCATGAACGCACTTTACTTTCCTTTTCTTTTATTCATTTAAAAACATCCTGTTCATTCCAGTCGTTTGAGTTTTCGTTATGTAACCCATTCTCCTTTAGACAAATTTAACGAAGATATTCGAAAAGAAATTCTATTTTTACTAGAGGAAGGCAAAACAACAACAAAAATTGAAGCCCTACGGTCGTGTATCCACAAAGTAGCTCGAAAGTGCACGAAAAAAAAAATCAAATTTCGAGCTTTCGGGAACGGAATTTCTTTGCGAATTGCGTAAAATTCGTGAAAAAGACGCGAATTCCTCGGAGCAGGCAATTTATAATGGGCGTGAGAGAAAGAAAAGTAGTATGGTAAAATTCAAAAATTGTAAAGGAAAGGGGAAGTAGAGAGTAGTAGTCGTAGAAGTAGTGAAATAGCGAAAATGCGCGGGTAGACTTTATACCATACGTTCCACGGAATGAGTAGTGGGGCAGTAGGAATGTCGGGCGTCGGTGTTGCGTTACGCTATCCTAATTTAGACGCATGGCATATCGCACGCACGACGCCTCTTTCCGTCCTCCCCGCTTTATTTCCTCTCGGCAGCCGGATAAATTTAAAAAAATCGCAAGACTCGCCCTTTGAATTATGTATGCGTTCGCGTATATATACAGTCTCTCTCCCTCTCTCTCTTTCACACACACGCTCTATCTCACTGTCTCGTGGAAAAGGGTTGGCGGACAGGTTATTGGGGTTATTGTTGACGGGAACTCGACGCCGGAAAAGAGGGATCGAGTCATTGTTGGCGTTTTCTATGTGAAAAAGTACGGACACCTAGATATAATACGCGGAGAGCCGGGAAGAGCTTCGATTCTACCGAGTGCCGGATATAAATTTAGTTCTTTGTTTACGATTTTGAGTCATCCCACCTTTTTAGAGGTACAACTTCCTCCGCTTTTGCATCCAACAAATTTCCCTTTTGTTGTAGATTGCATTTTACGCTTATATACCATCTTTATTTTCAAACTTGCCTTTCGATGGTAATAAATTATATCACCGAACTCCTTTCAACTTGAATAACGACTCAAGGTTTATTAAACGCTTCACCGTGTATTATTCGACGTGTCAAACGCAATTCAATTGTCGCATCGGATCAATACAATAATTAAAAAAAAATATTAAAAACATTCACTATATATACGAACAACTGTGATTTAAAATTGAAAAAACTATGTTATTTATTTTAGCGAAAAGGTTAATACTTTATTATCTTTCGCAAGATTCACTAAAAATCATGTTTTAGAACGTTGATGCGATTTCTCTCAGGACCCATCTACACATATCTCATATTTTTCGACACAGCGAAAAATTTACAAATATTTCATCGAAGCTACAAGTATATCGAATAACCTCGTAAAATCAAATAAAAAAAGCATATTTTCCTTCAAAAATAGAGTAGACACACACGCGCGTATCGCAATACGTATATATGTACGCGTATATTTTTATCTTTGTGCCCCGAAGGGGTAACCGATCAAAACCACTCGCGACATGCGTTTGAGTCAAAGAAAGGAAAAATAATAATGTGCTCGCCGTCGATTGGTTACACGCACCGGAAAAACTCTTTCCGTCGAATAGTGAAATTCAAGGGATTCTTCCTCCCGATCCACGCTCTTCTTCCCCGACGTGTATATATATACGAAAAAGCTTTCAATTACCGGGAAGCGTATTAAAATTCTCCCAGTTTTGTGGATGATAAAGCACCAAAATACTCGTGCGACGTATTGTTTGTACGACAAGGGGTAGATGCACCCCGTGTGTTTTTACTCAACTTGACTTCCTTTGTAAGAATACCGCTGAATCGACCGGTTTTTTTACATTGCGCTTACAATTTCGTTACTTTAAGCTTTCGCGTATAGTGCAAAAGGGAATTCGTACGTCTACGTCAAATAGACGTATAAATTTAACAAACTCATTATCTATCGTAATTTACTAAAATATTTGCACTAAATAAATTCAAACCTTTTTTGTAACTATTTTTTATTTTTTCATCGATATTTTAAAATTATTTTTAAGACATTGTTTTCTACTTAAAATATCCAATTGCGTCTTAAACAAAGATTTTAATTCGTATTCACTAAATACATTATATCATATCAACGATACATATTACATTAACGATATTTTACGTCTCACTAATTAATTGTAAGATAATATTGCTACATATTTTACAATATGTTTCATTAAAGGTTCATCACTATCATCACGATGCATTTGTTTCATGTACATATAATAATTCATTTATATTCATTACAGTATCTCTTAACAAACGCTACTTTCTTCATCAACCTCCATCAAAGTACAGAAAGAAGGAAAAAAATTCTTTTTGACCATAGTTCATTGATCATCGAGCGAGCCGTATATTTAGCATCCGTTATTCGCGAATAACAAGCCTCCCGGACGCCTAAAGTCCACGAAACGAAATACGTTTTTCTATCCCATTCTCACAATATATTAATATACGCGGAGTAAAGGCGCGTTCGGGTGAGTGGCGCGAGGCCTACGTTCTAAGAATATCCGCAAGCTCTCTCTCTCTCTCTCTTTCTCTCTCTATCTATCTCTCTCTTTCGCTCTCTCTCTCTTTCTTACTTTCTCGTTCTCCCAAGTTCTCATTTTCGGAGGCCTAAACCTCGTGGTCGTACAGTAGTCGAGGAGTGGTGTGGAAGTGAGGACGTCACGAGGGAGAAAAATCTCGAGGAACGAAAAAGATAGCTAATTAATTATAAAGAGCAAAGTAGTAAGGGGGGAATGGCGGTTCAGCTTCAAGAGCCTGTCGATCGCTCGTTGCAGAAACCATCGTCGGTGCCTTGGGACAAGGTGCCACTGGTGCCTCGACCATCCCTCGTCGCCGAGCCTTTCACCGTCTGGGGTCGTAAGCGCCAGGATCCGAAAAAGGAATTCTACCAGTACGCGACGATTCGGGAAAAGGAGGGCGAGGTCCGCGGTAAAAACATCGCCAAGGACGATCACTCGAGACAACTTATCGAGGGTGGGGCGATCTCCAAGGTCGGGCTGGACGCGGCCGGTGAACTGGCTAAACGTGGTCACGTGTTCGAGCACGGTGTTTTGGCGAGGAAACCCGGTCAGAATCGCCACGCCACTGCCCCTGCGACCGGCAGGACCAAGATCCTCATGGCTCTCCAGACGCCATCTTGGTATCGGTTCTAAGCCCGACTTGCTCTAACGGCCACGCTATTTCGATGTTCTTTCGAATTTTCTTTCCAATCGGTTGGAGGATCATGTGTCTCTTGAATCCCGAATATTTACACTTTCTTCCTACGAAATAACATCGACGCGCGTTCGTGACGACAAAATTCAACCGTTCGTTGCAGTTTATGATCGTTTAAATATCGATACGCGATACGTGATCGATTCCCGATTTCTTCAAGTTTCATGTTGTTTATCTTAAATATATTTATTTCACTTGATTGAAAATACTTAGCGTCTGCCACTACTATTTCGAGTTATTTCTGGTAAAACGTAAAGTGACTTGGAGCTTCTTCTATTTTTAACGCAAGTGCGTAATGTAAAGCTTGTTAACGCATTTCTTCAATTTATACTCGATACATATCGTTAATTATTGAATTACAGTACAACATCTTGTGTTTCGATGGTGTTTAATTTAATTGTTGTTCAGCAATGTAACCGGGAGAAAATCATTGTGTTGTGAAATACATATTTATTGTTATAATATTCAACAACGTCTAAAATTAATTTCGCTTGAAGCTACACATTGTTTTCCGCAAGAGTGACGTAAGATTTTGTTGAAGGAAATATGATATTTAAATGACATAAAGTGCAATTATATATTTTTAACTTATAACGCACTCCAAGAGCAGAGCAGATCGTTTCTTTTTTTTATGAACCAGAGAGAGAGAGAGAGATAGTGAGAAAGGGAGAGAGAGAGAGATGTATAGTGAATGAGAAAGAGAGAAAAGAGGATGTTATTATACTTGTTCCACGAACGCAAAATAGTGAGTGCCAAGTTTGTCGTAATCAACGAGTTAAATGTTAAATCATGCTAAAATTAAATTGAAGTTATTTAATGGGCCTCTCCTCTTGTCTCTCTATCTTTTTCCCCTTTATAGAGTTAATGTCATAATATTATAACTATAATAATAATTACAATTACAATTACACCGTAGACGTATGCATATGTTTTACACGTTTGACCTCGTAAAGTCGCGCATCTGCGGATGCGTAGCTGCGATAAATGTAGACAAACTAGAAAAAAGGAGTGCGCAACTTTTTACGCGAGTCAGCCTTACTCCTCGTCACGTAGACAAAATCCTCTTGGAAGTGAATAAATTTCCCCCGGAATAATGTTTATGTTTATTTCGGATGCAAATTTAATTTAATATATGCAGTTAAAACTTGTTTGCGAACAGTTGGTAAATTTGTACCGAAAAAAAAGAAAGAAACCGCAACTTTTAAGTAATACTTAATTACTTTAAATCACAGTGTTTGTATGAATTATATTGCACGACGAATTTACTATGCGTAACCTCGTTTCGACAACATCGAAAACAAATGTGATTAAGTAAAATTTATTATAAAAAACAGGAAATTGTTTAACATTTGAATATTATTACTTCTATCACAAGTTTCGTGATATATTACATTGTGTAAACATATTTGAAATTTTAATAAATATGTGAAAGGATACGCTATATGAATGTTGTTATTTAACACAAATACCTTAACTTATCCAACGTTAATACAAAATTGGTAGAGATATTTAAGAAAATGTCGGATACAACGATTGTGTGTACGTATCATTGCAATTGAAACGATAATATCAACAAGTTAAAATGATTTTATTATAATTTCTCTGTTATTTCATTTATATAAACCAATCGAAATACAATCATTTGCAGTGAAATCAGTAAATACAAAGTAAACAGTACCGAGAATTTTGATATTAAATATTACTTAATAAAATTCATAAGGCGTGTAAAGTGATCGTGTACGCGTAACTCTCTTCTTTTTCCATGTGTTGTGTGAGTAGTCTGTCGTCATCCACAACCACGCAGACTCCTAATTCGCGCGTTATTATTCGTTCTCGCGAGTAAATCCTTGATGCTCGCGAGTTCAGTTTTACGCCCTCGTAATCGTATGTTTAATGCTCAGTGCAGGTACTTCGGCCCACTTCCGGTTTTGTAGCTCCTCACTCGTTAGAGAGAGAGGGAGAGAGAAAGAGAGAGAGAGAGAGAGAGAGAGAAAATGGGTCGAAATGCGGCTTTTATTTTGTTCCCCATGCGAAATTTAACTTCCGCGTCGTCGGCGCGTTAGAGAGCAAACGCACGTATTTCCTACTCCCTCGAATCGCAAGGGCGTAAAAAAATTTTTCTTTTTTTCGTATAATTTATGGGCCTGGAATCATTGTTGGTACACGGCGTTCAAAGTTTTAATTGACATCTTTTTAATTAGATATCTAGCCGCCTGCACGTGTACATACGAATGAAATATTTCGTTGGCTCGCGCGTTCGTTATGAAATATTCAATTGTTACAAAGCGACGGTTTATTTCCCCATCGAGCGGAAAATACTTTAGCTCGTTCGATGCGTGTAAGTAAATAATAGGAAACGTGGTATTCTCGAAAAATGAAGTTTAGGTCAATAACATCTATATTAAGCCATTCGAATCGCGGAAACGAGGAATTCTTGACCGGTCAGCGTATATACGTATAGAAATTTGTCCAGATATACACGATCGTGAAATAAATCTCAATCGCGTCAAAGACAATTAGTCCGATTTCGTAATTTTCTTGCAAACAATGCTGCAATTGTATTTTCCGACTTTGAAGCTGGCAACGGCACAATTCCGTATGCACACGCGGCAACTCCACGCAACAAAACAAAACATCAAAGACACGTGGTACCGCACACATAAGCTATTTATGCAGTGTGAACCTTCGCCATGTGTATGAATTTACTATGGAAAAACCGTGGTTACCTACCCGTGATGAAAATAACATTTTGAACTTTTCGATTCGTACATGATACACACGCGCGTTATAAAAGCTGCTTTCACGAAATTACGTTTCTTTGAATTACGATTTATCGATCCATTCGTTATTTCATTCATAAGTTCGCGGTCAATCTAAGTACACGGATTTTCTAAATACGCGTTCGCACATTCGAAAACCAAATAGCGATATTACCGCATTCGGTGTGAACGTGCATTATTCATTAATGATCCTATATCTACCATAAGGTCGAACTGAATTCATAATGTGGATTAACATAACTTATAATTAAAAGTAAATTCATTATCGTATTAGTTAATTTAGAACTACTGGTGCACATTACTGAATATTTCAAAATGTTCTATAAGCTTTAACTTTTCTAAAAGAAAAATAGTAGTAAAAGAATAATAGTAACTTGTTCTACTTTTCGAAATGAATTCCGTTAGAGCCACTCGAGGAAATGTTTCGGTACACGATGTTTAAAGTCATATCGATACATCGAGGATTTCGTATAGGTATTGTAGCCTATACAATATCGGCAGTTGCAATAAAACAAAGAAAGTATGTAACGCTAATCTTGAAAATTATTTGTCTTGAAAAAACAAACGGTGAGAGTAAATAATTAAACTCGACTGGAGTAAATATTAACTCTGTAATCATAAATTAACATTTTGTTAAAAAAAAGGATGTAGAAAAAGAAAAGAAAGAAAATTCCATTTCCAATCGACTATCAATTTGTTAAATCAATCCAGAAAAAAAGCAAAAAGTTAAAACGTAAAAGTCTCCGTTCAGAGCTCCGTAAATGAATTTGTTTTAAATTTATTTCACTGTCGGCACGTAAAACAATTCAAAAAAAAGGGAAGCGCTTGAAAATGCAGAGCCATGCAAAAAAATGTAGAACGCGCGCGAGGCGCACCTTCCTTCAAATGCATATACGTAGAGATGGGGAGAGTGGGGGAGAAAGAGAGTGAGAGAACTAGAGAGAAAGAGAGAAGTAGAAAGGGATGAAAAAAGCGACACACCGAGAGGCACACACAATGCGATTGAGCGTGCGCTACGTGCACGAACGTAGGTATGTATACGTATACAAATATACCGAGCGATGCATATATGCATTTTTATATATATATCGCGAGTGTATATATACATGGATGTATGCGAGCGCGGGTCTACATGGGCGTACATATAGGTATATTTATCGGGGTACGCGTACACGTAAACGATAAATGCAAAGGACCGTATCCAGGCTCTCGTCGCGAGTTCTTGGCAGCCGCGATATTAGCTCCATCTCCCTCGGAAAGTTCGCGAAGACACGCGATGGCCGCCCGCTGTGTGTCTATACCAATGGCAAGTGTATTCGTATACACACGGATACCTCGTCACCGCTTCTCGGGAGACGCGTGCACTAGCACCTACACTCACACACACAATCACTTTTTCTTATACGCGTGTCTGTCCACGTGTGTATGACCATATGTACACGCTGCCACGGTGTCAAAGCGCCGTATAATCCATTTGGAATTTACTGCGCTAACTTTTGTCATCCGCGCCCGTACTCTCCCTCTCCCTCTTTCTACCTCCTTCTCTCTTTCACTCACGCACACTCACACTCACCGTTTCTCTCTCTCTCTCTCTCTCTCTCTCTCGTTCTCTCACTCTCTGCAGCTTCTCTCCGTCGCGCTCAGCCAGCTCTCGATTCCTACCTCCTATTCCTATGTGTATATTTAGATATACGCGCGCGAAAACGTCCTTTGAGACGCATTTCCATTTCTGTGTACTTTTCGGGCTGAAATATACGAAGGGAAGGGGTAAGAGGGAGTTTCGGTGAAATGAAAATCGGATACCGAGCGTGAAAATTTCTGTTTGAGGAGGCAAAGTGACGGACTGGATGAATGCTCGTGCCTTTAGAACACTCGGTTAAATGATCCGTTGACAGGAAAAAGGATAGTCAAAACAGTACTACTGTGGACCGGACCCTTGCCTCGACTCTGTGATTCGTATGTCCGTATCTCGGGACAACATGCCACGATTTTGCGAAATACTTTTCTCATTTCGTTAATATGCAAACACTGATATACTACACAGTATTGTCATTTTAATTGAACAACTATTTATATATTTATTTATAAATTAAACATTATCTGCTAGATGTATTAGTAATAATTTTTATTGGAATCGATTTTAAAAAAATAAGTAATAATACAATATTTAAAATCCACAAAAATTAATAATACTAAATATTAATTAAAACTTACAACATTATTGGAACACTTTTTAACGTCAGTGTTTAATTTACTATTTTAAGCAATGTTAAATATTATTTATTTTGAAACAGTAATATATCTATCTTTATACGTTAAGTAGTAAATATGCGAATACAGTCAGGCGCAGTATATACTTATAGAGCACTGAAATACAATTTTTAACTTTCCTAGCTTATTGACTTAAGATATTATCTAAAATTAAACATAAGTAAAAGAGAACATTAATAATGCAAATTTACCAATTTAATATATATTTCGTTTATTAATACTCTAATCGTACAGTAAACATAAACAGAAATATTTATTAGTTTTCAAAAACTCATTATACAACAATATATTTGTAAAATTTAAAGTTACATTAAACTTTTTAATTAGATATTTCTTTAGAAGATATAAATATTTCTTAGATTATTAATAAATAAATGCTAATATGTTTTTGGAATTCCATAAATTGTGGTTCTTTTAATTATGTTTGAAATTGGGTTCCGTGTCTCTTAATTAAATCATCTCTTAATTATGACTCGCAGGTAAACAATAGTTTAGCTTTATTAACAACGTATGCACACGTAACGCAAATGAAAAAATTGAGTATTGTACGAGTCCTTAGTCGTAAAAAGTGAAATAATCGCATACGTAATTTAAATCTCGAAAAATCTCGTAAAGCACACTTTGACACTCGAACGTACACAGAGAGGAAGTTGCAACTTGACCCGATGTGCATATAAAATAACGTAGTTTGAAACCGGTGCATACCTACCTTCGTGTGAGCGCCCAAACCGTCACCTCGTGGAAAAAAATAAAAAAAAAAAAGAAAAAAAGAAAGTTGAAATATCCCTCCCTGCCCGATGGGCCATCCCGCTTTCTTACAAAACCTGTACAACAAAGTGGTAGAAGCGTTATTTTGATACTGGTATTGTCCGTATCCTGTCTGCCGTTTAGACGCCGCGGCACTACGTCGTCCGCGACTACCCATCCGCGGGCGTGAGAACGGCCCAGGAGCAGTACAGCTACTCGTACACCAACAACTCCAGCTCGAGCAGCACCGACCCGTACGGCAGACCCCAGCGTCAGAGCTACACCAGCGAGAGTACCGTCAAACGCGAGAGTGGACCATATGGGAATTACTCGACCGAACGGAGCTCCAGGACAACTTCGGGTGGAGGCCCAGGTGGCTACAGCTCTTCTTACGAGACTCACACCTCCGGCAGACTGCCTGGTGGAACCACCTACCGCCACTTCTCTTACCGCGTTTAAGCGATCCTCCTCAACCTCCTCCTCGTATCGACCTCTTCCCTTTCTTATATATACCTATATACCAATATATATATATATATACATACATCCTACTTAGCCCTTTGCTCGTCTAATTACTCGAATCTAATTTTCCCGAGCTTTGGCTAGTTTCATCGAGCAATGCCTCTATACCTCTCTACCAATGCCTCTTCCATTGATCATCTTACACACTAGAAATCGGTATTTATCAAACGTAACGTTTATCTTCTTATCCACACTGTCAAATGCAAATATTTTTCTCGTATTGTGCTATTAAAAAACAATTAAACTCTTAATTATCCCATATATTTCTCCATAAAGATTGTCGTTTCAGAGCAAAGGGTTAAATATAGCGATGCGAAATTAATATTACGATTCAAGTAATTCACTACAAATTTTCTCCGATTAATAAAATAGACATAAAATTATACGAGATAGATATATAAATATATCCGCCCTAGTACCACGTGTACTGAAAATTGATGTTAATTAGCGCCCCGCGGTACAAAGTAATAAAGCGAATCCGGAAGAAATTACACATCGAATCTGATATATACATAAGCGAAGTGTCTTTTTTGTAATTGGCTTACGCGCCAGGTTTAATTAAATTTTCGGTATAATTTTATCAATTTCTCGTGTAATCGTATGTAAATAAAACTATCGTAATGCAAAGTACACACAGGTAATCAGATTAATTGGGGAGTAGATTTTTCACACGCATTGAGAACTACTAGTAATATAATAAACAATTATTGGAAATTTTAACTTCGATAAATCATGTGGGCACCGATGCGTTTATTTATCCATGTTGTGTACAAAAATTGTTGTAAAATTGTAAAAAAAAAAAATAAAAATTGTAACCCATCACCGTTACCCGTTATACCCAAGTATAAAATCAATTTTATTTCGTTCATAGATTTTCGAGGAGGTTCTACCGCTTTATTAACGTTCTCGAATATCAAAGCGTTTGTATAATGATCTACGATCGAATGTCGGATGGGGTCGAAACGAGCGTCTTCCCTAATTGTAATTTGCGTCGAACGAGCGTTCGTCACATAGAATTCAGGGCGAAAAGATTCCTTTTTAACTCGAGTATATATAGATATATATATATATATATATATATATATATATGCGTGTGTGTGTGTGTACACTCGATATACACATATACACTGAAACGCTTATCTCTGGGAAATTCAGTAGCCAGAAGAACAGAAGGAAGGCGCGTGCCACTCCTTCGGGAGAGAATACCTCGAGTTCAAAGGGAAAATTTTGCCACTCGCGCGCATAGTTCAACAGCTTTTTTGCATAGCATTTCTTGATTTATTTTTATTTATATATATATATACATTTTAAACGCTCCGAGCATTTCACTTGTTACAGCTTTTGCATTTTATTATTTATTTTTTCTTCTTGCGACGTTTACTCGTGTAATTGTATTACTCGTTTGTTTATCTTTGTCAACCGTGTAATTCCCACAGCTAAGTTTACGAGAACGTCAACTATTATTCGTTACTCCTACGTACGCGCGAGAACCCTCGATCGAACCTTGAACTTGCGATCCAATAATAAAACTAAGCGAAGGAGAAGGAGAAAATATAACAGCAACAACAACAACAACAATAATAATAATAATAGTAGTAACAATAATAGTCGTAGTTTATGGCTTACTGCAATTTGTGTCTATAGATGCGATGTGCAACGCTCTTATAAAGACTATTAACAAAGCATCGACACGCAATTAGTGACCACCGCTTCTCCTTGCGTCGTCACTTTTTTTTTATTTCAAGAGCTTGCGCGAACGAAAATAAAAGAAGGAACGTCCGCAATGCCAAGGCTTTGGCAACCGAGCCGCGACTTTGTAGGAATTGCGACGCACACGGATAAATACTATTACACGAAGACACGCGCGCACACGCACAAGAGCACACACGAAGCTTTTTATGTATGGTCTTTTCATGATGAAATATATATTATACGTATATACACGTAATGCAAACTGGTACTTTTTCGTATGTCCGTCCAACTTCCAATTTCACCATTATTTCCTCTATTCACGTTATTACTATCCTAGAGTATTTTCATTTTATGCTGCTGAGAGGTACAGAGTCACGTTTGAATGAGAGATCGAGGGGTTTTCAGAAATTACATCTTTATTTATATAATAACGCCATTTTCTTTTCCCATCATTTTTATTCGTTTCTTCGCAGATCATTCTTTGAACTTCGATAGCAAAAATTGTATTGTACCGTTCATCGTAATTTAATTAATTCAAAAAAACATTAATAAGTAACATATAAATTGTTTAATTAATTATGACAGTTGTTATGACTATAGTATCGTAATCAAAGTTAAATTATAATTAAAAATATTAAAATTGCATAATTCCATAATTAACAACTTTTAAAGGAACTGTATCATTTAAAAAAATAATTAAACTTTCAAATGATACACATTTATTTATTTTGAATGTACAAAATAGGATATGAACTGTGTAAATGTAGAAAAAACATTCTTATATATCTAAATCTAAAATTGACTTTTAGTATAGTTTAAAACAAGTATGAAAGAGTTAATTTTTAAATAGTAATTTTCTGCACAAAGACAGACGGTATTATTAATATTTCCACGTGCGTTATCTGCAAAAAATAAAAGAATAAAACGTAGAATCTCATTGACGTTACAGTAAAATTGTCTCTGCAACATCGCGTGCTATGAAACTTTGACTAAACTAATTAACATCTCTTATTTCAATTAAATTTTCGTTAAACTTTGCGCAATTAACTAGTGACATTCGCTATTCCCGGGAAAGATGTAACTATACACGTTAATTCATATCGAAAACTAATTACACGAAATACGTATCGAAACGATGAAGCATTAATTAAAATTTCGTATCTGTAAACTTCTCTGCTGAGCTCGGACGTTGAGCGAATAGAAAAAAAGAGAGAAAATAAAGATCGGGCGAACGAGTAGAAGAAACTCGAAAGGCAAGGCCGTAAGCAGCTGGAAAATCAACCTTAAACTCTCGCAGCACCGAGCCAGAAAATCACTAACAGAAAATTAACTCGACTCGCCTCGCTAGACACACAACGGGGAAATTGGCCAGCCACGGTTTATTATTAGAGAGCTCGAAATCCTCGAAAGACGCGAGATGGAAAATTCGTCGTAAACAGACACGGTATATAAGTGTAAATGACGGACCTTTTTTTCTTACGAAAATTCTATGTAACTAAATCTGGTTTAGCACCTTGCGATAGCTTATCGACGCACTTTCATATATTTATTTTTCTCGCATATCGACGTTCATGAATCAACAGCGAGCCCAGAGATAAAATCATCATCATCGTGCGTATCACTAGTAATTTACGAATGCGAAATATAATTATCGTATTGTTCTTTTCCTCCCGAATATATATATACATTGACCCATCGATATTGTGGCAACGACGCGGCCTCGTCGCCAACTGGCCTCGACCCCACCAAAAATTCCAAAACCTACGTCGGCGTCGTGTGCAATTGTCACGTTAACTTTACCCAACTATAAAAAGCCGATATATGGCCCATGGTACTTATACAACCCTCACTTCGTCGGCACGACCGTGAGTACTACGTCGATATATGGGCATCTTACTATTGATATTTAATTATTTTAGACGTATTTTTCATTGAGAGGATCTTAATCTAATCTTCTTATCAATTATTCGATATTTTTTAACTGATGAGAATTTTGATATCACAACACTTTTTCTATTTAACTTAACCTACTTTTGTAAGAAAATGTCAAAGATTATAAAACATTCGAAGTATTAATTAAATTTTTTTTTGAAAATTATGTCGTATGAATAATTTTATAATTTATAGATTTATATATTATTCTATATATTTTCTCTGTTGTTTGTAGTTATTTCGCGAATTCGTCAATAATTGGCGTATATTAAGCTACAATTTTAAAATATATAATTTTACATCCTCTTTGTAAATATCAAGTGTAATTATATTTAATACGTCGAGATTTTTTTACTTCAATGCTGAGTTGTCCATATTAAAAGTTTTCTTTAGCCCCGTAGCTCAACTAATTTACTAAAGAATTTTCTACTTTTTTTGCTATTTTACTATTTTTTCTCTATCCTTTTCTTTATATTCTTTTCTCTTCAGTGTACAAGAGGCTGCGTATCCTGCTGATCCTGCTGCTTTTTACTTTCTTTTTTTTTTACACAATTAATACACTTAAACTAACGAAAAAACTGCTTAAAACGCGAAATTTAAGTTTTTTTATTGGCATAGAAATCGCGTAAAAATAAAACATTTCATGTTTACGAAAGTTAGACAAGTAAATACAAAAATAAGAATAATATTCAATTTTATTAATGTGTATTAAATATCACTTTTTTTGTCTGATATTGCTATTCAACGATCATGATTAGACCTTGAGAAAAAAATATCAATTAACTTTTCGGTCTTGTGTTTAATGCGTCAAAGTCCTTGGCAAAATTACTCTTCAAATTCTATTTTTACTCTGGCAAAAAGTCTCTAAGTCAGCGGTAATGAATGAGAGTGCCATTTAATGTTCTTTCATAAAATCTTTAGCTGTGAAACAATCAATAAATTATCGTATCTGTTAGATAATTAATTATAATTAATTTTCCATTTTGCATAATAAAGAGATAACGTCTTATAATACTATTAAAATCTTTCGAATTATTCAAATATTATAATTTTCTTATACGGAGCGTTACATTCCTAAAAAAACACTTTTTATTGTGTTTGCAAATGTATAAATTAATAAAACAAATATAATATAGCAAAGCAATATCGTTACACATATTTGTATACTTTGTACATCTATTGCCACGGGTAATAAAATAATTTACAGTTCAATACATAAAAATATTTTTCATGAATGAATTGACTCTTTTGCTTATCTAATACTATATACACAATTTCCGTTTATTCCATAAAATAATATTGAAACAATCCAAAGAAAAAAGGAAACGTACGGGAAACATATTTATATTTGTTCATAAAAATATTAAAAGCTGCAAAACACCCGCGAACAGAAATAACGATTAAAAAACAAAGAATAATAAATTTTCCTCGCACTTAAAAAAAAAAGGAATATATTTTTTGTTAATTTTTATAAATGTCAGCACTTTGCGTAGAAAAAGATAAACCGTCAAATATCGCCAGATGTAAAAAGAGAATTAATAATCAGATCCATTCGCGATTCCTGGAGAAAAAAAAGGAAAAAAAAAACTAAAAGATTGAAGATATAAAAGCGTCGTTGAAAAAGCTTTCCTATCGCCCGGCAATCTCTATGCAGAGCCTCTCTTTCTTTCCTTGCATAATTACTCCACGCTTCAAGTCCCAAAAAAAAAGAAAAAAATCCAACCAGAGTGATGCTGATATAAAGCGCAATCTCGACCCCTTAGAAAAAAAGTTGAGTAAAAAAAAAAAGTAAATCCCCAAAACGCGGAATAAGGTTAATAAAGCAAAAAAACAAGATTGGCAAGATCGGTGATCTGTATATCTAGGTGAGGACGCTACCTCACATGCCGTACGCGGCGCACAAGAGGCTCGTTAAGATAGTACACACGCCCATACGCATTTACCACGCCGGCGCGTATCTGCCTATAAAGATACACTCGCGGGTCAGGCCCAGCATCATAGCTGCAGAACTCAACAGGATACGCTACCTCACCAGGCCCTCCTACGAGTCCTACACGGAAAAGTATCTTAACTCCAGGGACTTTATTGTAAGTCGATGATTTATTTACATTCGAAGGAGATTTTTTAATCTTACACGAACTAACGTTCATTTTGAAAAATAAATTCCACACAAAGAAAAATAAATTTTTAACCATTTTTTACTTCTGATTTATTTAATTTTACGTTGTTACTGTAATATAGATTACTAATTTTCATGAAGTTAAACATGTAGCGATAGTAAAAAACGTAAAGAAAAGGAAAATGAATATATTGACGTTAAAATTATTGTTACTCTAATTTAGTTATATTATTTCTATTTATTTTTTGCTTTCCACTAGAGAATTTTATTACAAAAAGACTAAATTGTAAGTAATAAATACTAAAGGTCATTGTTTACAACTTGCGCGCCGTTATTTATTGTGGATAATACACCGAAGTTTTAATTACATTTAGTTAATTTAACTAGAAGCTCCTCTTAGAGGAAGATGGGAAATTGTTGTTACACCCCGACATCATCATATTTTACTCCAACACCGTGAATTGGCACTGAAATTGAACGTACATGCCAGTATATCTATATCTTTTAAAACAGGATAGAATGCCAATTACCGATGTTTGAGTATGCCGCAGATTGTTTGTTGGGTATTAGAAACATATTTTCAATTGAAACAACAAATATTCCAATCTTTCGAATGTTGACAATGAATTTTGATGTATTAGTCACACACGATACATAGCACACACTGTTTTATTGACTGATAGTATTCAATTTTAGCATTATAGATATAGTATATCAAATAGTAATGAAATATTAACATTTGATGGTAAGATCTTTAACGATATAACGTAAATTCGGTGTTGATAAATCAGTCAAGTTGATAAATGTATATAAAAATAATATTATAGTAAAAGTGTTGTTATACTTTAATTTAGGATTTCGATGATGAAGCAAGGGAAATTCGCGCAAAAACGGACAATCTTCTTCGCAAAATCCACGTTTTCGTTCCACGACCTTGTCTCAGGTAAGAATAATGTTCCCACCTCTATGCATATCGTTATTTTAGAGATTGGATATACCAACCCTGGTAGACATTGTATCCATTTTATTATCAATATTAATCTTGATTGCATTCAACTGAACTAAAAATGTACACTAGTATGAAAATACGTTTTTTATGTTTATTTATAAATACTTTCAGAAAATACTTTCAGTGATAAAGTTTGACTCGGTTTACGACATGATAAAAGTATCCAAATTGTAGATTATCAATTTGATGATGAATTTATAATAGTCAATGTATCTATAAAATAACAATAAAACATAAATACAAGTTATTTAAAATTTTTGGAGAAACATTCATTTCTTTAAATTAACAAAAATGTGAGAAAACACGTTTTATTGCAAATCAGTGGTCATATTAAATTTCCATTGTAATTTTTTATTGATTTTCTACCAGGGAAATGCACCTAGCAAATATTTACGAAATTATAAAGTAAAAGGTGCAGCAAAATGGATATTTGTTATATTATATACTGACGCGATATTATACAGTTTGAAAAGAACCTTTTAAAATAGAACATTAGCATAAATCAAAATAAAATGTTTTCCAAACAACGATCAACAGCCAAAAATAGGTATTATGGAAACTTTTAACAACGTTTTAACCAAAAGGATTTACGATTCCCTATATACTTTATTCTATTCTTAGCACCGAAAACGTGTATTGATTGAAGAAAAATAAATATTGATAAATATTTAATCTTCCTTGCATAGTATATAAATAATTAATATGCGAATACTACGTGCATTAAATTTTTCTAGAGTTAATTTTTCCTTTTTTTTGCAATCTTGATTACCGACAACAAAGAAAGAACCGTTAAATATTAAATTAAATATATAAGGTTTCAGTAATCGATAATTGCGCTAGAATATGGATTACAATGGATGAACAAGATTATCTACATTCACATTGTGCCACGCGTTTAATTTCATTACTTATACGTGGATATCATTTTATATTGCAATATCTCGTTCGTATTATAATTTGTTTTTATTACTTTAAGTTAAATAATAATGCAAAGTATCAATTATAGCAGATTCTGTTATATCTATATAATATTATACCTACAATAGCATTCTGCTTTTAAAGAGTTTAATTGATAATTTATAAATTTGGCTTTATATGATCGTTCAAAGGAATTAAATCGATAAATTTACTAATTAATTAACATGGTACGTATAGACTCAAGTGTTATTGTATATAAACACGCAGCTTTTATTATTATTAAATAATAAAAATATTATATAATGTATTGGGTTAAATATAATTGGTCGTATAAAATATTTGAAAAATAATATTTAAAAATCCATTACCAGGATAGACTAGAAACACAATTACAGTCCTGTATAAAATCGCAGTTAGGATATGTCAATAGATGTAGCAAGTATCCAATATTTCGTTGTCCACCCGCAATTTGTTGTATCGCATTGAAAAGGAGAAAAAAAAAGAAAAAAAGTACTCTTCGTTCCCCCAGTGACTACGACGAGACGTCGCCGGAACGGTTGCGCAGCGACGACTACGTGCGGCGCATCATCAACGCGAAGAACGCGCGCAAGGAGATCGAAAGCCTGCCCTGGTACACGACCCCCGAGAAACGAGACATCGGTGCTGGACACCTTGCTTGTATCAAATACGCGGGTGGTAGGCCGCAATCGCGACGTCGACCGTACTACACCGTTGGTGACCTCGTGCCCGGTGACGTTCGTTCGGACGTCAACCTCATGAGCTACTACATGAAGAACCGCAAAGCCGCCGAGGACGCCTGTAAGTCAGACCGACCGCGGAAATTCGGACTCTCCACGCATAAATAACTATTTTATTCATTATTTTTTAGTTTATTTTTACTTTTTCACACTTTCTTATCACGTAATATACAAACACGCACACATACGCACACACACCCGCACGCACACACCCACACTACTTTATTTTATTTTACTTTATTTATTTTATTTTATTTTATTATTTTCATTAGTTGCCGCAATTTACATTTTCTGTCACTTTTATCTTCATTTTTATTTTAGTTTTTTTAAACATTATTTTTTTGTGATATTTGATATTTGGCAGAAATATACGTGGACGCGTTTGGTTACTTCGGAAATGCCGCTTATTCTCGCAGTACACATCCCCTGCTCTGGGGGAGATTTGAATTTTTCTCTTCCTGTGTACAAATTTGATTTGTGATCGTGAAAATACGCCGGGAAACATCTAATTGTAACTTTGCCAAATGCAATTAGATCTTGTTGTGTTACTTCCTGCTATTTACAGATATATACACCCATGATAATAATGTCATTTCGTTTAAGAGAATTTTCAAATTAAATTAAAATACGGAATTAAACATAATATTAACTTAACTCAAAATACTATTTACTTTTGATAAACACATTTTATAAATAGGATAGTCCTTTACAATACAAACAAATAATATAATACTTAATTATATTTGATGAAAAACAATTTTGTTGAATGCTTCGCTTCAAAAACTAAGATTAAAGTAAAATATTCGACACTGTTTCGATTGTTGTAAATGCTCAATATTTCTTCGGAATTGCAACAAAATTATACGTTCAATTAATTACGGGTGAATAATGAGCTTTGTTAATTAGCTTAACATAAACGAGTATTTGATTTAAAATAAATAATTATCATTTGTCAATGATTATACAATTAAGTAAATTATTGTTTTAAAATTATACATGGATTTCAAGCTAACAAAATGCGTCCACGTTGTTTTATTTTTCATTAGCACTCGCACATTTGAGATTCTTTGAAATAAATAAAAGGCGGCCTCGAGACGTCGTCAACGTGTGTTGCATTACCTTTTTTTGTCTCTTTTTCGTTCTCTATTATTTGTATTATTTATATTTTTTCCACTATACCTTACACCTATGGATACGTGTCTAAAAGGAAACTTTTTTTACCTCTTTTTTGTTGACCTTTTTGTGGATGTGATATACGTGCATTATGTTTTATTATTTTGTATAATTTTTCCTTTTCTCTGATATGTTTATCTCTGTCTTTTTGGCACTTGTCTTTAACAAATTAAACGTCACAAAAAAAATAAAGATATATTTTTATTTATTTATCCAACCCGAGTATAATATGTATACATATATAAGAATGCGGCATAAGCGATGAACTTCGGCGAAATTGAGACGCGAGAAAAAAAAGTCCCATACAGACGGAAGTTAGGATTACCGAAGATATGCGGCGCGAGATACGAAAAAAAGAGCAAGCATAAACATACATTTCATAGCGAGACGAAAAAAGCATTGATTGAGCGTAGCTACGAGCACACCGGTGTTTTTCTCAACGTTTCAGGCGGCAAGCTAATCTCCAAGCCGACAACTGGTTGGAGAGTTCGCGTACCCGAGCTCTACGAGGACCCCACTAAAGCGAAAGTTAAAGATGAAGAGGAAGCCGAGCCAGAGGACTGAAACCAAATATTATAATGTGCCGTTATTACCAAATCTCACTACCCGGCCACGCCCCACGCCTCGAGCCCCCAACCCCCAACCCCCAACCCCAACACCCAACCCCAAAACCCCTCTTTTTCATACCCATGGCATGGCAGCCGTCCTTCGTTTATTTATTTATTGTGATTTACATCTATTAAGTATTATTATATATTCTTTTATCTCTCGTACGGTTCTCGCTGATTTTAACGCACGCATGCGGGGAGAAGAAACAAATAAACAGGTCGAACACAAGACGGGTTTATATACTGTTACACTAATTTTTATTCGAACGACACAATGTATGGTAATTACCTTCTTATTGGCCCTGACACGAACATTTTACACAAGAGAAGATCCACTGTTGCATAAACAGTACAGAACTTTACTCGATGCTATACAAATATTTTCAATTTTTCTTGATAATTATATGCCCTTCTACAGATGCTTGCATGGCGTATATATCTATTAGATTACTCGTATAAAATATGTAAACGCTTGAACAAGTATTATTAATTTAAATGAAACATATTATACGAGAGTTTCCGCACTTAGTACCCACGTGATACAGATTTATTTGTTAAAATACTTGAGGTTAATATTTCAAGATTTGCTTATTTCATAAAATATGATCATTCGTTCTCTCTCATATATATAAAATTTACATAAGAGAATACTCAAATACATTTTTATGTGAAAGAAAATTTTGAATATTTTATACGCTTTGTTTATTAATCGAAGGCTTAGTTAACAAATAGATGATTTAGTAGATACAAACAATTGATCAAAAATTAATTTAATAAATACTATACACTGGATCTTCTCTGTATCGAACGACACTACATTGTACACGAAATCTAAACGAACATATATTCAAATTAATTAACTTAAATAAAGTACATTATTTAATATATTACGGAATACTTTATTTTTCCACCTTGTATTATAATCCCTTCAATGTTCAGACGAAGCCCACGTTTGTTCCCTAAATAAGTAAAAGCAAAATTATCGAGGTAAGACTAATCAGTGCGTGCCGCTTTAATTTCTAACGTACACATATTTTATATTGCCTCGAGTGTAAAGGACAGAATTTTAATGCGTCAAAATTATAAATTTTCATTATACTCTACAAACAAGTGAAAAAATGTGTGGATTTTTATAATAATATAGCAGTCTAAAATAATCATAATTATTGATAATTGATGCATATTGTACTTAAATACGGAAAAATAAAATTAATGTCAAACGACAAACAAATATTATTTTATATATTCTTTCCACATTCGCGTTAAATATAATTACTAAAAAAATTGCTGCAATCCTATCCCATTAATCACTTTGAATAATGCATTACGTTATCAAGAGAATTTAAAAATATTATTTGACCAATTATAGTTATACTTTATTTAATTCTATATCGTAACATATTTTTTTCACTTTGACGTAGAAATGATAAATTGATAAATTTGCTGTAAAAGAAATGTATGATTTTCAAGGTGGGAGGAGTACTTAAATTTGTAATATAAATAAATTCCGTAAAACGATGGGCTAATAATTAGAGAGAATAATCGTGATGGATCGGATGAGGATCACCAATGTAATTTGACATTTCAAAAGAGAGAATCGTTGAAAATCCGAGAGTTTCAGAATATAATTAATATGTACGTCTAAGGTCCATCCTTAATAACGTTGTATATTTGCTCTGCACGATACGAGAAGTTAGGTAAATAACGCAATTATACCCGTAAAATTGCGTAATTTTCTTTTGAAGTACCCTCTCCCCTTGTTATTGTCCTTCCGCGAGGGAACTTCACCTGCGCCCGGGCTCATTTCTCTGCACTCGAGACTCTGGCGAAGATAATCGCATTTACCCTAACAAAAGCCGAAGACTATCGTATACATATGTATATATGTATATACGTGTTTGTGTGCGTACCCATTACATTACTTCACCGAGAGTACATCCGTCTATATACACATGTATGTATGTATATACGTGTGTGTGTGTGTGTACATATAGCCAAAGAGTATAAAACTACCCGGCGTATATCGTTTCAAACCATCTGCAAGCGCAGGAGACATATCTCTCTCTTTCGCTATCATAAATACTACTTCTCTGTCTTTCTTTTCTTTCTTTCTACTTAGTCCCTCATTCATTTGATCGATTCATTCATTGTACTGTGTCGAAAAAAAAACGTTGCGTCTTATCACCCAGGAGCTACGCCGCGGCACGAATAAACTACCCCGTCATTTCGTAATTCAATTAATTTTCGTATATTGTCCACTCGCTATAACGATCCCAACATTCTTAATTTCAATCTTCATGCGTCAGTTAATCCGTCATCCATTCGTTTTTAGGTGATGTCCTTCATCCAGATGCATCTACCAATTTTCTATATATACCAGTTTTATTGTCGACTTTGCGCTACATACGTATGCATAGTACGCTACATATATATGCATACGCGCGTCAATGCAAAATATTCGAAATGATAAATAATTAAACGGTTTTCCGGTTCACGAAATTGCGAATGTATGCAATATTTTATCGATTAGCGTGTGCACAAGTTTTGTTTAAAAACTGTTTATCTATTGCGTTGACGCTCGTGTTACGTATATGCCAGCTTAATTTTTTCGTTCGTAGAAATTAGAACTAGAAGTAACGATATTGTACATATGTACACGTACACGTAAATATAATGCGTACATAGACATATGCAGTTTGTAAAATGTTTAAAGCTTGTACGTATGTATATAGAGATGGTTTCTACTTCTTTTTTTCGATTTGACGTACCTAACTTGTTCGCAATGTAACCCAGCTTCTGGCAGAAACAAAAACTCTGTATATTTCGTTTCTTCTGCGTGCGCTACCTTTTTTTTGCAGGATCACTTTAATGCTTTTTGGCGCAATAAAAGAACATACACAGGACAATTTATAAAATAAAGTTTCTTTCGTATTTTTTCCGCAGCGCTGCCAAGCGTACATCATAGCGAACGCACTAAAGAGACTCACGATGGTTAGTAAAGTCTTGTTATAAAATTTACATTCCTACACCCAGAATTTATCGATTCCGTTAAATATTTCACTAGATCTATTAGTCAATAATATAACACAATATTTATATTTATATATTGGCAGTTTAGCACACCTTGTCAACAATTAAATTATTGAGATGTAAGATGGTGTTTTTTTTCTTTCTATAGTTTCTGGTCGTATCGTTGAGTTAAAGTTACGATCGTTCGCGTCGAAAGCGTAAACTAAAGACGCTTTTAGCTGTACATAAAAAGTGCAAAAGTAAATAAAAATAATAAATTTACAACTGTACGTAAGATAAATAAAATCATAAAATAAAGTTATGATAAGACGTTTTGTTAAACCGTAAATTAACGATCCCACAGTTGCGTTATTTTGTGCTCCCTCGTGAACTGTAAATACTCCCTTCTGTGTTTCTGTGAATTTTAGCTCCCGCTCCGTCAGTCACTTGGGCCGACGAGGTCGTCCACGAAAAAGGTAAGACTCGGTATATCATTTCCGCGTAACTTTTTCTCTATTCTGTCTATCCATCTGTCTGTATATACCTATAAAAAGGAAAATATAAAGAATAAATAAAAAATAAAAAGAACGACGTATATCCGCGTATCGAAAACCAAGGAATGAGTCGTGAGTCGTTTACTTAGCACTTTGTGTGTGATATCCGTGACTAGAAATACCCGAAGAGCCGGTCGAGACCGAGGAGGAGCCCCAGCTGGAGGTGAAATCCGAAAAGAAAAAGGAGAAAAAGATCAAAATCAAAGAAACCGTCGAGGACGAGGATTTAGAGGCTGAGTACGACGAGTACGGTGGTACGTAACGTCTCTCCAACTCTCTTTGTCACTATATATCTTTTATTTCGAGACTTTCTTCTTTTCCTTCTTTATTTATTTCTATCCTTGATATGGATTCTCGGTTTCCTTTTAATCAGCGAGATCTTATTGTTTTATGTATTCCCAAAGGACCTTATTTTTCTGTTCTCGTTTATTTCTAACAATTCTGTATTCTCTTTTTATTCTTCATAACGCCCATTTCATTATACTTTTCGTTTACACCTCCACCTCTTTTTTTTCATAACTTTTATCAGCAATATTTCTGCGAGTTTAATTAAATTAATGAAAAGTTTCAAAGGTTGATTGTACATCGAATACTCATCTAAAAGGAACTGTTTTGTTTTGTTCCTTTGTCGTCGTACGCACATTCAGTATAATATAATATATAATAATACGCACCGCGTAGAAATATTAAACTGATAAATGAATACACACCACGCTAAATAGTTGTTTTTGTGCCATTCAACATTTTTATTATTTCTTTTTGCAGTAAAAAAACAACCGGACGAGGATACGATAAAAAAGGTTCAGGAGTACCTAGAGAAGAAAGCTGCAGAAAAGAAGTAACTAATTTATTTATCCTAGTTTTATAAAAAAAAGCATACGCGCGGCTGACTTACAAATTTATGCTTAACATAACTAGTTATCGTTGCTATTGTTATAGAATTACCTTTTTACGTTTCAATTATCACTTATCTGTATAGTACCAAATAACGTTGTATAATCGTTGTGACAACGTTGTTGCGGCCAGTTTCCAATGTTGAAAACGTTACTCACTACAGGATAGGACGTTTATTAGAGACGTCCTATTATATTAAGTAAGGCAAGAGAGATGAGTACAGTTGACACTTTATATTATGAAATTTCTTTATTATTGCGCGATATTGCTATTTTGGGTTATTTTGTACGTTTCTATAACGTTGCTACAGTGTTAGCTATAACATTTCTAAAATATTGCTAAAATGTTAGAAAAACATTTGTTGCTCATTATTTTTATATTATATCGCTATACGAGACATCTCATTGTAAAAATGTGAAACGTCATACTTTGCTCCGTATCAAAGTTACAACATTTTAATCACTGTTAACGTTGCCACAACGATTTTGCCAGAGTTATGCTTTAGCAGGTTATTGAACAATGATTAAAGTAGTTAGGGTTAATTGAACACCCTGCGATGATACAACGTTTCATGCATTATAATTACAAGAACCTGATACTATCGTCAGGAGAGAATTTGATATTAGAAAACTTGAATATCGAATAACACTATACTAAGAAGGCGTCGATTGTAACGAGAATTCAGTATCGTAAATAATACACTTCACACGAAATGACAGATTTGAAAAGAGACGATGAGGGGGGGGGGGAGGGGTATGGTTGACTCGAAGAACCTGATGTTAAATTGGATTTTCCGAAGTAAACTCGAGCCGCGAGAGCTCAAAACAGTTTTAATTTAAATAGTTACAAGAACAATTAGAACCTACTGGAGCAATAATAATTAGCAAGGCTTTTCCGAAATTACTTTGATTCTGTATAATTAAAAGCTTAATTATGTTTAACCCTCTATCTCAAGATGGTTTTCCGACTCTTCCTACACTCCTACTCTGGCGCGTGAATACATACTCCCTACTCCTCGCACTCTAACACACACGCTGGGCTTAATAAACCATTTCCGAAGGAAAAGATTTAACGAATGCAGGTAATATGTTATGTGTCAACTCGGTTAACAGATAATATACCGATTGAATTACCTTTTACCCAAAGGATAATATTATCACCTAATCTTGATTTTTCAGATAATAATATTTAACGATTTATTTTATGTTACTTACCGTATGTGAAGTCGTGATGTACCAAAAAAGCTCCTTTTTCTCGGGTGTACTTTTTATATGCCTGTTACACTATCCGCATGTAAGTTTCTCTATGTTTCGCTTGGTTTTGATTATATTTTTTTTTCAACAACAAGTACTATTATTATAAACTGTAAATTTTCGGGTACCCGTAAAAAGTATTACTATACACGTTTTCTTACTTAAATATGTTCATTATTGAAATATCACGATACTATAATTAGCAATACAGGAAAAATAACGAAAATGTTTATATAGACAAATTAAAAGAATCAGATTGATAAATAAATGTATTTTAAATTAACTTGTGATTATTATATATTGTAATATTTTACTAATATCTTTAATATTCGATAATCAAAGTTTAAATGCGCACTTTTAATTAACGACAGTTAGTTTGGGAATAAGTAATCGAAGACAGAATGATTTTAAATTCCTTTTTCATCAAAACCACCCGAAAAGAACGCTACTTTATTATACTTCAAACACCGGAATGAAATTGTATTTTATTCCATAGGGTATAAAGTAAAATTTTATTCCCGGCAGTCACTTTTCACCCCCAGGACTCATTTTTTAAACCCCTCATCCATGTTGCCGTTAATACAAAAATAGTAACCAAAACATTTTTATTTAAAACTTTAAATTTTATGAGCATATACGAAGCCAAAAAATCTTCTAAGAATAGAATAGTTTAAATTGATACACAGAGAAACAAAAACATGAAATTATTGTTACTGTTGAATAATAGTTATATATGCACTTAGGGAGTAAAATATGCATTTATTCCCGAAGTGCACATCAAATTTTTCACCCTGATCATTTAAAATGTCACTTTTTGCAATAACAAATTTTGTTTTTATTTTTAAATTTATTTAATATTGTAAAATTTTTTGTTATATTTAATTTAATATAATAAATTTAACGTTGTATTTATATAAAAAGGCTAAACTAAGTGTTCAAAACAAAAAAGTAAGTCTACGATGAATAAAATGGGTCTACGGGGAATAAAATGCAATATTACTCCACTCGTAGAGGTTAATAAAATGGACTTTTTAATGGGTGAAAAATAATTTTTTAAAGAATGATTTGTATAAAATAAAAATTTAAATAGAAAAATTTGTATAAAATGTTATACACACTTCATGGATAAAAGGCGATTATTGGACCTTAGTGCCCTCGCTAAACCTCGGATAGCAACTTTCATTCACGAAAATAAATAGCTATTTTACTATAAATAACTATTATAACTTAATTACGGCAAAGGTAAAATAATAAAATATAATTAATTATTATTAGCGACAGAAATATTTCTTAACTTTAACGGAAACTACAGTATGAATTATTAAAAGTAATAAAAATAACGAACAACGTTATGATTTTAATATATAAAGTTTATTCGAATATCTATTAGTTTGCAAAGGAAATAAGCATTTCTTAATTATTTATTGTTGGTTCCATGTATATCATAAAAATATTTAAGAATAAAAAAATAAGCACAAATAAACAAAGAAAAGTTGAATTAAATAAATATAAAGATAATATATATTTAAGTTAATTGAAAAAATAAAAATTCATAAAGTAATAAGCTACCGTAGTGCGTCCGAAACAAGTAACAACTTGAGTAAAATTGAAATCAAATGTGAAATTCTTACGTCCTTAAAATATCTAATTCCTTTTAGTGTTCCGTGAAGTAATTTCCTTGGGTTTTGCACCATCGAATAACAAATCAAAATGCTTGCATACGTGTTTAAATATATAATTCCCTATCCTTTGAGTGTCTAATTGAATGATATATACGAAAATTTCACATTTGAAATAAGGGGTTATTAAACGGTAGGTTTAAAATAATTTCCATACGTCTTGTGTAGAATGGAGGAAGAAAGGAGAGCGTGGGAGGCCGCTGAAAGACGGAGAATCGCCGAGGAAAAGGAGATCGCTAGATTGGCCCAGCTAAAACTAGAGGAAGACATCCGCGTCGCCGAAATCAAGGAGCAGGAAAGGCTCGAAGCCGAAAGACAGGCTGTAATAGAAAGAGCGGAGGCTGCGAGGCAAGAAGCTGAGAGGCTTGTCGAAGATGAAAAGTAAGAATAATCGAGTACTGGTATCGAAATTAAATATCGCAAGTGCAATATATACTACCGCATTGAATTAAATAAATCTTCCAATGAGATCCTTTGTTGCGTGGAAACTTTAAGAATTTGTACATATAAGAATTTATATATATATCTTGCCAACTAATTTTAACCTTACAAAATTGCTCTATATCGTTTGTCTTATTTCTTGAAATCTTGGCAGACGTTTGAAATAATATGTTATGTAATTTATGTGTATTTATATTGTAATTTATTCGCAATAACGTACCCGTATGTAAATAAATGAAATATAATTAGACTTCTAACGGAATACTATCTATATCGTAAGAAATTGTATAACTGTTGACTATACGTTGCTCAATTTACATTTTTATTAAGTATATATCCATTTATATAAAATAGCTAAACATTTTAATTGCAGTAATTTTAGAGTGATAATTAAATAGAATTCTTTTGCATCAGGTTAGTGAATTAAATGATCATTTTTAGTGAGTTGAAACACAAAAGTAGATGTATTTTAGTATAAATCATTTGTCGGAATAATAAGTAGTGATAGAAACATTACATCATCGATGAATTAATATTTAACATCGTAATTCTAATTTTCGATTACACGATTAAGTAGAAACGTTAAATATCATTTATTAATTCATGGTTAATTTTTGTTATTCTAAAACAAATATATAAATAATGTTTTTTTTCTATTTTTATTCGAATAAATCTTGAGTTATCGCTTCTTTTTGAAAATAATTAAATTAAAACACAAGAAAATAATACATTATACAGATATAGTCTTAGACAGTCCTTTTCTCACTTGCTCACCATTATCCGTTTTTTTAAAATGAAAATGATAAATGAAAATTTCCTAAATCATGACGATATTCTTTAAGATTGTACAACGAAGCCGTTGCGCAAGCCATCGCTGACGAGGAGGAGCGAGTAGCTAAAGAAAAAGAGGAAGAGGAAATTAAGAAGAAGCAAGAGGAAGAGGAAGAAAAAACGGCATCAGTATTGTTACCAGGCTCAAACGGTGTCAGCGACGGATTCGCCGTCGAGGATCACTCTGAGGAACACTCCGTTCACACGGATCGTTCGAATCGAGACGTTGAGGCAACACCTTACGAACTTGATCAAGACGAAGACACTCAGGTATAATAAAAATCGAACCTCGATTATACGATCTTATTTACATTTTTATTACGAGCGGTAATAAAAGATGCTTGATAGCTCAGCCTTCGATTTAATGGTCGATCGACTATATTTGTTACAAATAAAACGTTAGTCACACACTTTTAATAAAATTGATACTGTACTTTACTACTGGATAAACCGTCAAATTTAAGAACTTAAAGACCTTTCAATTAAACTTTCCATTTATCAAACTTTTATTTCTACCAATTCGCGCAATAAAATTAAGTTTTCTTAATAGAATTTTGCATTTTTTCGTTTGTGTATTTTTGTACCGTATACGACTTGTTTTGAATTTAAAAAGTATGCATTGCACAATTATTTAAAAATCTTAGTTCAACGAATATATAAATAAATTGAGTATTTTACTTTTAACCTGATTAACCTGATTAATTTTATCATAAAAATTAAGATATAATTATTAAACGTATCTATACTTATCTAAAATTTGAATGTAGTCAATATTTGTAAAAATGAGCCAAAAATATTAAAAATATTCTTGCAAGAAAAAAGTTGTTAAGATTGAAAGACAATTATAATTTTTTAATCATTTTAAAATGAGAGATTATAAAATTAAAAATACGCTCAAAAAATTCTATTATTTCAAACAAGCCAGTGAGTAATGAGAAAGCTGACCTTTACTGATCTGAAAGTTGATTGATTTCTAACTATGCTTAAGTACCAAAGGCGTTGAAAACGTGCTGTCATCGTCGTTTAAACAGCTTGTTTATAATATTAATTAAATAAATAAAGCAATTTTAAAATTATCTCGGCTTACTCTAGAATCTAAGAAAATTTTATAATCACTATATATATTGACTCACGAGCGATTAAAAAACTGCCATATAAATATTTTAAAAATACTAGATATTCTATACTTGTAAATCTTAAGATAGAAAATGTATCATAATATACATAATACAAATAGCCAAAAATACTAAATATGTAAATAATTTGTTGAATTTAGGTCGAAGAAGATGTGCACGAGGAGCCCGAAGAACTTGAGAATCCTTTCACAGACGGAGAAGGAGCTGCAAGTTCACCACAAGTAGAAGAAGCCATCGAAGAAGAAAGTCCACGAGTGAGGGTAAGTCGCAACGCTGGTGGCGATCAAGGCTTTGATTGGTCTCAATTTGAGAGCGAACCCGAAGTCGAAGAAACATGCGACAAAACCCAAGTTGAAGAAGAAACTGCGTCTGCTGTCGATCAAGAACCAATCTTTGAAGAATCCAATGTAGAGAGTCAGGCAGAAGTCGACGAGACAAAAGTCGTGGAAGCCGACGTCACGGATCAAGTCCAAGTAGAAGAAGAAGCCCAAGACGAAGAAGCAGGAGCGAAAGCAGAAACAGAAGTAGAAGCAGATGCGGAAGCAGACGCAGAAGTAGAAGCAGAAGAAGAAACGCAAGAAGAGACACGAGTAACGGAAGAAGCGCAAGTCGATGAAACAACGGATGAAGCACAATTTGAGGAAAGGACGGAAGATGCACAAGTCGAAGAAGTAACGGAAGAAACGCAAGCTGAGGAAACCAAGGTCGAAGACAAATCTGCTTCGGAAGAAGAGGACGAAGAAGAGGAAGACGAATAGACTTATCATCATTGTTTATATAATTCTACACATATGTATATGTATATCATCGATTTGATTCGACTATAATTACAAATTCGTTCATCACGTTGTTTTAATATCTTTTTTCACTTATTTATTGTTCGTTGATTATGACTTTCTTGTATTTAGGTAATTTAATCAAGTATGTACACAAAACATGTTTTTGATAGTTTTTAATTGCGTCGACTTTTTCTAGCTATTTGTTAAAAATATGCGGACCAATGTGATCGGGCCTAAGACAGCTTACGATAACTAAATGCAATGTTGATTAAGGCGTCTTGAGTGTTTATTTGTTTATTATCTCACGTTAAGTGTATTATTTATTCAAATATATATTTAAATCTATTACAAATTCATTTTATTATTTTTCCACCTTGCTCAAATTTCTTATTTAATAAATACTGCCAGATAGTTTTTTTTTATAAAAATATTATTTTAAAAACTTTATTAATTTATAAATGTATTACAAATATAGTTAATAGTAATTACAGTTAAACGTAAACCTTAATGCCTATGATACTACGAAATTTTAGAAATTTTAACAATTTTTAAATAGGAAAATAATACTATATGAGCATGAAAATATGTATTATCTATATAAAGTTTATAAAAACTTACTTCTATATTAATATCATACAATTTAAAAATAACAATTAAATTTGTTTTAAAATTCGCAAAGATACAGTTCAATTCTTACAAGAATTGAATTCAAGTCCACTTTGTTTGTCACAGTTGTCATTTCCATACTTTTTATGTCATGATTTAATATCATTCTATTACATTAAAAAAAATTCAAGGTCGCTGCCTTGTTCTTTGTTGTGATGCCATAAGCATCATTTTATGACTTAGTTTAAGATTGTGATCTCTCAAATACCTAATTAAGTCTGCTTGCTTTTCAAGCAACTCTAATAAATTTGTTCCTCTTTGGTGGTAGCTTACTTCACTATGAAAAGAATATTGGGTAAAAGACCTTAACCAGTCCTCTCGAATAACATCTGGTGGAGCTCTTGCTCGATTAAATCTCATAACCCTTTCTGTAAAAAAAATTGTTTATGCAATAAATATATTAATTAATTAATAATAAATATAATTAATTACTTATTGTGGTATATAACTTACTAATATAGTTTATATAAACTGGTACAATTATTATTAACTCAAAAGTAGTTAGTAGTACAATGTAATTTAGTGGTGTAAACCATTCAGAAGCTCGGCAGTATTCTTCATAATTATTCTTGTGGGTATTATGTAAAATAGCAGACAATATTAAATAAATAGTATTCCATAATGATGTTATGAATAAAGGTGTTCTAATATGCTGGTAGGTCGATTGATAAAAGTCTAAATAACCACATATTCTGAGATAATGATGCCTGGCTTTAACCAGATGGTCCACAAGCATAATAAATAACCAAAATGCACCATGTAGATATAGTAAAATAAAATATGTATCACATTTACTACTTTCTGCAGGCCACATCAAAACAAATATTATCCCAGTAATTTCTAAAATAATCTGAAAGTAGAAAAAATGTTTGGAATTAAATATTTGCAAGATACAAATATAATACATATAACTATATGAAATTTATAATAAAAGAATACATATAAGTATCTGTAATTGTAATTATTAATAATATATAATTACATTTTCGAATAGTTTACTATCTATCTTGTATTTATAAGTTGAATATGGATTTAATTCCACAATTACTTGTTATTGTATTACAATTTATCTTATACAGTTTCTCTCTTACTTGCATATTAATCAAACATTTTGTTATATAAAGCATTATTCTATATTTTAGATTATAGTTCTACTTTTTCATTTTATCAGCATTTAAAATTAAGTTTTGAGATAACAACTAGAAAGTAATAAGTCAATTACAACAATGTTATCCATTACATGTTATCATTTATTATGTCTCGTGTAACAATGTATTAAAATGTAATTTCATGACAGCTTATTATATTAAAGAGACAGTGGTAAACTATTGAAACATTGTTTCCGATAAGCCTAATCTATAAATGTATAAATATATACATTATGTAGACTAATTGATAAATGTATAACTTACTCCAAAAACAAGAGGCACAGAAACTAATTGAATTGTATCGAGTTGTTGAAAAGTATCATGGTCTTGAGCTATTGAAACTGGTTGAAGGAATTCTTCGTCATCCATATTTAACAATGCATCAAAAAACACAGCGCCTTGAGACTGTTAACATAATATAAAGTGGTTATAAGTACTTTTGTTATCATGTCTTATTAATCTCTTTATAATGTAAAAAAGGTACCACTTTAATATAAATAGTTACATCACAACAAAACTTTAATTGCCATTATTAACTCCTAGTTTATAACAGTTAGTACGGTAAATCACTGAAAGACTAACTTATATTAAAATGAGAATGAAAAAGTACTTACACTGCCAGAAGTATTCAGTGGACGTGAAAGACTAACCATTCCACGTTAAACAATAACAAAGGAAAATATTTTTCGTTAGAAAGTGACAGGATAAAGAAAAACAGTCTCAGATTTTTGCCGTTTTCTTGCTTGATTTCCTTTGATTTACGTCATTAATTTCTCCTTTCGTGTAACTGCTATGGAAAACTCGATAAGAAAGTGAAAAGAAAAGATTTAACAAAATTGGAGGAACACATGATCGGACGGTGACGCATACTGTACATATGCTGATTGCTGACTTCTTTGCTTGTATATATTTATATGCGCTTATATATATGTATATATAATCTGGTGCTCCGAGCCAGTGAGAGTTCAGTTCGGAGTCGCGATGTTACTTTGAGGTATTAGTTTGGAATGTGTATTGTCTATGCACACATTGCACACTGCTCACACATGTGTATGTGCGCTGTTGTGCACACACACAATTACACATAGTATGTACATTAAAGCAAAAGCATGGGATATTTGAATAAATAGAATGCCGCATCACCGAGAAAAAGTGTCACTATCTACTTCGTGGTTTGCACCGCGACAACTATGTGGCTCTGGTGTCGCGACTAATCGTCTGCTTGAATCCTTGAACGTACTGCATTATGCCGGCACCAAATACCCACACGGATATGTAACTAGATAGACACTTGCAAAATTGCATTGCATATAGGTATGTAATTGATAACAATTATTTACGCGTTAATTAAATTATTTTAATTGAGAAACGTACCCGCACGCTTCCGGCGGAAGCTTTGTTGTGCGGGCTACACGCTCTACAGTCTGCACTATCATTTGTTTTGAAAAATTTTCAATGAAAATTTATCATTTATTACCTAATATGTCCAATCTCACATTATACCATCTCAGTCTATCTCTATCCTCCACTGAAATCCGTTTCAATCCATTTACATATTTGTAAAGTTTTTAAAACTTGACAAGTTATTTTTTATTATTTCACGTATATCCAGGGGGTGTTCCCTTTAACATAATTAGAACCGAAAATTTTTCGCTTTGTCGTAGGATTATAAATAGGAATACAAATATTAGTTTTTTTAAATGTAAACTAACCTTTACTTACTTAATAAAATGTAATACTTTCGCGTACGAACTTTTTTATAATCTATTGTTATTTACGCAATCTTACTACTACTACTATTAATAACAAGTAAAAGACGTTTGAAAAACTTTATAAAAATTTTACTAAAACCTATAGAAACTGATATAGTCATTTTTTTTACACAAAGTTCATACATTATTATATTATTATATTTAATTTCAACGGTTTTTATAGAAAATATGCAAATTACATTTTATTGTTGTATTGTTCTTTTTAATTATTTGTTAACTACTATATATAACTGTATTCTGTATTACGAAGAAGCAGTAGATTTAAATGCAATTAATCCTCCTCCTTTCCTTTTTCTCCTTATTATTATATTATTTTTTATATAAATTTTTTATTTATTTTTTTTTATATTTATTTTTTATATAAAAAAGTGATTGCCGGATGTTGTGAAGCCAAGTGAAACGGTTATGTCATTGGTTTACGTTTTGCGCATGCGTCTAAAACATTGTAGGTTAGATTTGACAGCGCGAGAAAAACGTAATGTTTGAATTTTCTTGACAAAATCGGAGTATAATAAATCATGAATCAATATATTATTAAAAATTTTTGTTTTAAGGAGATGTGAGACTAAAAAAATTGGAACCCTTATTTATTTTTTAATTAACAATGGATTATCTTTTTCCAAAAAATTTCTCTATAAAGCTCTTTTACTTGCTTTGAATAGTACGTATGATTTTTTCCAAAATTATTTATCACGCGAATGATCGAGATTTTCGTGCAGCCGCAAGAATCAAATTTTCACCTAATCATTACCGACAAATAATGGTTATTCATTTTTAATTAATTTAAAATCAATTATTTTAAAAAAATCTCTCTGTCAGCTTATTCTATATTACTCAAGAGTCACGTATGAATTTTGTCAGTCTTTTAGTTCAATAATTGTAAAAAATTTTAGAGCCTTTAAAAGTAGATTCCTGTTATTTGGCAATTGAGATAGATTAATATTTCAAATAATGACTTAAAAAAAAGCAAGAGCGCGCGGTGCGCTTTTGGTTAATTCTAGGAATTCTTAAATAAGAAAATATCAAATATGAGGATGATGCCCATATATTTATTGGCACGTCCTGGAACGTATATAATAGTGTTCTTTTGATCGTAATATTTTAATTATAAAAAAAAGAAAAATTTGGAAAAATGAAGGGAAAGGTCACAATTAACCGTTAAAGTTTTATTTTTAACATTGAATGTATACATGCCTACATAGATATAACTCCAATGTATACATGGGCATTCTCCTTTATAAAACGTTTATGTAAACAATTGTGTAAGTTTTGTATCTTTATCACTAATATTTGTACAACTTTCACAAAATCTTTCTTACAAAATTTTAAACGCAGGATTCAACTTTAAATTCACCCGCTTCTACTGCGCAGATTGCATGCGCGATACGTAACTTCACGCGCAGGTAGGCAAAAAGTCCGAGTAGGCCAAATGTTATGTACCCATCGCACATATTCTGAAGTGTTTAAAAAATGAATACTAATTAGTACATATGTATGTGTGTGTAATCATGCACATGTAGATTAACATTCATTCATTCATATATTCTATACATTGTAACAATTAATACTCGTGTTCATTACCTTATCACTATCTCTTATCACCCGAATCTTCATTAATCATGATTTATTATTTATTGTAGCGACAGTACAATAGTTACGTATTAAATAATAAACCATTTTGCAAAAGTGCAGGAGAGTGTAAAGACATAGTATCTTCAAAAATAATGACTAAATGATTGTAGAAACATTTCTGAAGATGCAGGTTGAAATATCCGTTTGATTATTATATATAAATATGATGAGTGTGATTACATCGTATGTGAGTGTATGTGTGAAAGAACAACGTATCGTTTGAATTTTGTGTAAGTATTTTTATTATTTACCATGGAGCTCACCCTTACGCTATTTGGAATGTGATTATTATTATAGATCATGTTTTCATTTGTTATTAATAAGTATTTAATTTTTTATTATGTAGGTACTTTATGTCACTTAATTAGTTGATACTTTCGATTTTCTTGGAATCATAAATGAAAAATGTTGAGTACGAATGAGGCACGTGGAGTATACGCTAAAATAAATATAATTGTTAAACAAATTGTAAAATTGAAATCTACGTATATGCACACTACAATATTCCAATCGGGTATTAAATAACAATAATTTCTAGCTACTCTGCATAAAGGTCTTTAATAAAAAAATGTATCAATTAAAAAACGTTTAAAAGAACTCTAATTCAAAACCCATGCATTTAACCCAAGTAGAGTCAGAAAATAAAATCACCTAGAGCATCGAATGCCAAAAGTAAGTGCATTTTTATAAAAGAAAAACATGATTGAATGATACGTATAGAAAGAGCGGTTACTTATATATACGTATACTTACCTTGGAATGGAAATAAGGGTCGAAAGAAATGTTCGAGGTGGGAATGAACGATTCATAAAAACTCGGTGCGAAGAGAGGAAAGACGAGAAGAAACTTACGTTGTTCATATTCAAGCGAAAAGGGAGTGGCAAAGTGTATTTAACGTTATATATACACCACTCTCATTCGCTATCTTGTATATATATAGGTATATGTATAGACGTACACATATGTACCTAGCCATTTATTTCTTCCTTTCGACCTGATACGTGCGTTCTGTAAGTGTCTTTCACACGTACGCTTGCAACTCTCTGTTATTATGAAAAAGAATTTTTCAACTTTTATACTGAATTCTATGTTTTGAGAACGTTTTATACAGACGGGAGAATAAATAAATTATGGGTGGATGTAGCTAAACGTGTATTAAATTAGACAATTTTAATACAATCTCGTACTACTAATTAACGCTATATCTGATGTACTGATATAATGCTAGAATATTGAATCTCTACAAAATAAAATGTTTATTTAATTATTTAAAAATATTAAATACAATGTTAATCGTCGATTAAATATTGAAACGCATAATCATACAACTAGCCTAGAACGCGTATACTCGAATAACAACGAATATTTACGATTACATTATTTTTTTGTTTTTGTACATAATCGTAAAAAAAATATTAATATATACTTTATATTGAACTTCATTTTACACATAATGAAAGAATAGTATATTTTTTAGTTAATTGTATTTACCTAACTCGGAATCTATTTAATTAGTAGTCAACTTTTTTAATTCAACCACTTATAACAAACTTTCTTTTCGTTCGAAATGACAATTTAAGTTGTTACTCACTATGTAAAATACGAATATTTTAACTTTGCCATTAAAAAATTATTACTTTTGTTGATTAATACGGTAAAGAATGTTAATTCTTATTTTCGTACGTCATAAAAATTTTAAACATGTTTACTTATAAACCATTGATGGACTAAATGAAAGAAATTATCTAAACGTGTTAAGTGCAAATTAAAAGTTCTCCTTTCGTAAGATGTATTGCAAATAAATGTGTGTTAGGTGTACGTTTTCAAAATTCGGGATTGTTGCACAGAAAATAATATTTTTTATTTTAATGAACTATTTATTAACATATGTTTCGCAAAACATTCATTTATAATAATAGATTAATACATTTGTAGATTTTGATAAATATAAATATATTTTATTTTAAATAAAAATAGGCTTTAATAGCGTGGAAATTTAGAGATTATTTTGTATTTACTAAATTACAAAGTAAATATTGAGCTTAAATATTAAAAAATTATAATTGTCTAAATAATGTATAAAAATAAGTATATACTATACCAATAAACTGTATTTTGCAAACGAGAAAGCTAGAATATATACACACGTATGAGTAGATATATATATATATATATACACACACATACTCGATTCAAAGTTATCCGGCTGATTACTTCGAATTTGAACGCGGCTCATCAACCCCTGTCAGTAAAAATTACTCGTCGTGATCGTGACAGAGTCGAAGTTGAACGAGAGAAGGTGGATGTATCCCCCATGATCGGCGTCTGCGCGCCCCACGCACGTGGAAAATTGAACGGGCGGCAAACGCTTGACGAGCTTCCACTCTCAGTCTCATGTGCCTTAAGCTCCGCGCAAGTTCTCGGTTACCGCGAGGGCTCGTATAGATATACATACACCGGCCCGCGAACAATTCGTACAAGTGCCTCGATTTCCTTTTTCTTTTCCATCTATTCTTACCATCTGCATCAAATTAAAAAGTTTACCCACCAAATGAATGCTGCGGTTGAGATTTCCTACTATCCGTGATAAGTTTGTGCACGGGAAACTCTTCACTATGAGGAATAAGCAAACAAACAGTCAAGAGTATACGGAAATTTAAAGATAAAGTTGTTTTAAAAACCAAGATGTGAAATCAATTGAGAAGTAACGTTCTTCGACAACGCAAATTCAAACATTCCTAGGTACGTTTGTAATGATTTGTTCTTTTGATACATTTACTTATAAGTCTTTTACAACATATTTATTTTATTTTTCTTTCAGTTCCAAATATTTACCGTAATAAAGTCAATCAATGTATATCAAATAAATATATATTTAAACTTTGTTCTATATAACATATATATATAAAGCAATAAAGGATTTAAACGAATTTCTTTATACATATTTAATAAAAGTCATTTATATCGCGGAGTTCAAGCTGAACTAGTTCCTTCTTAATATACAATACAATGTATATTAAAGAAAAATCTAATTTTCCACTTTTCAGATCAATACTCGTTATAATTTTAAACGCACGTTGTAACAAATTTCGCAATTTAATGTACAGAAATATAAATTTGTTCAATTACCTATATAATAGATTTTTTTATTCAATTCCGGTATTTGTAAATTTAAGTTAAATCTTGCGCTCTTTTAAGTTAAAGGGAAATACTGCAGCATGTTTACGCACATATGTATATAATATAATTTTAACAATTAATCCCGGAAAGTATTGTCAGTATCGATTATTCGAAACAGGGCAAAATCGTCGTAGTTTGAAGCTTGAGTTGCAGCAACGTAAACCCCGTGAAATCCAAAGATGAGCAGCGGCGGCGAATCCTCTGGTGGCAATCAGTCCGAGAAGGACAAAAACGACGCTCTCTACGAGAATCGAGAACCTAAAAAAATTATTCGCATAATCACGGTATTGGCATACATGTTCTCGGTGTCGTTCGTCGGGATCGTCCTCAGCGCGTACTACATCTTCCTTTGGCATCCTCCGAATCCACGACTGATGCACGCCCAAGCTATGAGCGTCCAAGCCGAGGCAAGAGTCGACGTTCTTGGTACTGAGAATGCTTTTTCAAAATTAGGAAATCAACCCGAAGATCTTTTAGATTCCGTTGAACCCGAGAGCGAAACTTTAAAGATACGTCGAGAAATCGTGAAGAATGTAAACGCGATATTGAGGGCGAATTTCGAAAAGAGTAGATCGAGTGATCCTCCGTCACAAGATATGTTAGCTGAGACTATGCCTTTACTTGGACTTAACGATACTTTTGTGTAAGTATCCTTTTCTATATTTACTTTATCGACGTATATATACGTAACAACCATTGGACTATATTTCAATTTTAACATGTCTAATCCAATTTCATGAACAACCGTACACTTAAATTATTTTATTACTTTTAATTAACTTTTAAACATTACGTTCTACATTGTTTACAAATACGTATTTACGTAAATAAAATATTTATCATTCGATTTTTATGTAATTTACATGTAACGATTAAATAATATGCCTTTCATGAATTACCCACTTTTTAATGGAAATTCCATTATCAAATAAATAAATTGCCATAACGATTATGAACTATAACCTGATTGTAATGAACCAAAATAATTAGCAATATATATGCATTTTTTATTAGAGATTATTCAATAATAAATTATTTTGTTAAGAACAACAAAGAGAATTTATAAATGGCTCATAATATATCGTTTCAAGTTTTTGTGAGTAATATACATTTCGAAGAAGATAGTAAATACAAACATTAGCAATATAAACAGGCTTTAGATGTTGTTGTAATTTATCGGCAATTATCCAAAAAAAAAGAAATCGTCCGAGTTTAAATATTATTTTTTTCAGACTCAATAGCACGAGTGGTGCGGTTTTGTTAGAAAATACCACCGACAGTTTGGTTAGTCGAGAACCTTTGATCGAAACGTACTCGATTTCAACCGAGGAAACCGGTAAATTGAATGACGATTTTTCAACGACTGAAAGCTTGATTACGAGTTCTCGATCGACTACCGCATCGACGGTATCATCGACAACTGCGCCGCCGATCAAGAGGACAAGACATCCACCTAAAAAGCAACACCAAACTCCTTTCGCTCTTAAACATTTGGAAGTTCCTATTAAGTCAGATCTGACGAGGCGGCGACCATTGCGAATCACCACTACGAGTACGAGAAAACCGATTCTTCTTACAGATGAAAAAGGTTACATATCTTATTTATTGAATTTTTATTTACATTTTAAATTATTACGCTTTGATAAACTGTTGGACTAAAAACACTAGTAAGTCTAAAAAAGAGGCTAAAATATTTATACAGTTTTGGCTTTTCAATATATCAGATCTATTCTACCATAAACTCGCCTATTTTTATACTTTCATTGTGAAATTTATTCTTTAAGTTTATTCAAATAGTGAATAATCACTTTGTAATAGCAAAAAAATGACTGAGCTTACAAAAAAGTATTAAAAAAGTGAATGGTTACTTTTTCAAATGGATAAAAATACACTTTCTCAAAAAGCAGATGTCCGAAAAATGCGAACATTCACTTTTTGTAAAGAGTATGTTCGATTAAGAAAAAAAAAGTTCCCGGATTCTCACCATTAAGAAAGTGATTTCGCTCTATTTGCGATTTAGAGAGTAGATTCAGAGAATAAAATTTTTATTAATAATATTTACCATCAAATGTGACGATTTTAACAGAGTTCAACAATTAAAAATTTAGATCTATCTTACACTAGCAATTTTATAGTTTTCAAGACACTTTTTATAGTTCAATTTCAATAGAGTTACAATAAATAACTTTAACTTTAACTTTAACTTTAACTTTATTTATTATATAAATAACTTTAACGTAAGTTTATTTGGATTTTAATTTCTTTTGACTACCGTTTATTTAGTAATACATAATAACTCTTCCGGCTTAAAAATGAGTATTGGATCGCGAAAGCTGTTCGGTTAAGTGTAACTTAAATAATATCTATAAAAATACACAAAAGCATTAAAGGTACGCACTACAGTAGTGAGGAGAGAAAGGAACGTAAAGCGTTGCGGAATTCGAGTGTTTTTGAAAGCTCTCGCCGATCGTTTATATGGACAACTGCGAGATTAAACGGATATACACGATGCTTAAACACCGCGAGAAATTCAGGAGAGTTGCTAGAGAGCGAGAGAGAAGAAAGAGAGAGAGAGAGAGAGAGGGAGGAAGGCCCGCTGACGATGTTGCTTTGCGTAATTTTTGACTTTTGTTTAGTTAAAAGTTTATGGATTAAGCCACCGGAAGTCTTAAATATTATCTTCTGTCTGTACGAGGAGTAATGTTGCGAATTGCCAAGTCAACCCATTTCGATCAAGAGAATTCTATGGAATATTTTTCATTTCTAATATGATTTTACAAAAATAAGTATATAATCATGTTATAAATATAATTGATTGCAATAGATTAAACTTACGGCTAACACTAATCTATAGATATCGTTATGCGATTGATTATATAATTTATATCGAATACTTAAAGAGATTATTCGAAAACTAGCAAACACTTTGAAGCATTATAAATGCATTTTTAGATAGAATGTAACAATTTACATGTATTATCACTTAAAAAAAGTTTGAAGCGCGGGTAGTATAATCGGTATAAAATAAGGTAAAAGTAGGTGGGAAACAAAGCTTGAATATACGAGACTGTGTGAGATAGCTTGCGTAGACAAAGGAGATTGGGAACGCATGAAATGATTAAGGTAATCCGAGGTTGTAACGTGAAAGAAGAAACAACGCAAACCTCTACAAAATAGAAACATAATAATCAAAGCCATAGAAATGGTAGAGAGGGAGGCAGGATCATGGTAGACCAATTATAATTATACGACACAGAATTCGCGTAATATGCGGGGCAGGGTCGCGCGCGAACGTTAGGCGATGCTGGGGCTTCGTGTAGATACGTTATGTCATTGCTGCTTTTGCCGTCTATACCAACGTACCTTGTCTCCATTAACCCACTTATACAAACGTACGTGTGACTTGCTCGTCTTTTTTTTATCGATTATTATTCTTAAACAATTATTTTGGATATATTATATTTTTATTTGCTACATTATCGATTTCATCCTTACGATTGTCTTCGTTACGAATAGACTTATGAACTATGGCTACCCAGCCTTCTCTCATATTTACGTAATCAGTATTTTGTATAATAACAATTGTATTTTTATAAAGATACGTAAATGGGTATAGAATAATGAATGGTATTAATATAATAAGATATCCGAGTTTCAAGGGTAAATTAATTTTTACATGGGAAGACAATTAATTTCATAATTTAAATAATATATTATTATGATTTGAATTTTAAATACCTGAATTCATTGTTTAATGCCAGGATGTATCGAACAATATTATTTATGATGTGGTATGTCTGGTCAATGGAGTAACAAAAGATTGCTAAAGTAAAAGTAAAATTTTAGCTCTTATTATCTTATATGTCTTGAAATTAGAACTAATATTAAAACAAACTAAACAAACGATTATTCTTCTGTTACGTTATTTTATTTTATAATTTAATTAACACAAATTTTAAACCCAAAAATTTAATTATCGATCGATTGGTTTGATAAAGATAAAATCTGTCCGTATTGTCTTTAAATTATTCCGAACATCATCTCCAAATTTAATAAAATTTTTATTTAATAATTTCGTAAAACTTTTTGAAAAATTATATCTTGAATAAATGAATTAACTCAGACCCGTCACCAAATTTGTAATTTAGAGTATGGTCTAAAATTTAAAAAAAATCAATTTTTTTTTATTTTAGAAACAAGTTTTAAATGTTACGTAGAATATGCGTAAATAACGTTTAATATTATAAAGCTTATGTGCTTACATAATTTCAGCATTAAATAATCTTCAGTTAATGCAATAAGTCATGAAAACTATTTTTTATACCTTTAAAACATTCCTTGCAGGACAATTTTTGTCGTATTCACCTAAAATTTTGCACACATATTGAGATATGTATGAATTATAAAGTTACACAGCCTTTTTTGTTTAAAATTAAATGTGACATTTTTTTTACTATTTTTTTAATGAAAAATCGGACATTTTTTAAGCAATTATTTAAACTAAATAGGTTTATCGAGCCAAAAATTGCATTTTTATAGATAAACCTTATTCGCTGTGTAAAGTTGTAGCTCTTATATGTATAAGTTTGAAATTTTTTTACCGAAATCCTTTGATAACTTTTACCCTCGCAAGGAGTTTTTTGAATTTGCAACTGTTTTAAGCCTATTTTGTTAAATATTTTAATATTTTACGTAATTTGGGTAATCATCAATAAAGAATATTTTTTATAATATATTTGACTAAAGATGACATTTCACATAATATTTTATAAAAGTTACAAAAATATTTTTCTGACCATACTCTATCCTTAAACAAGTTATTTATATAAAAAACCAAACTTTTACATTTTAAGTATGTTCGTTATAGTGATGCTAATTAATGATACAAATTAAAAAAATATTTAAGTTGTATTATAATTTGGTCCAGAAAATATTAAAAAATTCTTTATATTTTTCAGTTTAATTATTTAAAATGCTTGTAACGCATATTCGTAATAAAAGTATAAACGGTTTTGAAAAATTTCATTAAGATAGCCGAATCAAAGTTATGCAGTAAAATGTGCCAAAATTAGTATTCGGTGCCAAATGCTTCTTGCGTCTTGTCAATCTTTTTCATTTGAAAATTTTTGGGAATATTCTTAAAAGCAATATTTATATCAGCTTTTTTTATTTAAACAGTTTTTTATTTATTAAACAATGAATTTTATATGCAAAGATAATGATAATTTTAACAATTTTTATATTTTAACTTTAAAGATTTTGAGGTTCTAATGCTATAAAATATCGTATGAAACTGTTATGGAAGGTATTTTTTTACCTTTCTCGATGTTTTCACTCGCTTTACTCGTGCGAACAACCTCGGGCAAGGTAGGACACCTTCTCCTACTACAGTGTCATAATATACTATTTTTTTACCTAACTCTACCCAGTATTTTTTACCTTACCCTTAATTTACTTTTAAATATTAATGTATTTTTAATGTATTTAATGGAATATTGAGAATAATAAGCCGGACGCGTCTTTATTTTTGTTTACTTTTAAACAAAACTGTCTGATAAAAATTATACAATAGAAAAATATTATGTAATTTTAAAATAAATATTTTATAAATTTAAGCTTTTATGTGAAAATAACTTATTTCCATTTATTGCGAATAATGTGCTTTTTAGTGCTTATTAGTGCGTTTTTCATTATTTTCATCGTTTTGTATGTTTATACGAAAAAAAAATGTTCTAATCATACAGCGATCAATAGAAAAAATTTTGTAATTTTGAGATGAATGTTTCGTTAATATAAAATTTTTATGTAGGAATGATGCATTTGGTAATACGGAAATGTATTTCCCTTGACCCTTGCAGTACAAAAATCCTCCTAACTACATGAAAACAAATTTTATAGTGAAATTTACTATGTAGCATAGTAAAATTTACTATACATCTGTTAAATTTTCCAAAAGTTGTAGGAAATATTACTTTTACCATTTATCAAATCTGTACCTCGATTACTCAATGACATAGTAATTTATACAAAATTTTTCTCCGTGTGATAATTAATTATTTACATAACTTTTAACTAAACAAAAATAATCTCACGTGACCTGTTTATTAACTAGGTTTATTCATTCATTTATTGGTGAAGTCACCTAAATTTGTATAATTTATTAGAGATATAATGGAAGTAAACACAGAGATATCGCACTAACACTATTATATACATATATATAGATCCATACACATATTCTAGGTAGTGCGTTAAACGACTTTTAGGATACATAATTATTGTTTGTACGGTGATGCATATCGATTCTTAAGGTATTATGCATCTGACGATGTCGCAAAATATAAGGCAAAATATTGTAGAATATAACTTAATGTACATTGAGACGCGAGCGATAGATAGAAATAAACTTCACTCACAAAAATGGTTTCTTAATGCAAGAGGAATTCTTCTCAAATATCTGCCAAAATGAAATCCACTTAATGTTAAATGATTCTTCTAAAATTTAAAGGATTATGCTTTTTGTTTCACGAAATAATCCCAAACTTAATAAACGCAAAAAAAATTCATATTAATAACAGAAGAATCATTTAACATTAAGTGGATTTCATTTTGGCAGGATATTTGAGAAGAATTCCGCTTGCATTAAGAAACCATTTTTGTGAGTGTACTTGTAAGTTAAACAAAATTAATTTTTAGACACTTTATTTCATATCATTAATTATTTTTAACTATAGGTGGTACAGGGGTAAGAAAGGAACCAGGACACGATAGGGAATTACGTTTATTAAGTCCCCACATACTTTTACATGCAGGGGACACATATAAGCGTAACTGAACTAATTGCATTGCACTTATTACAGTGCAACACCCTATCTTGACCTCTTCATCCTTACCCCGGTGCACTATCATCGTTTTATCATCGAATTACCTAATTATCACGGTAATAATCGATTATTTATTACTTGTAGCGATTTCCATTTTTTTAATCAATATTACATCAAACTTCATTTACGTTTATTCGATTTATTAAAATTCTTTATTAAAATTTGATCTACAATAACTAATTAAATGCAGCCCGTATGTAAATGACAAAGGAAACCTCTGGCAATTAGAATGCAATGTATATGTTGGAGAATGATAAAATTTGATGGAATTAAATCGTCGGTGCAGGGAGTACGTCTTAAAAATATAGTTTGGCAGTAAACGTAATAAAATGTAACAATTACGATACAGTATAACGAATAAAAATGGCATGAATAACTATGTTTATTTAAGTAAAGAATTCCGTTTTCGTCGAAACGATAGAGAATTTAATATTTTTTCCTCACGCAACTTTCTGAAGGATCGTTACGAAGACCACCAATTTAAAAAATTGCCCTGGCGAAACAAAACTAAACTCTTACTCGTCTGTATGTATATAGACACAACAACCATATACTATTTCAATTTCAAACAGTATATACGTTACTTCTCGCCAAAAGGAAATAAAGGAGGAAAAAGGAAAAATTGAATCACAGAACAAGCGAAACGCAGAAGATAAGCATTCGAAGTTAATTTTATACGCGTCCAATCGTGAACAACGAGAAATTGCGAGTTAAAATCGAACGTGAACCGAAAACAAAGGTGTGGCTGTTCCTCACCCTAATACATCGCGGTCACATGATTAATCACGCGATGAGCACAAAATTATGTTTACTTAATAGACATATATACACATTAGATATATAGGTATGTACAATATCAACCGAGACGAGAACCTTTTTGTTATCATAAAAATTAAGTTATTAACGTTACGTATCTGTCACAAAGTAATAGGATTACTATATCACGTTCACCGAGATAGGCAAATACAGAGGCAAATATAAGTTATATTAAACTCCACTGTTACTAAACACTAATTATTTATTTAATTAATAATTTAAAACAAGTATATATATGCGTCTGACTATATTTTACTATGACCACTTATTCGAAGAAGGAGATGTTGCACTTAATGTTACCAACCGAATCAATGGAGATGAAAAACTATTTTAAATAAATAAATATGGTTTTCGTTTCTTTATATTATCTGTCATTGTGCTAAATTTCATACAAAAATATCAATATATTCGAAAATGACATTGAAAGGAAAGACTCTTAATGTCACTCCAATACCACTTTTGAAAGCATCGATATTTCTGTATAAAATTTAACACAGTGATAGATAAATTTCAAATGAAGAGCAATGATACCTTAGTTTTTCACAATATCCCATATTTATTTAATTAAAATAGTTTTTCATGCTCCATTGACCCGGTTGATAAAATTTCCTTTTTATACATTCCGTGCAAAGTCAACTTTTATTCTTCCTAGCCATGTCAATCAAATCAAACAAATTATTGAATTATAATTTATACAATTGATATCATTTAATGAAGTATACGAAAGATGCGCTTTCGTTTACAAATGATGTACCTCTCTATATAAAATTTTAGACTAAAAGACAATCGTGTTTTCGAGATATATACGAAGATTAAATGTTTGTAAACCAAGGCGCGTCTTCTCGTACACTATCAAAATTTATCATATTTTATGAATTATAATTTAATTGTTTGTTTAGCTCGGTTGATAACATAGAGATATTAACTTAAAGTTAAAGTTGACATTGACACCACCATAAATATTAAGATTTGAAAGTCTAAAGATTTGAAATAAAAAGGAAAATTAGTTTCACTATACGTAATTAAATATAAAAACTAAACTCGTTGTTATAGAAATGCTACTTTTCAATCCGCGAACGATATAACAATTACGTAATACTATGTACGTATATAATGTAAGTAAAGAGAAGTTTATTTTAAATGACATAATTATTAAAATTGGATAGATCGAATTAAAGCTCGTTCACGCGCGTGTATAGTATACTCGGTGAATTTCGTCTATGTTAGAGAAGTCACGTGCTGGTACGCGAGAGTTTACGTTTAAACGGCTGTCCATCACCTGCCTAATACATATCGATCGTGCCACACGCAATAGACTCGAGAAGCACTCGTAAACATTCGGACGTGTCAAGGCTCTGCTATACGCGCTTGCAGCGCCGTTCAAGCCGGCTTTACTATCCATTCGCTCGTGCAATCGCGCTCCCGCGTCCGCGCAAGCACATCTTAAATTACTACTTAGACATTATACCGTTCCTTCTTTAGATAGCCAAAGTTTTATGCGTTTATTACAGCTGCAACTACATTTACTATTATTACTGTAGTACCTTGTTTAATAAATCATTTTATTATTCCCATTAATTGGTTATTTTTTATACTATAGTATGTTACTTTTGTATAGAAATTTTAATTGTTACAAAGGATAGGGAACGAAAATCATACGCAGTTTATTTAACTTGAATTGAAGCCGTTACAGCTCAAGGAACCATGATACAGATATACTTTAAATAGGTTTTACTAATAAGTTTATCAAATAAAATAACTATTAAGTGAAATGTATAACAGCAGAAACTAAGATTCAATATTTATTATCCCTACCTTACCGACAAACGCGATAATTCGTAATAAATCTGCAAATAAAACTGTATGTGTGAAATAAGAGAAGTGGCGCCTTCGTTTATCAATATAATCTAACTATGTGCTGCATTTGGAACTAAAATATAAAGGATTTCTCAAAAAGACAAATAACGTTTTATTCTGAAATTCAGTTTTATTTTTTTTACTAATTAATCGACAATAATTGAGAATGAGACGTACTTTATACATACATTGAAAACAAATTTAATACACATTGACTGCATATACGTGTATATTATAAATTTATTAATATAAAAATAAAGAAATTTAACTTTAACTTTATTATTATTCAATTTAATTTCAATGATCACGGTAACAGACTGGTCTGCATATTGTGTGCACGTACGCGAGTGCGTGTACATTAAGAAGTGCAAACGTTCATGGGTGTGACTATATATACGTCCTCGGTACATGCGTGCGTGGTGCGCAAGAAATTATTTTTACTTTCATAAAATTTAAATTTATATTTATCTATATTTTATTATACGCACGACACCTAAATACACATTATTCGCACACATACATTAATTTACACATATTTTATTATTGTTTTATACACTTTATAAATTTATATGAAGTCAATCAGAACATTTCGAAGTAACTGCTACATTATTCTAATAAAAACTATTCTACTCGTTTTTAATCAATTTTCTTTAGACGTGGATTTATTAAAGAAATTTAATAATTCTAATTAAGGCCACAGGGTCTTCTAATATATTTTTTCCGTACACGGAAATGCATGTAGTATAATAATATAATTACATACAAATAATACGTAGATGAATAATCATAAATTTTTAACATCGATGTTTTTTTATTAGTTCTAACATTGTATTATTAACAAAAAAATTTTAATATTTAAAAGAAATTGAAAGAACGTGTAATATTACAAAACAAAATTACTTTGACCTATTTATAGTTACGTATCATACAAGTATTAAATAAGTTTAATTCCTACTTTGCAATTTAAAATCAAATCTATTTAAAATTCTTGAATTTGGTTTTAAATATAAAAACCAAAATATTATAAATACTACTTTCGTAATATAAATACCGTGTTTTTTCTATAGATAAAATGTAATACTTTAGCAATGATAGTAATTTTAAAATTATTACTCAACTGAAAAATATCTCGTTCTAAAAAGAGATATATATTTTTTTGATATAAATTATCATCGAAACTGGCTGACTAAGAATAATAATGTTATATGTATTTTTTCAACAAAATAATACTACCAATTGACTTTTCTATATAATTTTAGCAAATTGTATACTAAACGTATATCATACATTCTATTATCAATACGTAATTATGATTAAAATATATAAAATAAAAGAAAGTACTGTGTTTTATAATAACTGTCAAGATGACTGACAAGCTTTAAATCCACAATTATCATCTCTGGCTAAATACTACTAAAGTTGTAAATAAATAATAAAATAACTTAGATGAACGATTAAGTTGAAAAAATGTTGTGGCTTCGTTACCCGAATTTCCCGCGTGCCGAATGCTCCCTCCCAACGTATCGAATTGCGTAAAGCGCAGCCGCGGCGTTTTACGTCGTCCCACCCCGGGGGCGCGCTTCAGTATCTCGAAACGTAGGAGGCATTAAACCTGCTTCTCGTTGTTTTCCAACAAGTACCGCCCCAAAATAACTGGTAAATTGTATTGTACGCAAACGATTGTTCTTCCTCAAGACAATAAGCTCGAGCTTCACACACAGTGGACGCGCACATCGACTAGGATGTGCGCAATGATCTCGCGTTAAGTCATTACTTCGAGTGGCCGACTGTACTCCTTATACTCCTTGGATCAGGACAAAGGAAGGGTGAAATATTCGTTTTTTTTATTTATTTCACGTTAACTGCTACTCAGCAGTAGGTAAGAAAGAGTACCGTTATTTTATATCAGGTCAATGGAACCGTGGGTTACTTTCGAGCACTTGAGATTTCCGTGGGGAGCCTACGTCATTGTTCGTTTGCGCGGATTTTGGGTGGATTGATCGTCTGTGGATTGCTGGTATAGATTTCTGTTTACTCCACCTATTGATGTTGACACGTGCGGTAATGTCCATTCATTACTTTTCTCTCTAGTATTCTTTTTTGCCTCTACCTTAAACGGTATATAAATAAATAATTTTGTTTATAAACAATATTAAAAATTAAGATTTTTTTATATTAATATCTTTAAATACTGTATGTATTTTTAAGAGATCGCTGTATACGTATTACATTAAAAATTTAGCTGCAGACGTAAAGATTAGTAATCAATTATAATTATTTATTTGTTAACTGTCTAATAGATCTCAAATCGTTTTCAATCATTAATTATTATACAGATTTAAACGTATAATAGCATTAACATTATTAAATTAGACAACGGTACATTATTTAGATTCATAAACGTGTATGTATAATAAATTTGATTACAAATGTTTTAGAACTATACATAAATGAAAATATATACTATTTTAAGAACGATCGTGTTTATATGCATACGATTGTATGTATACTCTTGCACGAATAAATGCACAGATGTGGAACGCGGCTTTATGTATGTACGCATTGAGATCACGAATAACATTTAATCTCATATACGAAAATAGTATTATATTATTTTTTTTAAGTACAATTTTCACGTTTTCGTATGAATCATCGATTTGCAATTAAATACGCTTTCAAAATAGCTAGTAGAAAATGAGAATATATAAATGGAACAAAAGCTTGGGAGAAAAGAAAATAATCATACCGGCATTCACAGTGTAAGCATTATAAAGAATCGCGACTGTTTGTATATAAAGTTGTCATTCGTTGTATACGCAAGCCATTAAAGATATACGTATATACTAAAGTATTTTTAAAAAAGTATGTTTATTGTTTATGTAACAAAGAAAATTTTTTATTACATTTTAATACTATAACTATTACCAATCATTTGTGTTAAAATTTATTATTGTTGATAAAATTAGAAGAGATAATAATTAGATTCCGTATTAAGATGTTTTTAAAATGAATCATAATTTCGTATACTCACGTATTCAATTATTTCGTTCAAGGAAGATAAAAAGACTAATGAACTTTGATATTAGAATATAGAAAATTTAAATGCCAAAATTTAATATCGTAATATTCGGTGTATTAATTTTTGCCATTAATAATAAAATGTATTTTTCCGATGCTAAATATCGAATTTTGCAGTATATAATATCTCCACCCTCATTTCCTATCCGTTCTATATGTCTAATATTCCAATTTTAGCACGGGAAAAACACATTTTTTAAATACCAAAACTTCAGAGCCCAGTATGGAAAAAATTGCAAGTACATATATAAAACTTTATTGCTATTATATTATATTGTTTAATTCTTTTTAATGTCGCTCTTTTTATGCACCCAATGTGGTGCTAATCAGCAAGAAAGCACTTAATATTGTTTAATATATTAGCATTTATTTTATTGATGATTTTATCTTTACGTATGAACGTTCCAAAATTTTGAACTAATTTATTCTTTATTTCATTCTACATTCTATAACAAGAAATGTAACGTTAGAAATCTAAAACCAAAAAAGTTTAATTTTGATAAAAAATATTTATTATACCGGAATAAAAAGTTATTATTTACGTACTTTAATTATGTTTTTTACATTATTTATACAGTAAATTAAAAATAACAGTTTGTAAATTTTGTAATACGATACCTATAAAATGCTTACCATTTTGAAGATGTTCTACTTAAAGCATTTGTGCTCGATATCGCGCATCTTTTAATTAAATTCAAGGTGGGTTTGAATAACACTTTCAAAATACCCAATTTCAAATGCTTTCATTCAATTTAATTGACAACGTAAACAAGTATTTTCTATTTATTAAATTTTTATTCAATATCTCTCGAGCTCGATAGTGACCTGACGGTTCCTGTGTAAATAAAAATACATTGTAAAAATGTAAATGTGGTAACGTAGGAGCTGCCGGAAGATGCAGATCCCACGTAAAATGAGCGCGCACAACGTGATGGCAAGCATAAGTCGTACACTAGGAACGAGACACGGTGAAGGTAAACCCGCGAATGAAGTTAAATTTGCGGGTGAAGAGAGCAAAGACAAGCTTTACGAGCCTAAGCACAAACAAAAACTCGTACGAGTCCTGACTGTGGTAGCTTACATAATATCGGTGAGCCTTGCCGCGATAGTCCTGTCACTTTATTACATGTACATATGGGATCCTTCGGACCATCCACACTACGTTGCCAAGCAGCGGATAAACCTCACAGCTGTTGCTACTGCGAGGACGCCCTGCATAGACGTAACCCCGGGAATTTCTAGTGATTTACCATCCTCGGCTGCTGACCGAGTTGATGGTATACCTCTTTACATATACTGCATTTTTTATATACTACTGAAAATTCACATTTTTATTATCGTTTCGAGTAGATATAAATTCACAAAAATAAACATCATGAAATTTGAGATAAATTTATTAATTTAATTTGTAGTAAAAATGACAATACTGCAGTCTAGTAATGAAAAGACAGTGTTAAGATTCAAAAAATTACTGTACTGTATAGTAAAATTTACGCAACTTGCGGTATAAATATTACGAAAATTTAAGTAAAAATAGACTGTAATTTTTTGAAATTTTACAGTCTGTAATTTCATTATACTAGACGGTATTGGAATTTTTTCTACAACTTTTTTCTCAGTGTAGATTTACACTGAAATAATAGATTTTTATTTAAATCTGATGCATATTGTAAAATGATTCTACTATAATTAAGCGGATTCTTCTGTGTAATCAATCGGAAATTTTTTTACACTATTTTTTTACAATATTTTACAATCAAGAAAATTACTTTGGTTTTAAAGGAATTACATTAGAGCAATCAGATTTCCTTTTTAAGGCATATTTAAATATATACCCCTTAGATAAAAAAATCTATATTTTCAGTGTAGATTTGTATATTATTTTATAATGAATATATTATTATGGTCTTTAATAAGTACAAATTTTGTACGCAGCATAATTATTAAATTTGAAATTGTATTTGCAGTAATGTCGTTCGATAAAACAACTACAGCCGGCTTATCGACCTCGGAATTTCCTCAAACATCGGACAATACGAACCCTTACCAAACAGTGAAAAGTCTCTACAGGACTTTAACGACTCCTTCGAACGAGAGAGAAGGAGAGTATGCAAGCTCCACGGATATACCATTTATGCCCTCGATTTCGTCCGATCAATTCCAAGCTGTGCCACGCGCTAGTATCGATGATTATCACGACGCCACGATACAACCCGTCGACGACCTCATGGACGACTGACTATACGAGGTCGAAGCGCGGCGAAGACGAAAACGGCGCGTTTTTACACATTTTTAATAACGACGTGCAGCGTGCAGTGGAAGACGCGCAAAGCTCGAAAACTTTATTTTTCTTTTTTATCGACCAATAATTTAAATTAAAATTATAATTAAAATTTGGTATGACGAAGGTATACCTCTGTATAAATCAATTGTATTATCTTGTTTCGCGTGAGATTATATATTTATCCCTATAAAATTTAGTTTTCGATCTTTATGCGTCGTGATGGCTTTTTTGTTATACGTAATTTTACGATGAATAATGCAATTAATCGATAATCGCGAAATGACCGAATGTATCATTATATTTATTACTCTTTGAGATATTATATATACATATTGTTTTATATATAATGAATCTACGAATCTAGCTCGTAAATAATTTCGGTCCAAATACTTGTTATTCCAAGTAATACGTATATAGATACATATATATTATATATATTTAATAATGTTGAACTGATTGCGCATTTCAATAATTCTAATAGTAGTTGTATACTGTTTCATCGTAAATTTCTATAAATTTTTTCCGATTCAAATGCAAATATATGATTAGAAAGTAAGATATAGGTATGGCTAATCTGTATACATCTATAAAGGAATATTAATTTTTTAACAAAATTATCATGAAAATATTAATTTTAATCACATACATTATATACATATAAAACTTTTTAAACTGTAAATGTTAGATTCGTTTCCAATATACCAATTGAATAATAAATCTACAATTTAAAATTTATATTAAATGTAACGAATGAATGATAGAAGCATGTATTAAAGAAAATCTCGTAAGCATTATTCTTATTATGTAGGTATTAGAGTCAACAAGTAAAAACGTGATATGCAACTGTAATTTTAAGAAGTTATTGTAAAATAAAAATGAATTGTTTATTATCGAAATTAGTTTATTAACTTTTTTCATTATGTACAAAAAATTATTTGAATTTTATGCCTATCCTCGTGTCATTACCATGTGATCAGTTTTTTCAGAGTTAAACATTTTACTTGCTCTTTCGCTACCAACTATAGCCGAAAGTGGTAAAATGTCGTATTTACAATAAATTATTGTCACAGTCATATTACTGGAAGAACCTGATTTTGGGTTTAAATGAGCATCTTGCATTAAATTACACATTTCGCTATAAAAGTTTGAAAACATAGGTGGGGCATAAAAAATTATATGCCTGATACCTTTGATTTTTAATCTTCGAAAAAAGTGGAACCGTTCTGTATATAACATGAAGTGTGCATCACTATGGAAAAACATGTCTCTCGCTCTTGCTATTTTACCATCTTTTGAATATTCACAAATTTGTACAAAGCTTAATTCTTCTTTTCTGAAATAATTTCGCAGTTTTACAAAATCAAAGTACGATGGTATAAAAATTAATGTGTGATTCATTATGCTGTCTTTGAATTGTGGCAAAATTTTAGTAGTGAAAAATTCAAATCTTGCATCAATTGCTTTTGAATGATTAGTCACATTGAATCTATGAAAGACTTGCGGTACCTGAACAACAACTTGTGCCACAGAGCCTATTGATACACTATTCATTACTTTTGCTTTTCCAGCATAATTATAACATTTTTTATTAAAAATTGCATGAATTTCTGGGGATTGGATTCCAGAAAAAATTAAAGTTTGCCTATAATATTTACTCCAACCATTGACACACCAGCTTCTCACTCGTCCAAAATCAGTACCATGACAATCTTTTGGTTGAAGGTGCAAGTGATTTAAAATATGAAGAAGATGATCCCAATTTTGCATGATAAAGAGCTCCATTTGATCCATAATTAACAGCTCTATTGATGCAAGAAAATCATAATCTCTTTCTTCTTCTCCTTCTGCTCCAATTACCATTCTTAATCCCAAAATAGAAGTTATTATTATATCAGACGAATAAAATTCTGAATATAATCTTAAAGCTTTCTTTGTAATTGATATACCAATTTTGAAAGTATCATCTGTATTTCCTTTAAATGTTTGTTCATAGTCTTCTGGTTTTGGATTCTTTTTAGGCATTGATATTTCATTGCCCCCAAAGTCTTCTAAAAACCTGTTTTTGTTTATTACAGATCCACCTTTATCTTCGCCAATGAAAATTGATATAAGTAATTCTACTATTTTCAAACAAGAATATCTAAAAGGAACGATAATTAAAACTTTTGGCCTAACAAGTCCTTGATCTCTATATTCATCTGGAATATCACTCATGTCTGATAATTTTGATTTTTGAATTTTTGCATTATGATGTAGAATTTTTGTTCTGGTTTTCAATACATGATTGATAGCGTGTAAACAGTATATAAATCTTATTTGAGACTCATTATCAAAAGTCCTTTCAGTGTAAAATAAATCTTGATAATTATTTATGATAGAAAATAGTTCTTGCTGTAAAGGAGTTAAAGGACTACAATTGGTGTCTAAAGTATCCTTAATGTTATCATAATTAGCTTTTGTAATATTGTTTTGGATTAATGATTTTACATATAATTCATTCCAATTTATTTTACGAATCAATTGAGGCACTTTACCATGTTCTGCAAAACATTTGTCTTCTAATATTGAAACTTTTGGTTTCTTTGTAATTGGTTCATTAGTTTTATCTTTAACTTCTGGTATTTGAAAAATTACATTACCCAAAGTGGGCCAATTTATTTTTTCTGTTCTTGAACACACTGGTAAATCAGTTAACGATCGATACAGCTCACTATCAAGATCATTTCTGAAATGTATAGTGAATGGATCTTTTACATGACCAGTATCTTCTCTAGCAGTTTCTTCATCTTCTTCATTATTTTCATTTAATTCTACCTCAAATTCAATATCTTTTTCAGGTACTTTTTTATTAGATTTATTTTTATGTGTCGATTTTTTATTTTCTACATATGATTCTTCAACCTCACTATTCTCTATCTCTTCAGCATTTTCACTGTCACTACAATGAGATGCAGTTTCCCTAATATCTTCCATTAGTTTGTCACAATTGTCATCTTCCTCACTTTCAGATTCACTGTCAGATACAATAGTTACTTTCTTAACACTATCACTACCAGTAAATGTTTTCAATAAATCATTAACTGGATTTTCTTCTTCTTCTTCTTCCGAAGTATCATTTTGATAATTTTGTTGTCTGGCTTTATATTCTTCGATACGTTTTCTCCTATTTTCTATTTCTTCATTTCTAGCTTCACGCTCTTTAATATAAGTAGATGTGTGGTAATTAAATTTTTCTTTCCTTTTTGGTTTCTTTGATACCTTCTGAGACCGAACATTTTTCTTCTTTTGACGCATATCTAAAAAAAATTTTAAAAAGTTATTAGTTTTCAAATGAATATTAATTTTCTTCTTAAGTACTTGACTTTACCGATTTTTTATGTAATGCATATAAATAGACAAAATAAAATACAGTCTGCAAGCGGAACACGCTTCAAAACAAAGTCCGCATGGAAGACATGTGTAAGATGAGGTTACGTTATTATTATGGTTCGATCCGTCAATGGTCTCGTTAGTCGTACAGATAATTTTTTTGGTCTTCTATTCATAGGTCAATAGTGATTGGTGAATGAAGTTGGTTTAGTGGTGTATCTAAAAACCAGAAAAACTAGAATTACTCTCTACATATAAGCTCCAATGGAAAGATACAGTGATAAATATATTTGGTAAGTTGGTGTCATTGCTATCTATACGGCGTCCCATTTGAAATGATAATGAACAAAAAGAGTTTTATTGCAAGTAATACACCTAAGTGTTAATATGATATAATGCATCTATTATATTATAATATTTAATCTAACTTGAAAATATAAATATAAATATATTTACAGAAATTATATATTAAAATTAACTGTACACATATATCAAACAATGTATATTTACTTTAAAAAAAATCGAAAACTACAAACAATAATTTACTACATCTAAAATTGAATTTTTAAATTACTTATAACCAATATAAGTAATATATTTTATAAAAGATAGTGATAAACAAATAAACGAAGAGTACAATAATCATTGATGAAATGGGGATGGTATCTAAATTTACCGCTAAGTGGTATAAAACGAAGTAAGAATAAGGCATTAAGTATTATACACGTCATTCGGGTATGTCTCAAAAAGGAAACTCGAAGTGCACAATTCAAGAAAGGAGTGAGCGACGTGATAGGTAACTGTAAGCCGTAAGAATGACACAAGGTATATACTTATGTACTGTACTGCCGTACCAAACAAAATAAAAAATTCCGGCTAGTCTAGTCCAGTAGTATAAGTACATATAGGTATATACACAAAGTAAAACTACGCCGAACCTGTAGGCTCCGTCGACTAAATACGCAGAAATTTGTCTAGTATAGCGTATAAGTATAATGCACAAGTGTATAAGTAATAAGTATATACGTGAGCGCGTGCGGCGTGTGTGTTGTACATAAAATATAATCAGATATCCTTTTCTCGCTCGGCCCTTTTCGCGTTCTCGCGTTCTCACTCTAAAATTACATGGCACTAGTGTGCACGATGCGTTGCGCGCGCATTAATAACATAAGCGCGAGCGCGCGCGATACATACAGATACAGTCCAAGTAAAGTCTAAAAGTGTGTACTACATAGTACATAGTACATGTTACGGTTCTCGTACGTACATAACACGTTTCGTTTGCCCTCCCCGTGTTTGGCACTCAGCTCAGCACTGTCAGCACCCTCCTCTGTTCTATGGCTCTATATGCTCGGTCGGTTGCTCTGCTCGCCGAGTGCTGACACTGCTGACTCGGTCCCGCACACAGTCCGAAACCGAGCCCCTCACCGCTCGCGTGCACGTGTGCACTAGCCACTAGTACACGACGACGACGACACGCACAGAGAGACAGCGAACTCTATACCTATATATACGAGACATAAGTAGGTACCGCCGGAGAGAAGAAAAAACGGAGCGAGTCGGGAAGTGGAAGTTTGAGGGAGAACTGACAGCACGTACTTGTGCACACACGCACGGGGGCGCGCGCGAGCGCATACAGACGCAGGACAGGACACACAGACGGGCCACGGGATAACGTAACCCGTGCGCACTCTTCACGCATGCAATCGGCGGCGCGGGACTACCTTAAAGAGGAGACGACGAGGAGGAGGAGTACCCTGACCTCATCGATGAGGAGGAGAAACGTTGTTGTTGTTGTTGTTGTTCGGAACGTAGCGTAGACGTAGATGCATAAGTGGGTGCGCGGCACCAGCAGCCATCAGCAACACGGCGGCGGCGACGTCATTCGCGTCGCTGCCGGATCTCGGTGTCGTCGGCGGCGGATGCACCGCTAGAGAAGAAGGAGGAGGAGGAGGAGAGGAGGAAGATTGCCGGCGGCACGTCGTCGCGCTCTCCCGTGTCTTCTCTCTCTCTCGATAGTGCTCGTTACTCGCGGGGACGACGATGCCAGGGCGGCGCTAACACGACGGCGACGTCCAACAGAATATTTACCTCCGTGCATTGTAGGACCGATCGTCCTCTTTTACGTCTTCGGGTGCGCCAGTAAGGATCATTTATTACCGATACTTATTTACCTAACTACGTCTATCCTTCTCCATCTCTCTCTCTCTCTCTCTCTCTCTCTCACTCTCACTCCCTTGCTCTCTTTCCACCTCGCTTATTTGTTTTTCCGTCTTTTTTTTCTCTCCTAAGTAATCCACGCGGTTCACCCGCGCACCTCCGGTGTGCCGACGATCCTCGAGTCTCTATTTCTTTGCCGTTATTATTTTTCCGTTACGAGAACTGCAACAACTGTCTATATATGCGCTTCTCCATATGTAAAACTCTCACTATATATACACCTAAATCGGATTTTCTTTTTTTTTTCAATCCATCAAAAACGTCGACGCTACGATTTTTGCCTTTTTTTGTACGTAAACAAAATTTCGCTCGTTGCGTGACGGTGACAATCATCGTTTCAAGGAAAGAATGCTTACCCGTAAGCTCGTTCTTTTTACCAATTCCGTTGCTACACTTTTCGGTAATGTTTCTTCGTTTATTTACACTTTATTACCAGTGTCATCCACGGTTTTGTTTCTATTTTTTATTTCGCACGTACGTACTGTGCAGATTATTTTTCATTCTTTTTATATAAATGTATTATATTAATTACACTTAACGTGCTTAATACAGAAGTTAGGTTAGACTGATATACATTTCTAAGGTAAGAAAGTGATCATTAGATCTTTTTTTTGTCTGCACAACTGATTGTTCCTATGTTAATTAATAATCGTCGGGAAAAAATATTTAGTTAAAATAAAATAAATGTACATTATTTTTTAAATTAATTTTGTAGTATTACCCTTTATTGTTGATCTATTTGTAGTGTGGGAAATTATACTTTACACTTTCTTGATTATATACATTTTATATTATAATTATTACAGATTTCTTGCCAAGCTATTGTCAGTTAATTCTTATTGAACCTTATTACAAATCTATAATTTAATTGGTTTTAAATTAAAGTTTACAGTTTAAATTGCTATTGTATTAAATGTTTTATTTCATGTTATAAGTATACCTTTCTCTGTACATTCTTACATAAATTTGCAAGCTAAGCCTTTTTTAACAGTATAAATCTATATTTAAGTCTTTAAAATTAAATGAATTTAATTGTAAACTCATAAATATTTTAATCATTATACTTTTAATAGTATTATTAGTAAGAGTACTATGTACATGAATTATTTATCAATGTTATCGTCTTATACACTAAGATCGAGTATTATAAACTTTGTTGGTATCTAACATTTATTTTCTATATATCTGTATTCAAATTTATATAAATGAAATCATAATTTTCGTAGGTCATTTTTATTCTATTTTATTATTTTACAAATTAAGTATTATGGGTGATTACAGAAAATGTGTATAAATTTTTATAATAATGCACACATCCTGTAATTTTAATCTAGTACAATATCAAATTATTCATTATTTTTATGACACTGTATATTTTAATAGGTATGGTTATCGCTTGTAGAGTAAAAATTATAAATTTTTATTTTATATTTTTATAACATAAGTACATCTTTATTAATGTATATTAATAATACACAAATGTTTCTTTAACGATCATTTTAAATTTTGTAGGTAAGTTTGAAAAGACTGGACTGTGTCTGATGCACTCCTCCATTGTGTCACAGCTAGTAGTAAGATGGCTGTACAGCTGGACGGGGGAGGAAAAGATGATTTGAAAACGCAATTTATGACACGAGAGGGTACATACAAACTCATGACCCTGTCGGAGTACTCAAGGCCAAATAGAGTAGGTTATACAAATAACCAAGGGAGTGCCTCCGTCAGGGTATCCTTCGTTACACTCCCTGATCCTGCTGACCCTACTGGTACCCAAGGGCTTGGTGACCGAATGTGTTTCAATTTTGGAAAGGAACTATATGTATATGTCTACAGAGGTGTTAAGAAGGTATTTATACATTTTATAAATTTTATAAATATAATGCATTTAACTAGATATATTTGTAATATGCCATTTAAATATAAAATTATAGAATTTTATTTAATTAAAATAATAATTTTGTTCTAATTGTCCATATACTACTAAAAAAATGCTAAATACCTTTTTTATTTTTAGGCTGTAGATTTAAATAAACCTGTGGATAAAAAACTGTATAAGGGAACTAATCCAACATGTCACAATTTTAATCAAACAACAGCTACAGCTGAAAGTGCTCCTTTATTAGTTGGATTTTCAACTGGATTAATACAACTAATAGATCCTATAAAAAAAGAACTCAGCAAATTATATAATGAAGAGGTAAAATTGTTTTTAAATTGTTACCACTTTATAAAACAACTTTGATATATTAATTCATAATTCTCAATAAAGTATTTCTTATTCACATTAATCCAGATTTTAAAGTATAAATGTGTTATCTTATTAAAACATGATAAATATTACTGTTAATAGTATAACAGCTTATTTAGCTACACATAGCATTGTGAGTATTAGAGTTTAATATCTAACAAAATTAGTTGAGACTGTCCAGACTCAGCAGTTCTAGATTAAATGCAATTATAACTCAATCAAATAATTAAGCTCAGCTGACATAAGATTACATAATACATTGTATGCTTCATCTGCATTAAGTACTCTATTGAAGAATCTTTCATAATATCAATGCCACTTTTTGTCTTTAAAGTCTATAGTATTTATAATAAGTTACACACTTAATGCTTTAAAGAACAACTTTTTGTTAATTTTTTTTATAGAATGTAAAACAGAGATTGAAAATAAACATGCTTAGCATATTATGAAGAATATAAATTTTAAATTTATCTAATATTATTTTTAAACAAACGTAATAAATATAGTTAAGAATATTAAATATACATTTAAAATTTTTTGTGCCTATGGTATTATTTATATAAAATTAAAAAAATGTATATTATTTCATAGAACAATATTTTTATATTCTATTTAATTAAATTATTTCTTTAACCAAATATTTAAATAATAATTTTAATAAGAAAATATATGAGGTTATTTTATTTTTCAGAGGCTAATAGACAAAACGAAAGTAACGTGTATAAAGTGGGCTCCCGGATCAAGTAATCTGTTTCTAGTGTCTCATAGTTCGGGTCAACTATATCTTTACAATGAAGAACTTATGTGTGGCACAACCCCTCCTCATTATCAGCCATTTAAAGCGGGTGACGGATACGCCATACACACATGCAAAACAAAATCGACGCGAAATCCATTGTACCGATGGGTAATTGGAGCTGAAGGATGTTGTATAAATGAATTTGCTTTTAGTCCCGATGGTTCAAATTTGGCTGTTGTATCTCAAGATGGATTTCTTCGAGTGTTCCACTACGATACGATGGAGTTGGCCGGATCGGCGAGAAGCTACTTTGGTGGATTCCTCTGCGTTTGCTGGTCTCCGGACGGAAGGTACGTCGTTGTCGGGGGAGAAGATGATCTTGTGACTATCTGGAGTTATCACGAAAAACGAGTTGTTGCGCGAGGTCAAGGTCATCATAGTTGGGTTAGCGTTGTGGCTTTTGACCCTTACACCACGTCTTACGGAGAACACGATCCCGATTTTAGTGGCTCCGATGACGAAATGTCTGTGCCACACAATAACCACAATCACATTCATGAAAAGTCGAAAAGGCTTTCAACGACGTCGCAAGGGGTTCATTCGAATAGGAATTCTTGCAGTTCGGAGTTGAGGGTATCCGGTGGTACGTGTTATAGATTAGGCAGCGTTTCCCAAGACACGCAATTATGTCTATGGGATATTACGGAAGATGTTCTTCGACAGCCCGTGTGTCCAAAACAACGGGCATCTATCTCTGCTGCGGGCTCGGGGATTTTTACATCCTCGGGGACGTTTAGTAGTGGAAATGGAGCCATGTCGAATCATTATAGTAATAATAGCAAACACACTAACTCTAACAATGTCAGTTTTAAGGAGAATGTCAGCAGTAACAACGACAGCAGCAACAACAGTACAAGTACCAATGTAGCTGTGTCAACGGTAAACTCGCTGACGCAAAGGTTAGCGGGTGGACTGGGTTTTGGAGAGAGGAAAGGTGATAATCACAAGAGGAACTTTAGCTTGACTATCAGAGGAAGTGGGGCAGCGGGCAACAGTACCCTAGTGCAAAACAGTGGTTTGGACAAGACAGGGAGTAGTACAAATGGAAGTAACTTAAATAGTGTTGGTGGAAGTTTAGGTACGAGCAAGAAAGTTAGTTCTGTGATGGATGATCCTATGAGATTGATAGGAACTGCCTGGTGTCCCAGATTTGACGAGTGCCCTGTTCTGGAGCCACTGGTGTGCAAAAAATTGGCACACGAAAGACTGACTGAATTAGTGTTTAGGGAAGATTGCTTCGTTACGGCGTGTCAAGATGGATACGTCTATACATGGGCAAGACCCGGTCACATGGTAGGTCCTCTTACCATAAGCAACACTTTGCACAGACCACACAACCACAGTCACTCCTATCCCAATACTGTACGGCCCAACGATCTCTGATGCATCGTAAACCTTTATTGTTACCAATTTTCCGTAATGTAGAATTTTTTTTCTCCATTGTATCAATTGGACAAGATAGATAGCAATACTTTGAAATAGATTCTTTATGTTTATATACATGCTTTGTTTTTTGTTATTATTATGGCTTTCTTGTAATATAATTGTTTTATTCGTAGTGTTATTGCATTACAAAATAATGAGAATAATATATTTCATATTCTGTTAATTATTTCATATAATTTAGAAAACGTTTTGAAATTTATTTACTTTTTGGAATTAGTCAATCTAATTAAATTATGCATACTCTACACTAAATTATACATAAGTCAGAATTTATATCTAGGTAATATTAATCTGCATAAAAATAAAGCACTTTAAATTTTATTGAAAATTTCAATATTGATTGTAATATACTATTAGATTATCTCCATTACTGTACAAAGTACAATAAGAAATTTCAAATTATTTAAAATTTGTAAAAAAAAAGATGAAAATGGAAAAAGTAAGGGGGTTGTTTGAGTCACTTACTTAAAATTTATGTTCATAAGGTTTGGTTTACATTTTTCATTAAAAAAATTATAATAATTTATCTATCTGTTAAATTTACTTGATAAGTTAATCTATTAGTAAATAACTGAAAAGCTTTCATTACTTTTATTGCAATAATAACTATTAACTTAAGCTATGTAAGTTAAATTAAATACGTTTTTGCAATTTGTTTTTGTACATTGTGTAAATTATATTTGTCTTGATTCATAGTAATTTTTTACAATCTCTATTCCACATATTGAGAATTTAAGAAATAGTAAGAATTTTTAATTGTAAGGTAATAATAATAAAGTTGTAAAATTTTGTTAAATTGTTTATTTAATTATATAAACAAAATAAAGTAATTTATTTCAAAGTATAGAAAAATAAACGCGTCTGATAATTATCAAAATAAACAAAAATTTGTACATAATTAGTAGTAGAAATTATGTTCAAACGCCTGTATTTCTTATTAAATAATGTAGAGCGATACATAAAGGGTCTTGTATCATGTAGCGATCTCTTCATTATTGTTAGCATTAGAGCTCTTGATGAGTAAAAAGTTATAAAGCACAAAAAATTTAGAAACTAAAAATTAAGAGAATGATAAATGAAAAGTATTAGTTACAGCACTCAAGCTATAATTATAAGTCGAACATTCATTATCTTTTTACAATTAAGCTTGTTGAAGTGCTTGCATCAAAATATTATATTTTGTTCTTGCAATGCTGTAAGTAGAAATTTTATTTGCCTTCAGTTAAAAACTTATTTTTACTATTACTTTTACGTTAGGAAGAGAGTAAGAGGAATTAATGTGCCATTCAAGAAAGCTTAGAAATACACATCAATTAAGAGTGGACGAATTTATTTTATATGGTATATTCATACTTATATTGTTTATATTTCTGATGATATATAATTGCAATATTTTTTAATGAGTACTTAATAAATTCATTAAAAATATGTGAAATTCTGCGAATTATGGAATTAGCTTTTATATGGATTGATGATTCATTAAAAATCAAATGTTATACTAAAGTCTTCTTTAAATTATTCTTTATATTAATTGTACGACGAAATGTATAATGAGAGTGAAAAGAAAAAATGAAAGGCATGTTTAAAGTCAAAAAATTAATATTGTGTACTAGTTTTACAAAATTAAATTTTGTTTTATAACGACATTAAAAATACTGAGGATTCAGAAAATATTAATATAAAGTATAAACATATTTATGCCTTATATCTATTGTATGCTAATAAACCTTATGAGGTCTTGTACTAGGGCAGGTCCCTTAAATCCTTTTTTCCTTCGTACAGTGTTTATATCTTAGCATAAATAGTTATACAAAAGCAATGGATCATATAGGTAATCTAAAACTTTAAAACAATGACGATAAGACACATACTCTTCTGTTAAAACCAATTATTTGTCTTTGTTGTAAAATAAAGTAAATCTTTGAATGAAAAACCTTTGCTTGCTTCCTGCTTGAAATTTTAGTAATTGCAACGCACATGACACGAAAATACTGTTTCTGCTTTACATTTCTAAGCATTCATAATTATTCGCATTTATTAATAGGAATAATGCAAAAATTTAACAAACATTTATTTTTTAATATACTAGTTTGTTGATAGTTATTCATATAATTTGAAGACTACACAATCATACAAATTTGATTGTTATTCAAATCAACAGTTTGATTTAAACAAACAATAGATAATTCATTATTATAACATTGCTTGCGCTTGATTATAAAAGCAAGTGAGGCTCTCATATTTATGTATGTAAAAAAAACAAAAGTTGCTTTGGCTGATGCAAGAAACTTTGGATGAAAAACTTCCTGATTTTAGCATGGTACGTATACCTTATGTTTTTTCTAAATTTTATTTATTATTTCACAATGCTTTTTCTAAGAGCGCAGTAGTTAAGGCTATTTTTAGTTATATAGCGTAGAATAATTTTTAGTACACTACTTTTTGCACCTTTTTCAAATGTTTTACATATTATATATTTTTATCTTAAATGTTTACGTACAATTATCTCAATGGCAATAATTAAAAACATATTTCAATACCTATAATTACTTTAGACATTTATTAGCCATTAGAGGTCAGGGAAATTTCAGTTGACATCAAGTTTTGTAAATTTTCACCAAATTTTCACTACTGAAGACACCCTGCCTTCTATCGGTTAAAGAACTTTACATGTATGCAATAAAAAAAATTGTTAATTGTAGAACAATAAATTAAAAATTGTAAATGTTTTGAACATGATCCCGAACTTGAGAATGATTATCAATGAATCACACATATTCTTGTTAACAAACGTGTATTTTGATTTCAAAATAGCCTGGAGTTAATCAAGTGGGTGCGACACTGCGTGTTGTGAGTCCAGCAGAGAGTAGCAGCACTATAGTGTAGCAACAATCCAACCCTACAAATTTGGTACATCAAGGATCTAGCGTGTCATCGTAGCGGATTATCATGAATTGTTATTTGTACCATTAAAAAAAAAGAAAAGAAAAAATAAATCGTCACTTAAACTGTATAGATGCCAAGCAGGAGTGATGGTTTTAGTTCATTCTTTAGACAGATGCTGTTGAAACGGATGGTGACAACGAAACAGTTGTGCAACACACTTGATTCGTTAAACATGTCCCATCGAGACTGATAAAACTTGGCAAATCAATGTTAAGATTTCTTCTAAATGCTTTTATATCGAGTCATCGAATAAATATTTCTCAATTTTATGTAAGAGTGAGTGCGCAGTGACGAGATTTACATTAAAACTATTCCAAGAAAGACCTAAAGTGTTTCTATTATTTGTTCTTCAAATGCGATTATGTCATTCCAATAAAGTTTATGCTGAGTAAATTATAACATTGTTGTATATGTATTTGAAGATCATTAAAACATAACTGGTCCATTCCTACATAATTTGTCGTTTAAATTTCCCGCTCAATACCGATCCTTCAAAAATCCCCGCTATAACATGAGATATATTTTTTAAATATACTTATAATTTCACAGATTATTTAATTTTAAAATTTACTATTTATTTGTGTTCTTGAAAATGAGTTTGTCAAACCGTGTATATGATTGAAAAACTATTATAAAACGAAATATGCGTTACTGTGATCCACCTGTTCGGTATATGGATATTTGGGGCAATAACGTTGGTAACATTGCACATTTCACGGCGTCTTTGAAATGTCTAACCGTCGTCTACTGCTACTTTTCTTTTTGTTGACACTTTGTATAACGACAGATACTTGGATAGTATTATTATTTACTCTACGTTGTAAAATGATTTAATATTTAACTTTCTACATTTCTACAATGTATAAATATATGTAAATTAAAATTAATAATGTATTTAAAGTTACATTATTTAAACAAAATATGGATTTTAATGCATACAAACTATATTATAATGGTATTTGCTTGGAGTAATGGCAAAAATTTAAGGGATATCGGTGAAAGAGAATTTTTACAAATAAAAGGTGCAGAAATATTAAAAGATTCTTATTTTTAAAAATTAACTTCTGTTTTTTACTTAATTTAATTTTTTTAAGATAAGTCAACAATACCTTTTCATGGAGTTTGCTGGCACAATGCTCTAAAAGCTGTAAAAAGTAGTTGTGATAAATTAAATGACAATGAACATTCACTATTAGCACTGTTATTAGCAAATTGTTTTTTAGAAGATTCTGGTCATGACACTTATAACTGTCACATAAAAAATAAGGAAGTTGATAGGCGGTAAGTAACACTAAAATATAATTGTTCATCTACTGTATAACTTACATACATTTCGATTTTTCTTTTAAATTTTTAGAAAATGTATCAATAAAATGACAGACAGAGCTTTTAATGTATATAATGAATTTTATATATATGCCTCTCATATATGCTTTTTTTTAAATCATGAAGTTTGGCAATCAGAAACACAAGATACAATAAAACAGTAAGTAATTATTTTAGTTATAATAGATTATTTTGCTATGTTTTAAATAATAATTTAAATAATCTATTTTGCAGTTTATATGAAGCTTCTTCCCTTATGAAAGAACAACTTTTAGAAGCATCGCAAATGCAAAATGCAATGCTTGAAAGTCAAAAAGAAGGACTTAAAATTCAAAATCAACTTTTAGATAATGGAAAAGAATTAGAAAATGTTATACAAAGTTCTTCTGAATCAGTAACTAATATGGTTTTTAGTTTCAAGTAATCTTTTTATACATTTAAAATAAATAATTATTATATCCAATATGATGTAAAATTATTATTATTATATTTTCAGAGAATCTGTAAGAGATCAAAAGGAACTACTTTTTCAAATATTTGGATATTTAAGAACTTTTCAAAATTGGATTATTAGCGAAGTGTCCTGGTTCCAATCTATAATTTATTATACAGTTAGTTGTATATTATCTGCATTGTTTAGTGCTTCAAAAAAAACAGCAAATGCAAGAATTATTTTATTTACAACACAAAGTATAAATGTAATTTTAGAAAGAATGTTGGTACAATATTTTAATAACATTCCAGACCATATAAACATTGATAAAGTAAATTTAGTTTATTGTATATGGTTTGTAAGAAAACTAAGTTTAGGAATATGTATTTTAAGTATATTTTACACTTACTGCTCCTACAAGGATGAACATTACGAGAATCATAAAGTTTTGCAAAGGATTGAAAGTCGACTGGATTCTCTGCAAGCAGTAACTCATATTTCAGAAACTCCTTCTATTCGTAAGTTAAAAATATATTTATAATCTATATTATAAGTATATAAATATATGATAAATATGTATTTATTATACTTCATATTTACTTTGTTGTAGGGTATTCGAAAAGATTAGCAATAAAAAGATTAAAACATGCATCTGAAACAACATCTCAAGAACTATCTGAAATTGAATAATAATTTGTAAATAATAATTTATATGTATATACATTTTTGTCCAAATAGATCTATTTTTATTATACAAATAAATAAATACATGCTCATTAAATAGTACAAATATATTATATATATTATTCTTAATATAATGTAAGAATATTTAAAATGTAGAACTAAAACATCTCTTCAGATTCCTGTTCATTTATTGCACTTATATCATTTTTATTAGAATTATCAGTTTTTTCCTCTTCAAATTGTAATTCTACTTCGCATTCGCTTTCATCCGAAAAAAAATCTGGTGTTTCTTCATCTTCTTCAAGGCTACAACTGCTATCTTTAATTACTAAATCTACTAATTTTCTATCTGTTTTAGAAATTTCATCACAACTAACATTTTTTATTATCTCACTATTGGTTTTAATTATTTTTTTAATCTGAGTTTTTGGACTAGTACAATTAACTAAATTGTTATCAACAGTATTTTCACTTTCACTTTCACTTTCATCAGTTGATTTATCAAAAATTGAATCTTTTACATTATTTAATGAATTTAATGTACTTTTCAATAGTCTGATTTTTGATTTCTTTGCATTAAGCAATAAAATAAATTTTTTGTACAATGTTACCTCAAATGTATCTTTTAACATTGTAAGTTCTTCTAATTGATTATTTAATGTTATATGCATATTTTTTAAATGTGTATTTTCACTCTGCAGCTCTACTATACTATTATTAACTTTGGTACAATGGTCTATGCAAAGTAAAGCAAAGTTAGTTAAACATTTAAAATCTTCAGTATATTGAATGGTTATTTGTCCAAGGCACCACCTGTTTCTCTTCCATAAAAACTTATTTTCATTTTCTTTTAGTAAAAATTCTACATCAGTTTTGAATCCTGATAATATATCCTTTGTTTCGCCCAAGTATAATTCTAAAGGTTTGCTAAATGCTTTTGCATATTTAGTAAATTCTTGCAGTTGTATCTGGAATAAAGAAAAGTTACAATGATTAAAATATTAATAAAAAATTCTATACTTGTTAATTACATATATCTGTATAATAAATGTACAATACTAAAAGGTTACATTCATTTTTAATATTTTAAATTACTATAAGAATAACAAAACTGTCAATTGAAAAAAACTCACTTCTCCAGTGAATATTCTCATGTCAGATTTAATAATTAGAATGTTGATACTTAAAGTACTCCATTGTGTGCATATATTTAATTCTTCTGTTTGAGAATCATTTAGTTTGTGCAGTACTTTGCACGTTGTTATAGACATATCTAAATAAAATGAAAAAATGTGTAAAAAAATTGTAAGACATTTAAATTTGAAGTAAGCACAAACCTTTGTTTTGATGATCTGTTTAAATGTCACAAGTCCATGATAAGATTTTTAAATATCGAACTTTCTTATCTCACCAATGATTAGACATGTTACGACAAGTTCTAAACGTCATCTTAAGCGGTCATATATATATATATATATGTATATATATATATACACACATAGATCTCAGCTTTTTCTTTTTGTAGGTATATTACCAATGACCGTTTGCTTGGAATGGCCAATGGGAACCGGGAACGGGGAGGGGGGGGGAGTAATATCATAACCTATACGACATCCGAAATGAAGAAGATAGATAAATTATCTATAAAAGATTATTTGAATTCAAATAATAGATAATATAATAATATTTCCTTATAATTTTATCAATATATAATAATGTATAATATTAAATAATGCATAATATTTTTTTTCAAATACAAATTGTGACACTATAACAGAGAATATATATAGGTAATTATAGTAATAAATAATAACCAATAAATTTTATGCAAACATATATTTCACATAATCTGAATCTGAATACAATTGATATTATTGATTTGAATATAATTGAATTATTGATTTGAATACAATTGATATTAATATATAATTGATATTATTGATTTGAATAATATAATTGAAATCATTCATTTTAATTATTGTTAGATATCTAATAATAACAAACAACAAAATAATTTTACCGGGGATAAAAATAAAATAAGTTTCAGACCTGTCGTTAAAAAAATCCTATTTAGAGAAATCGTAGTATCGTATATCTTTTCGGGTATACAGAAACATCGATATTTACGTTATAAACAGTTCGACGCTCATTTTATATGTTCCCAATTCGATATCTTCATATTTAATTTAATCATTATTATATTATTATATGCATAGAAATTGATATAGATTTCAAGTTCCCAGGCGGAAATTGAAACAATTAGGAGAATATAATAATAATTAATAACTGTTTAAAAAAATTAAAAAAAATTAATAAAAATGTCTAGATTTGAGACAAGTAAAAATAGTTATTAATTTTTATCAATTTTCATAAAAATTGTTTTTAATAGTTAATCATTTTTTCTAATTTTTTCATTTATAACAGCATTGTAAAAAAATGTATGTGTACACATGTAAATTAAATAAATAGTAAATTATTATAAATTAAGGTAAAAAAAGTTACGATTTCACAAAAAGGAAAAAAGTAATAAAAAATTATAACAAAAAATAAAATCCTCAATTTATTATAAAAATACAATAATGATTCGAAAAAATTAATACTATAGTTATTACTTAATTAATTTTTGTTGTCAGACTGAAATACTCATGATTCAAGGAAAAAGTACTAAAAATCTATAAAAATAGTAATAAAAATTGATAATAGTTTATAAAAGTCTATACAGTCTGAAATCTGGACATTATATATTATTAATAAAAGTTATTAATTTTTATTAATTTTTTACATTTTTTTCATTTCCGCTTGGATTGTTCTAAGTAATCCAAAAAATTTGTCTAAACATCGGGTTGAATTAATGAATTTGTATATTTCTACGGTTATTGTTTATTTAAAGTTACTCAGTAAATATATCTCAGCAATTCAAAAAGAATAACTATAAATTGGTGTGCATAGCAATAAAATTAATTTTATTTAAAAGAGTTTTAATTATAATTTTAATTACATTTAATACTTGTATGCACGACTAGATCCTGAACGGTAAGGAAGATTTCTGTTTTTGTACCATTCTCTTCTACTACGACCTGCCGCTTTTCTTATTCTGACTCTTCCTAAAAATTAATAATATCTATTGTATTTGCCCATTTTATCTCTTTCTAACTTTATCTCTCTCTCTCCCTGGCGGAAATTATATTTGAAAATAACTGCAAATAACTGCAAATAACTAAAATATTTAGTTGGGTTTGAGACGCTAATCACTATTATTTGTAGTTATTTGCAGTTATTTGCAGTTATTTACAGTTATTTACAGTTACAAATAATTATCTGCAGTTATTAGTCTTTGTTGAAAGTTATAATACAAAATTTGATAGATAGTATAAAAGTTAATAGCAATTATTAGCAAATATTAGCAGTTTTTATTTGTTTTTAATAGTTATTTGCAATTATTTGCTATTATTTGCACTTCTATTTTTGTGCTATAATATAATTATAAAGAAATAGCATATAACTCCAAATAACTGAATATAACTGCAAATAATTGGTATAATCTATTAGTAACTGCTAAAAACTGCAAATAATTGCTAATAATTATTTCTAAAAACTATATAAACCTACTTAGAATTTGACAAAACTGCAAATTACTGCAGGTAACTGCTAGTAATTGCAAATAACTATTAATAACTGCAAGAAACTGCAAAGAGCTACAAATAATAATTAATAGCGTCTCAAACCCAACTAAATATATTAGTTCTTTGCAATTATTTGCAATTATTTACAGTTATTTGCAGTTATGTACAGTTATTTGCAGTTATTAGCATTTACTATTTCCGCTAGGGCTCTCTCTCATTTCCTTTCCCATTATTTTCTCACTCCATCTACCTATCTATCATATCTATTTATTTAAATTTGTTTTTTTTCTCACCCTCTATCATATTATTACAGCTTGAAGAATTTACCACTGTTACATTTTTTGGAACAACATTTGCTCTATTTTCTTCATTTTTCATTGGCTCCGTATTTAATTTTTTATACTGTATTATAGTTTCTTCAACTGTTTTTAATTCATTTTTAAGATATTGTTCATAATGCAATAATGTCTCCAAAGTTATTTCTTCTTTACTATTCAGTTGGGTATTCTATAAAATTTTATAATAATTGTTTTTATTTAATTATTTGTTTTCTAATTTTTCTATACATAAAGTTTGGATTAATAATATTCAATTTTATTTATCATTTAAGTTCTATGATTAATATATAAATAAATTTACGGCTGTACGATTTGATTTTTAATTTTTTCAATCGTATATTAATTAATTAAAATAATATTATCTATTGTAAACTTCAAATTCATGGATAGTATTAATAATTTTTAAAATGAAATTTTAAAATGTGTATATATATATATATATATATATATATATTGTATATATGTATATAGTATATATATGTATATGCATATGTATATGTATATGTATTAGTATTACAAACTATAAGTAAATTACAACTTTGTACAATACATACATTGTTCTTTGTAATAATTATTTATTTGAATTAATTCACAAACATAAATTTATAATATTTACTAATTATTTTAATATAAATTTATTTATTAAGCATTTATAAACTTTTACTATACTCTTTGAACATCAACATGTTTCAATTCTTAGAATAATTGTGTACGTTGGTTAAATTCGTTGAAAGTAATTCTTTTTCATAACATAACAATGTATTATTATAATAATTATAACTTACTTGATTTTTTTCTTCTTTCGATTTTATAAAACAGTTTAGTAATAATGAGGAAACCATCATTCAAACTCTGTTGCTTAGATATGTTTGTAGACTAAATAATACTGATTTAGTGTACATTTGATGTTGCCAGGTACGTACAAAATTTTACAAGATTTATCAGAGTAGAAGGGGAAAGGTATGTATACCACTAATGATTTCAATTTTCTTCTTTCTACATCAATTTCATTTATTCACGAATTACATTATTGTTGTTCAAAAATATATTATTATTCAAAAGAATATTTTGTTAAATAATTTATATTATTGCAAGTTTATGTTTATTAAAGTAATTACAATTCTTTAAATAACAATTATTGTTGTAATTACATTAACAAACAAGTTTATTCAATTTCCCACTAAATTGATATTATATTTAAAAATTAAAATACACAATTGTTAATACTTTCGCTGCTGACAATGTATATGCAATTGTTAACGTAAATGCCAATTGAAATATTAATTACAAACATGAAAATTTAAAAATTTAATAATATATAAGATTATTGTAATTTAATTCACTTAAAGTGATACGGCCCACCCCAAATAGCACGAAACGTTTTCTATCGAACGTTATAACGTTTCAAAATAAAAGTAAAGAAAACGTTTTAAAAAAGTTTTGGTATTGAGAACATACTAGTTTTAAATTATTTTCACAACATTTTAAAAACGTCCTACAAACGTTTTAAAAAAGTTAAAAAAAGCTTTTCACGTTCTGACACTAGATGGTACGCAATTTATCTCGTAAATGGCTAAATATTATTAGCATTGATACATAGGGTGCATTTGTTTTAAATGAAATATATAAATAACAGCAGTATTAATGTAGCACTTTAAGTGTAGGTGTAAAACAAATGTAACTAATGTAAGGCAGGTCGCATATTAGGCTATACCTTAAATATGGGTATAAAAACGACATTTAATCATTTTTTAAATCTTTTTAAAAACGTTTTTTTCAACTAAAAATCCAGCATTATAAATGTTTAAAAATTAATTTTTTATAATTATATAATAATATTTGTATTTTAGCAGCTTCCAGGAGATTAGATTGATACTGAAAAAAGTGGAGATGCTTTTCTACCACTCCAAGGTAACAGCATAAATTTTTTTGCAGTGATCATGCTAACAGATTCTTCGTTATAAGGCAACAAATATACATTTCTATTGATATTTCGGGCATTTTTCCCAGATATTTTGATCAAAAGTTAATGGTTTAGACCCACTCTGGATATTTATAGGCAGATTCTGACTATAAAAAGACATCTTTTAGACAGTATTAGGGTCCATTTCCAGAGTCCGGAGCAGAATTGCTGATTTTCACTATTAAGGTTTAAATGGCTTACAAGAGTATGACAGCATACATTTATGACTTTAGAAGTATTTTTAATGAAAAATTCAGAAAATTTTACAAAAAAAGTTATATTTATTTTTATAGTGCAAAATGCATCCAAAAAAGTGCTAAAATGTCAACTTTGACTCTCTGTAACTTAAAATAATGACCCCAAAAAAATCTGAAAAAATTCAGGAGAACTACTGGATACCTACCTCTAAAACATATTCCCACAGTTATAGCAATATAAATTTTTTTCATCTTCGATTTCAGAGAGAACCACACATATATAACACAGCCTATCCTGAGGTCCTCAACGACCTCCTGGGCAGCGGAGGTCGGACGTCGGCTGTGGTGAAGGCGGCCTAATGCCGTGGCGAACGCGTTCGCGAACCACGATTGCACTCGCGCACGACCCCATCCTTATTCACTCTGACACCCTAACACAAAATCTCACGTAAGAACTCACGTGAGATCTCATGCCAAAATCTCATCCGACTTTTCACTCGGACCGCTGCTTAAACTTCTCAAATAATAGGAAATCAATTAATGAATATGGTGAGTCACTTACTAAGTGATAACACCCCCCAGATAAGTCCAAAAATCGAGGTTTGAAAGCGTTTCAGACATATTTTCGATTTTTAGAAATTTCTCACATGAGAACTCACGTGAGAAATTTTCAACGATCGAAAATATTTCTAAAAATCGAAAATATGCTTAAAACGCTTTGAAACTTTGATTTTTTAACTCATCTGGGGGGTGTTATCACTTAATAAGTGACTCACCATATATACATAAATTGATTTCCTATTATTTGAGAAGTTTAAGCAGCGGTCCGGGTGAAAAGTCGGATGAGATTTTGGCGTGAGTTCTCACGTGAGATTTTGTAATAGGGCACTCGTGCATACACAATACACTTGTGCCCGACCGGAGCCGCGTGCTCGACCCTGCTTCGGTGAAACCGTGCACAGGGCCCTGTTGAAAAAACCTTATATAAAACTATAAAACAGTAGATTATGCATCTAGGGAGTAAAGTAAGTAAATGCGGCACTGCGTGAAGTTGCTGCACGAGCGAAGCGAGGCATTTCTGGAGGCAGTGCCGGTTTGCTTACTGTACTCCCGTGGTGCATATACTATTTTTTAGCACGCCTCGCGTACATTGCGTGCTGTACTCCGTTATTTTGAGAAGTAAAGTGACATCGATAATACGATTGGGTCTAACCTTATTTCCGATTTGCTTTTGTTTCTCTTAACAAACACGAAGATAGTTTGCAGAGCGTACTCGAGTCACTTTACTCCTCGAAATGAGGGAGTACAGTGCGCACTTTACGCGTGGTGTGGTAAAAAAAATTTTTTTATCGTACTTCATGTGGCTTTTGCACCCGGAGTTTGCGATAGAATGCTATACATTATTTAATAGGAATCGGAATAAATAAGTTTATAACTATAGGCTTCATAATGAACACCTCATAAAATGCGATAAAAATAAATTTGTTTATAAGGTTTTATAGAAATACACGTGTAACATAAAAGAGCATAAAATAGTTTATCGGAGTATATCGGGTACACATTTATATTTAAATATTTTGTATTTATATTTACCGGGCATTATAAGGATTTGCCACTTTTCACGTACTTATATATCAATGCTATTTCACTCTAAAGCTTATAGAATTTTATAATGAAAAACCCGAACATGAATGAATTATCTATAGTTCTATTTCAGGTAATACAAAATGATATACTTATTCTTAACAAGTGGATTTCTATCAGGATTTTAACAGTTTTTGTCTTATAGAAAATATTGCGGGTAATTTCCCTGGTTACGGTGGTCACTGAATCGGACTCTGTTTTGTTGGTTTAAATATCCTGGGTCTCGGTTATTGTTCCCGTTGTTTGCGATGTTAGCTTCAACCCTATTACTCTGTAGGTCTCTCTTAAGATTTATGCATTCGGTATATACATGGCCCAAAGTTTTACAGTAATCGCAAAAGAGAGTCTCTATTTTCTTTTTCCTGCAATCCTGCTCCTTGTGGGTGGTTGCGGTGCAATAATTACACTTTTTACCTTGTAGTGCTTCTGCTAACATTTTTAAGATAGTTGAAGATTCGGTAGCTGGTGTTGGGATCTTTGGGTCCGGGTTTGCTGACTGGTACGATACGTTTCCCGATTGGTGTTGATGCGCGTTGGCGCGGCGACCCGCTTGAATAGACTCAAAATCTGCGGCGGCTCTTATTGCTGCGCTAAGCGTTTTGGGACGCTCGCTGCGTACCTGATGGTCTAATGGGTGTTGCAAGCCGAACATGAATTGCTGTAAAGCCCTGCATTTGCGATCGCACGTCTCTAAATTCGGAGCCGATTCGCATATAGTGAGTAACCGATTATGTAGGTTTTGAACCCTTAGTCCAAAATCTACTGCACTCTCGCCTGGAAGTTGGCTAGCTAATTTGATCTCGGTCATAACCTGATCTGCCAGCCCCACGTTTGTGTATGGCATGATTAAGTCTGATAGGAGAGTTTCTAAATTGTTATAACTAGTTAATCGAGAGGTATAACCGTCCGCTGCTCTGCCCGTTAATTTGCCGGCGAGCGCGAGTAAAATGTCTCCCTCGTGTTCGGGCCC
>CM047430.1:31294178-31531209 GCA_026168455.1 Theocolax elegans | reverse complement strand
TGACATTTGTACGAGCATAGGCTGATCACAGATTGACATTATCTACTTTTGTATTGGATAAAGTATAAATAATAATTTTACAATGTAACTTTGTCGTAAAGGTATATAGTTTTATATATATATATTATATATTTATATATTTTATATATTATATAATTTTTCAGTAACGTATATTTTAACTGTTCTATTTGTAATGTGCAACTTATTATTCTATAAGTGTAAAACAATAAAAATTGTATTAAAATAGAAAATACAACTTTCATGTAGATATTTGAGATTTCTTTTTCGGCCCTTTTACAATAACTAATATATATATATATATATATATATATATATATATATTACATTTTTAATTTAATAGTTTTTACGTTTAGATCAATACGTTATTTTTGAAATGCTAGTTTTATTTAAACTTCTATTAAATCTATTCTAGGTTATTTACTTGAAAAATATTTTATCTATATGCGAAAAACGGATACGTTTTATTTTTAAACTCTATGAATATTGCCTTCTATAAACACGTACCACAATTATTGTTAAATAAAGCAAAACATGAAAAGATTTTTATCCGAACATGCCGTAGCGATAAATTTCCATTACCAAGTTTTGTCTAAATTTTAGATTTTGACTGTAAGTTAATTAAAAATTTTTTTTTTACACCTAGTGCCATTTATTTAAATTATTTTTAAGCTCCTACATATATATAACTGTAGCTTAGCCATAAAGCGATAAGAGTGCCAGTGACTTTTTAGAAAATTTTTCTTTAATGACCCATAACTTTTGAAAAATCGACTTCTTGGTCCTCGGGAACATCTTTCTTCATATTTTTACACGAGAAAACATCTCTCAAAGTTAAAACTAAATCCGTTTCCCACAGGTTGAACAGCTTTATAGTTAATGCAATTAGAAAAGTTTTTTTCTTTGTAAATAGTATATTTAACAAATAATTTACAACTTTTATATGTATTTCAGTATTTTACGAAATATAATAATAATAATTATCGTAATTTTAAAAAGGTATCATCTTTTTATCTGTATCTCGAAAGAAAACATGGCAAAGAGAGAAACTAAATTATTATATTATTAAAGCGCTTGCTATTTTTTTATGTGCAATAAAAATAGTTTTATTCTACTCGCAATATAGAGTATTTGAACTCCAAATCACGAATTTTGTTTTAACTTTGGAAGATGTTTTCTTGTATAAAAATATGAAGAAATTCAGGTTTATGCATTCCAATTCTCTAATTTTGAAAAGTTATACTAATAAGGAATTTAAGGTTCACCTCGATGAAAAGTTTAAATTAAATAATCATCATACGTCAAATTGGTGAAAAGTTTTAGAAAAAAAGTAGTTAATTATAAAACAGGTAAAATCTTAAACCGTCAAATTTTAGGTTAAAGTTTTATCAAGTTTTAAGGAGTCGTGAAGTCGTAACAATTATTTTTCTTGAAAATAATTTTGTGTAGAACTGAGTCTCGTAAGGTACAGTTGTTTTTATCTAAATCTTGGAAAAAATATTTGTCACAGTATTATCATAATTTAGTAATAGTTATATTGTTCCAATATCGATCCGAGAATTTTAATTAAATAAAACGTTTAGGGTAATGCATTAACCGTTGCGTATGCAAATTTTAATAGTTTCTAATAAAGTTCAAACGAAACGACTCAATCCAAATGAACATTAAAATGTTGTATTTGTATGGATGATTAAATTATCTATATAGGGACATTTATATAAATTCATTAGGTAGATCGAAAGCCATTCTGAATAACCGTGTCGTGATTTATGAGGGTAAAATATCTAGTTTCTGGGGCAGGAAGTTGATTTTCGGAAAGCCCGTATCCTAGAATTGTTATCTCGGTCAGAGTTTTCATAAAGAAAATGTAACGCGGGAGCGAGCGCAATGGCACTCGGGGAAAATGTGGACTTCTCATTTTCTCTTTCCACCCTGTTTCCCGAGGAGCTTTCTACTCCGCTATTTTGAAAGTAAATGTTTAACAGCATCCGGCTGTAAAGCTTCTACTCCGATCACTTTCGTTAAGTGGTATACGAGTGGATAGGATCTGCCGTCGTAGGTGTCATCAACCGATGTATATATAGACCTATATGTGCGGTACATACCGCGCAAAAAGGTTCGAATTAATGCGCGGCCCAATATTTCAATTATAAATTAGGTGTACGTCGAGTGTAACAATCGACTCGTTAATTCAAATTATAGACAGCTATTGATTTATTTAACCTCGTGTTAGTCGGTAATTCCTAATTGATAGCACAGCTATACTGTGTTAGGCATAATAACATCGGATGGGCATTAGCGAAACGACGATCTCATAATAGTATTGCCTTCTCTATCCTTTTTTTCTCTCCCCTATTTTTTGCAATTATTTTATCCAACGATTATTAATTGATTGGTTAATTGGTTATCCCACTCTAACCCGGTTATAGATAAAATATTTTTCAAAATTTCCGTTTTAAAATGATAATGCGACCGATAAAAAGCAGTTTACTACCGAATCAATATTTAGTTGCTGTGTTGGGATCCGCACTGCGCACTCGTTTTGTTTTAGTATTTTGGTAATGCCAATTTTGTTGTTCTGCTTATCGATCTTTTGATAAAGGTATATCGTATACATCGAAATATATATTATCCTTTAGCAAAATTAAAAAGTAGTAACAAGTTTTCAACTTTTACTGAGAATTATGTAGAAAGATTGATCAAGGAAAGTTTTCGATTATTCGAAGCGAAATTTCGAGTTGCTTTCTCTTTACTTACTTACATTAGAAAGGGTCACATGCACATCTTACGAATAATTTAGTAAATAACTCTGTAAATAATAATGTATAGAAAGCCATTTTTTCTGTTAATATAACGTACAAAAAAGTACATATTTGAAATTATATTTGCATTTACTAAAATGATAAAGGTGTATACGTATGCATCAAGAATGAAAGGTGCTAAAGTTAAACGAAGGTAACAAGTGGCTAAGGGGAATGAATAGTAGATGAAAGATTAGATCGGGTGCGGTGAATGCGGAGATTAAGCGATTGAATAAAATGAAAGTTAAAGTACCTGGTGTAGGTACGTGATAAAGGCAAGGTTGCTTGGAGTATCCAACAGTGTTACTCGCCCAGCATCCAAAAGTCCCGTAATCCGTGTCCGTCCTGAGCAGGTGGCTCAGCTTACTGATCGTCTTTTGCGTCGTATATCTCGATTCGGGTATGTCGGTGAGGGTCTTGCTGTTGTTAAAAGTCCAGTGGAAAGTGACGGTGGTCGGACTCGCTTCGACTTCGCAGACGAGATTGATTATCTCGTGTCTCGAGACGTTCGGGTGCACGGTGTTCTCGTTGACAAGCACGTACGTCGAGGACGCATCCTCGCTCAAATTTATCGGGCTCAGGTGCTTGCAGACTGGCGCGACTGTAATAGTGGTTAGTTAGGACCAAGTTGTTACTTCACATCTATAATACCGGCAATTATTGACTAGATTACTTCGAACATAACCTAATTCCCGGAAATTCATATACTCTACTCCTATATTCAATATCTCCCACTAATCCATTCCGTAGCACTATTTTATTTTCTTATACGTGTATGTTTAGTAGACAATTCAACCGCGGAATCAATTATTTTATTTTACTTTACTAACTTCATTTACTTGACTCTTTTGTACTATTTACACTTTTTACATTCCACACCTTCTTACGTTTCTTCTTTTGTTATTTTCCTCACTTTTCTCCAATTGTCTTTTACCTTTTTTCGTTTAATCGTTTCTATATTTACCCCTCGACCTTCCCGGAAAATAATAAATATTTTTTTGCTTTATCTGACTTTTTAATAATTATTTATTATTAAATATTGAATTAACTATTTTTAGTTATATTTATTTTTAAACAATTGATTGATTTTTAATATCTTCGTTGCTAATTATTAATTACATTTAGACTTGTCAAATTATATTAAATGGCTCAGCAGTCACAATCGGTTATTTTAAACAATAAACTGCATTTCTATTGTAAACTGTCACTCAACAAATGTATGTATAATAGACAAATATTGATCGTCTTCTCGAGTTATTGCTTTATTCAAATCGGAAAGGTCACCAAGTTTTTGAAATTGTCGGGTGACCTTATTCAATTGTCTACTGCGTTCAAGTTATAATAGTCAATTATTTTTATATAACATAAACAACCATGATTCAAATGATTTATGATATATCCGATCTGGTCGAAAAGAAACATATGAATCGCAAAGAAAAATAGATAATAGATATTTATTTGAGCTGTATTTTTCGGATTACTCGTGACACTGGAATTATCTTTAATGGTTGAAAATAACTTTTTGATAACAAAGACGAGACCGATATACATTAAGACAAGTGGAAATATTGATAAACGGAAAATCTACTTCAAACCAATTGATCGCTAGCTTTAAAAATTAATCAAAATTATGGAATTATTGAATTACCTTGTCGTTTATTCAACAGTAATTTTTGAAATTTACAACAACAATTTTAAGTTTTATTTTATTTACTAAGAAAAGGTTTGTTAATTATTTAACGTTCCTCGGTGTACAAGATAATTCACCGTGATTTTTCTTTCGAAACCATTACCTAATCCGTTTTGCTGCATCGAAATAATAATCAGGTACAATAATTGTTTCGCAGTTCGGCTGTTATTTAATCTTTCGTGTACGTAAGCAGTTAATGCCTCGAACTTTATAATTATGTAATAATTCCTGAACTAAACAAGTTTCGCAGTTTCCATTATCAAAATATTGTAACGATATTGAATTAATAATGTTAGACTATCGCGTAATTCATTAATTATTTTAAATACTATTTATTTAATTATTTCAATATTTAATATTCATTTGCAGCTTATGGTTTTAGGGCAGTATACATATATATAATTAAAATAGCATTTGATACAGGATGTTTGACTTTGATTGTGCAAAGCTTATCAAAAGTTTACAACTGTATAGATCGAGTCGCGGTCGTATGTATATATATATATATACACACACGTGTGTGTGTGTGTGTGTGTGTATTAATATTGACATTTGGAAAATTGTACTTCACTCATTTAATACGGTTGGAAAATTAAATTTGGAAAAGAATCAAAAACTTACACATAACATGAAGGTAAATAATGTTAGATCTATTATGGCCCTCTGAGTTGGCCGCAAGACAGCTGTAGTTCCCAGACGCTTCTCGGGTTATTCCTTGGAGAACGAGAGATTGATCGGATAGTACTATACCGGCACTGGCGTTATTCCTAAGTTCTTTATTCTACAAAAATTATTTCAACAATCTAGTTAGCTAACATATTTATTATTATTATTACGTAACATTTATTATTTATATATTATACGTATGACATTTTAAAAATATATACATATATATATATATATATATATCTCAATTTTTATATCAGGCTAATACTATAGCTAGCGACTTGCATTCAACATATATGGACGGATTATTCAACACATAGAATTGAAAACATCTACTGAATTACTCAAGTAATATAAATAAAATGAGTGTTTTAAATAATTAATTTTTGAGCCGCTTTTAAAATGATGAGTTGCATAACACGTGGATTTATTTTCATTTGTTTTGTATTTTTATTATTATACGTACGTAAATCGCGCACGTATAAATACATTTTATGCTTAAACTTTAATGTACAAACATTGTGAGAAAAAGATTTTCGTTTAAAAAAAGCAACCATAAACACGTGTTTTATAAAGATTGTAGAGGTCGTTGCCCGTATGTTGGTCATTTCCCCGTTTTCAGGAAATCGTCTATGCGGTCAACATAAAATTTTCATACCTTGAAGGCTAGGTGCCAACTGGTCCTTTTAGTACGATTTTTTAACCGATGCAATTCAGTGATTTGCCAACAATTTATCGGTTTCCCTCGGTGGACAAACTAAAATTTTGAATGAACGGGAAACGACAACGGTTGATCGTAAATTTACAATAATTCCGAGAGAATGATTTTCAATATAACTAGGAATAGCGCGGGTGATGCATGCTATTGAGCTTATTCAATAGATTTCAGGCAATTGAATTTTACGAGTTTTCTTCTTTAAGATTTTTACATGCTATCCTTATTTCAATTAACTGGTTGATATACATTTAAGCTTGTGTTTTAATTACTCGCAAATATTGGAGCGTAACGTTTATAACTGAATATTCATGTAATCGATCAATCTTGTACGCAATGTTTTTATTTGAGTTGCGTTACGTAGAAAACAAAATGTTATTATACAATGTTGTAATTAAAAACAAGTATTTGCTGTAATTGAAAATCTCTGCATTTTAACGTCGAAAATTGTTTCTTTACATTTTTGAAAAAGTCGATCTTTCTTTTTAGTTGTACTTTATATTAAATTGTGTTGGTTAAAGTATAGCAATTTAATAATGTACATAGAAAATCAAGTCGATGTAAACTTTCTAAACAATGTCGATTAAAATATTGTAAGTATTAATGTTGATTGAAGTTATTCAAAACTATGGCTGAATCGATAGAACGTGGTAAACTCTTCTTGGGTTCTTTGTCGATTGATACAAGTACCACTGAGGAATGTGCTTTCAACTAGTGCTTTCATTACAAAGACATCGTATGCTGCTTCCGTCGATGATTATCACCATGTTGGAAACATTAAAAGAGCGTCGTTTAAATAATAAAAACAAAATAAAAAAAATAATGTATATGAAAGAAATTTATTTGATCTTGTTGACCATATCATGTATGGTTTTATTTGACGATCGACGTTACGATAACAATCCTTCTTCGAAGAAAAATACACTTGTATAACCTCAACCTTTGTACAAAAAATTTAATAATTGTTCTTATCATCGTTTTTGATTATTTACTAAGTGACGTATATCAGTGCCTCAATTGTGAAAACTGAACACATAATAGTATAGTGTAATTTAGAACGAAAATCGTAAGTAAATTAAATGTTAATCATATATTATGAATTAAACTATATTGTTATAAATATTTATCAAATAATAAAAGGTATATCCTGATAAGGATGAAGAAAATCTTGCAGTGAAACGCCGAATAAAACTATTTGTTTTGTTCTCCAAGATTAAATAAATTTCCTTCCTGGCAAATCAATTGCGTGGGCGATAAATATCTCATATATAATAGATAATATAATATGTAGGAAAGTATTTGTTTGAAAAAAAGGTAATTCATTTAAAAAAAGAATATTTTTTTTATATAAAAAGAGAATAATATAATTATCAAGATTTACCTGAATCGACAGTATTTACAAGCAAACTACAAGAATCAATAATCAATAATGTAATTTAAAATTTTAATCTTTTTTTAAATTATTTTTAAGCTCATTGTAATATAAGTATTTTGATGCAGGATAGAACGATTATTAAAATATTTATGTGTTATTAAATTCGATAATGTAATAAAAATGAAATTTTAAACTTTTATCGAACGTTTATGATGATTTGCATAAAGTAATACTCAAGATACTTTTATAATAAGATGCTACTATAATAATTAAGATGATACCAAAAATAATAACAAATAAAATTTCGTTTGAATTGTTTTAAATCTTTATATATAATAAAAAATGTATTCATGTAATCGAAAACACTGAGAACGTTACCCTGGGCATTGACACAATCTAGCACTGTTTCAAGTTTGTATCAATTATGTTCATGGTTTTAGGCAGATTGTTTGTTTTGAAAATTACCTGGTATAGATTTACGTATCAGAATATATCTTGATAACGTGACTAGATTTTATACACGTAAGGTCATTGTTCACTTTATTTTATCATGAATTGATATATTTTTTCAAGATTATGAATCCAAATTTATAAGCGGGGAAAATTGGGGTTTCTATTTGGTTTAACATTTACTTAATAATTACGGTATTTCTGTTTTTGAATTGAATAGTTTTAAACAACAACAGTATAGGCTGCGAACCGGGGCTTTAAGTAGTATCTATATAAATAAATACCTGTGAATGAAAATTCAGCAGCAATTGGGGAAAACGGGGTATGGGGGTTGGGCGGTGGATGGATAAACGAAAACTGAAATTCCGTACTCGTCAGTAGTAAAGAACCGCTCATTTCGCCGTATCAAAGTCTTGGTGACTTAACAGCTGAGAAACTGAACCGAGAATAAAGTAACTCTTATTTCAGTTTATAATCTTCCTTTATAGCAGAATGGAGACGAAGAAAGGGAAGGAGGAGGAGGAGGAGGAGGAGGAGGAGGAAGAGTAGGTGGAGGTCCAAAGCCTCGGGTCGATTCGCCAACCCTAAAGACCGGAGCTCGAGCTTTGACGAGAAAGTGTATTCGTGCACCGAAAGATAACCATTTCCAATACGGCGTATTACGAGGAAGCCCGGAAATGAATCTCCATTTATATTTATAATATTACAGTTACAACGAGGAAACGAGAACGGGCTGCCGAAAGTACTGTAGAAGCTGTACGGTTAATACATATAGAGACCAAGAGCTGAGGTTCTTGTCGTGCGCGCATAACGGGAGACCGAACGAACGAACGAACGAAGGAACGAAGGAACGATCCCACCCACTCGCCCGACCCACCTAGATCTGGCCCGGTGTGCACAGGATATAAACAGGCGGCATGATCCTTCTTGAGCGGCTTAACTACCCAACTCCGTTTCTACGGCGTACCGCCTGCCTGCCCTGCCTGCCTGCCCTGCCTCCGCCCCGTACCTGCACCGCTAAAAAGCTTTTTGCGCTCTCACTTCTCCCTCTTGCGCATCGGCCGCTGCCGCCGCCGCCGCCGCCGCCGTCGACGCCACTTCTATGAGCTATTTTTCCCACGAATCTTTACGTGTAAGGGAATTATTTACTCTAATGTACATTAGTGTGCCTTAGGTTTTACCGAGCCAGCTTTCACGGGACGAGCTCAAAGATTACGGAAATAAAACGGAACTTATGCAAAGAGCTCCCCTACTTTTGTCTCCCGTTCTATATACCTATATGTTACTAACTGACTACGGGTTAAGAAGTCTTCGGAGAGAAAGAAACTCAGGTTTTCTTGCACCGTAAAATTATGAATTATTATACCCTTTCCGCGATATTTCCACGTTGATTCAACTTTATGTAACTTTACCATCTTCTTCTTTTTCCCTTTTTTCACTTTAAATGTTTTACCTTTACGGTTTATCTTTTATCTTATACCTTACGCGTAATTGAAATCTATCGTTATTAATGATTTTCATGATAACTAACGAGGCATATAAAATCATTTTGTGTTCATTAATTTTTCAAAGAATAACGTAGACCTATATCATATACATTTTTTCTATAGAATTTTAAGGTTCAAGTATGCAACACAAATTATTCACAATGCAGTTAATCTATCACTTTAATTTGTTGTTGATAAATAGGTTTACGCTTTTAATTTTATAACTTTTGAAAATGTGTTGTATACTGGATCACTGAGTGGAAAATTTCTGAAGTTTTATGTCATGAAAATGTGAAATTTTTTAAATCAATTAGATTGTTGTGTTTAATTAGTCAGTCGAATAATTGGTTGTTCAAACGAAAGAATGGATCAAGTGAATTTAAAAACAGATTGTAGATAATAGTTTAAATACATGTAGGATAGAAAATATACAAATTGGAGAAAATTTAATTCAGAGTATATATAATAATGGATTTCCCTGCAGAATAAAATTCTTTGCTAATTTTATTATGTGTACTAAAATTTTGAACAAAATATTTTATTTATTTAATTTTGTCCGTTAAAAGAAATATACACAGAGAGCAATTCTGTATTAAAAGGTACAAAATCTTTCATATAAATTATAATTAATTCTTGTAAATAATTAATAGACTACTAAACTGAGGAAAACTACTGTAGTTTTTAAACATTAGAATTTACAAAACTTGTAGTAAATATTACAAGAATTATAGTAAAGTTTATTATATATATAAACTATTGCGATTTTTATTGGAAATTATGGTGATTTTCTTAGTTTGTCAGTATGTGATTTGTTTACTAGATACTATTGTAATTTTTAATCTATACTTTTTATCAGTGTACTTTTGAATATATTATCAATAATGTTTAAGAAATGTCACATGTAATGCGTATAATTAGTTTTTATTTACGTAAGAGGGAATATACACTATTTAATGTATTAACCGTCTAATAGAAGTTTTTGTGATTGTCTCGATAGGTCAGTATGAGTTAACAATAATAATTAAGTATCAGCAGAAAATATATTAATTGTTGGAACCATAACATGATAATAATTTTTTAAATTAACAATATGTTCTTAATTGGATACGAAATATATTTTATAATAAGTATACTTATATACAATATTTGCTATTAATAATAGTTCCTTTGTTAATATTGATTTATTTAATTAATACTTTTATATTCGTATGTTGAAAATACGAAAATTGACTTCCATTAGTTGATTAAAACAAACTAGCTTTTTTCAATTTACCCGCGTAAAAATGTAAAATTAATATCAACTTGATATAAAGTTTATGTTTGGCAAAAGTTGATATCAACATACGCAATGAGACTATCCCAAACTTGGAAAAATATTAATTAAACATTTATATAAAGTTCAGATAAACTTGAAATAATCTCTTAGATAAGTGTAAAAATATCATTTTTAAACGGATAAAATTTTATTAATAAAAAAAAAAAAAAAATTTATTCCGAGATTCGAACCTCCGATTTTCTACTTCGAAGTCTCTCACTCTACCGACTGAGCCATTTTTATTGTTTATGTCCCCGAGTAGAAATGATTTCCAGGCAAAAAGTAGGCCCTGTTCAGGTACCTGACGAATATTAAAAGGCCCTGAACAGGTGCCTGTAAAGGACCTTTAAAAAATGTAATGGGGTGGAGATCAGGGCCTGTTTTATGTAATACTATTTTGTGGGTATGTTCAGGTGATATTAAGGCACTGAATTAGTAGTAAAAACTAAATCTGAATGTATTTGTTATTTTACATTTGTTTTTAATTGTTAACCTTTAGAGGACGGGGATTTTCTGGTTCAAAAAAGCTTCTTTTTTCAATAAAATTAATGTCTAAAAACATCGAATCACTTTTAACCTTTACAGGACGGGGATTTGGGTTTACTGTTTTCTCTCACTTTTCTATAGAAATCGAGTTTATGTGTTGTCTTACATCTCAAAACTAACACATGTAAAGGGTCGATCATGGGCATGGCCCGTATAGGTTAATAGGTTAAAAAAACGTTATCTTACATGTGTAACAGCTTTGTAATCTTAAAAACCACAAAATATACTAATATAAAGTTATAAATATAAGGTTAATTAGGCGTGCGTACATGCGCGTGTGTGTGTGTGTGTGTGTGTGTGTGCGTGTGTGTGCGTATAGGTTTTGTAAATAGAATAAAATGCATTTTAAGACATTAATATTTATTAAACATAAATATTATAGATAATATAATTAAAATATATGGTTTAATATAATTTCCAAATAATTACAACAATCTTAATATAATATAATATTAATAACTTTGCACTTTTTTATACAATACAAAATTAAATCTTTTCACATATTTAAAGCAATATAATACTGCATAAACTTTTATATTATTAAAGTGTTTTTTTAAACTTTCACTATTTATATATTGTATTTTCCTTTTCAATCGATACCTTCGAACTCTTAGTAAATTAAGCTTCTGAGCATTATCAATTTTTTTATTCATTTTATATTTATAAAAAATTCTTGATAAAATTCTAACCTGAAAATTTATATACAATACTATATAATTTGTAGATACTATTACTAACCTCACATTCGAACTAACAAAATTGACTTTTACTATAACCTCACATCCGAACTAACAAAATTAGGCCCTGACTTAAATTCCATTACATTCGTATCCCGGCCCTTAACAGGCGGCCTTTTCAGGCCCTGTTTTCTAATTCAGGCGGCCTGGCTAGCATTTCTACTCGGGTCATAATATTAAATGTTGGTTATAAAGAACAATTGAAACATGCTTCTAAGTTTATAACCTGAATGTAACTTATTTAACATAAACAATAAAATAGCTCAGTTGATAGAGCGAGAGACTTCGAAGTAAAAGATCGGAGGTTCGAATCTCGGAATAAATATTTTTTTTTTATTAATAAAATTTTACCCGTTCAAAAATAATATTTTTACACTTATTTAAGAGATTATATCAAGTTTATCTGAACTTTATACATATGTTTAATTAATATTTTTCCAAGTTCGGGATAGTCTCATTGCGTATGTTGATATCAACTTTTGCCAAACATAAACTTTATATCAAGTTGATATTAATTTTACATTTTTACGCGGGTACGCATTGTTAATTGAAAAAGAAAAAAAAACATACAAAGTTCCAGTTACATAAAGAATTAGTTGAGAGAAAATTACTCTCATCGTAAAACTCGATCCATCAAATGGCTTTCAATGAATCTCTTGAAAACAGAAAAGTGCTTTTGGTTAAGTGCAAAGTTTTCGTATACACCGAGTGTACACTTTGTACAACAAAATTAGATATTTTAACGATACTTCATTTATTTATAAGAATCCCGGAATTATTAAAATTTACAAATATTTCGTAATACATTATTTATAAAGATATATACTTTGTATGCAAGTCGCAAGGTAGTAAAAAATTAATAGCGCATATTGGAAAATAGCAAACAAGTTAGAAAATGAATATCTTAAACCATGCAAGCAGTTTTATTATAGAAGTGAGGATATCATATAAAGCCCGAGGGTATTTTAATTTAACGCTATATAGGTATATATATATATATATATATATCCAGTGGAGTCTGCAGGTTATGCATATATAGCTTCTCCTCTTTCCACGGAACCGAGAAACGCAATCATTCGTTGACTTTTGCATCTATTTACGAAGTTAAATATATGCGATATATATTCCTTAAAGGTTATTGATAATTTCACTTACGGTTAGGTAAATAAATTACTTCCCCGATATATATAGGTATATGTAGGAGAAAAAAAGATTTATATTTACCCCGTGGTACCAGGTTAGTTTGATGTCCCTGGGATTGGATCTAACGTTGCATTCAAAGTAAACTTGGTCGCCTTCCTTGATATCCGACAGGTCAAAGGATGAACCTATTCGCAGCAGCACTATGGGAGCGACTGGAAAGGTAAAGCATAAGACACATTTTAACTTACGTTTCCCTTTGCTTTCGATATCCTTCTGAAAAATGTGCTTGCATAAGTCGGAATAATCAATATTTGCTATAGAAACAGCGTACCCCGCACTTTCTCGATTTTCCGCGACTCGAAGAAATATATACGTTCAAGCTACTTCAACTTCTCCCTTAGTTCTAAAAAGCCTAATTTACGGGATTTATACGTTTTTCCCCATTAAATACGCTCAACTCGGACGAAAATGTTTGGAAAAGTCATCGTTTGATTTATTGTCAAGTTTAAACGTATCATGCGGCATAAACCGTAAATAATGCATGTATACATATATCCGTTGATTCGCGCGAGTGTAAATAAAACGAAGAAATCTATTTAAAGTATAAAATCCATAAGTAGGTCAAGTGACGTGTACCTGAAAAATATTTTTATGAAAAATAGTTGCGTTACACACCTGAGACCGTTATTTTGTAACTTCCTTATTCGCACATGAACATTTGCAACTTTTTTAAAGTTGGGTGTATCGCGAGATCCGTACGTGTAATATATCGCAGTACAAAGGATTCTACTCGTAGTATAAAATATACATTCTGCTTTTGAAAGAGAGTTGCGCAACGGATACCACCGGTTACAACGCAACATTCGGTTTCGGTGAAAGTCGTCAGAAAAATATATATTGGTAAATGCACGCATCCACGCGAATGCACGCGGCTTTCTTTTGCACTTTTGGTGTTGTGTATTCTATATATATACCTCGTATCGTTTAGACACTTGTTGAGTGTAATAAACGTGTAACATTGTGCTTAGCGAACAACTATTCGAGAGGAAAGGGGTAAATTACATTCCACAAATTGCACGCAATACCGCGTTAAATCGTTTATTACTTGTTTTCCTATCGCGTTCAACTTCTACAGGATCGTTTACTCCTACGCTTCAGTTATGTACCACACCGCCAATATTTCATACTACCTCTATTGTATACAAATTTATACATTTTTACAAATCGTATTTCATTTAACTTTTTTTTTATTATGGCTATTTTAGATTCAACTCTTGATGCCTTTTTAATATAATGTCCGTTACTTCGTTGCCTAATAGGCCTGATTTATGTCTTGGAATCCAATCTTCGATTAAAGTTATTTCTTGCGTATACATAATATGCCAATACATTCAGCTGCATATACTGATGCTCATTTATATGTACTTATTGCTTTTCTGATCGAACAACTCAATTATTATCTGGTCAAGATATTTTTTAGTTTTATCTATCATTTGCCAAAAGTCTCTACACGGAGAGAAATATTTAGAAAATATTACAAAGGAGTTTGGTAAAAATTCCCAAACTCCCAAGTAATGTGGTAACAGACCGAAAAAACCGAAAAAATTACCAAACTGCTAAGTAAAATTTACAGTAAATGTAGTAAAATTTACTCTAAATGTAGTAAAATTTGTGGAGTTAGCGTACTAAATTTTACAATTAAGCTTGTAAATTTTATTAACTCTGATTTTTTCCTATACTGTTTACGAAATTCTATAAACAACAGTACAGCACGAGATACCGAAAAGAAGCGATAAATAAAATTTTTATTGGAATCGCGTCGTTCGTTTGTTTACTTTAAAAGGACGATTCGATGAAACACATGCAAGTGACGCGGTGGCGCAATGGTAAGGACTTGGATTCTCAACCCAAACTTCGCAGGTTCGATCCCGATGACATCCAGAATTTTTTTCACTAATTAAATTTCATTTAAATATTTAAAATTTCCATAACACTCGAATAATATACATAAACTCAAAAATAAATAATATGGGAGGAATAAAATTTTTTTTCTGATGTTAAAAAAAAAAATTAAAATTACAATTTAGTCTAGTAAAAATTACGAGATTCGCAGTTTGTTACCACATTACTTGAGAGTTTAGGAATTTTTACCAAACTGCTTTGTAATATTTACAAATTATTTCTCTCCGTGTATTAGTGTAATCTTCGTTTAGTTTTTACGCAGTAATCGTATAAAAATGTGTGATATTGATTTTCGGAAATTAATTAACATGTGTACTTGCTAGTTTTATCCAAACAGGATTTGATTAGTCTTTTAATGTTCACTTTATTAAACCGTGTTAAATTTTTATAGATTATTAGATTATTAGATTTTGATTTGACATACTCTAAGACTTAAGTAGATAATTGAACAAAGAAATCTAGCTCGCTCTTTTATTACTCACATTTTGGGTTCCGCTGGTAGTATATTTAATTGATGTAGTAATTACATAACTTATAGGGTTAAACTTGTTTTCTGAGTTGGAATATAAATATAACAATTACATTTAAGAATCGATCACACACAACTCTTATACAGTAGTATTAAACTTGCTAGGCTGACTCCCCCAACATGTTCCTCTTCAAAATTTTAATATGTTATAAGTACTTAAATATTTGATATTCATATATTTCATCTATGTTTTCTTGAAATGACAGTTTTGGTATATTCTTATTTCTAAGAACTTTACATACACCATTACTTAATTTTATGATAGTACTGTAATTTTTATTTGTTCTTTTTCCGCTGCAATATTACGTTTATTGAAATGTTTTGCCTTCGGAAATATTTTTATAAGAACAATAAACAACGATGTCTTTGTTATTATTTTTTTTCAATACGAAAATATTATTATTGAATGTTAATTCATTACTGTTTTCTTTGAATTTTAATCATTTCCACTTGGTTAGAGCTTTTTGATGATGTTGAAGTTGGTGATCTTTTTAAAATTTTATTTGCTTATTAGTTATTTTGATTTACATTTTACATTTATTAGAGTTAGATAATTCATTATATAAAATTTCCTACGATTTTTATCTCTTAGATTTTTTTAGTAATAATAAATAATTAATTAAACATGAAATATTAAAGAGATTGAGAGAAACAAGTTTTCTATTACATATTGGGTGAAAATTTCATGTTAAACTCAAGTTGTATAATTTTCGTTCAGTCGCGCAAATAAACAAAAGAGCTTTCAAGCACATATATGCAAGCGGTTCGGCTTTTGATAAATTCCTCTTTCTTGGAAATACCTACCTCCAAATACCAGGTACGGAATTATCGTTTGGTGTAATTGTAATATCCATTGGACAACAGAATTTAAACATTATGCAATATCCGCAACCTATTATTAATGTACATATTGAGAAAATTTTCTATTAAATATTACTAATTATTTAATTATTCGACAGACAGACTTAATCCAATTGAAATTTTACAATTTATGCTAAACATTATAAATAAAGATGTTATTCCAGTGTAGTAAGAATTCGAGATCTAGCAAATTAAAAAACAATTATTTTTAAATATTAAAGTTAATAATTTCAACGAAAAATTTGTTTGAACCGGCCGTTACTATATTTTGATATTTTAAGAATTTATTATATCTGCTACTCATTACGTAAAGCGGCTTAGGCTGTGTACTTTTACTTTTACTTAAGTAATAAGCTCACTGCATTATAATTAAAAAACAATTGACGTAATTGTTCAACAGTATTAAAAAGGTATAAGTAATTGTTTGTAACAAAGCATCTACATCGACTGGAGCTAAATTTACCATATGAGAACGATTCGTAGTAAGACGATAGAAAAGTGTTGATGGAACGTCCTAAATTCGATTTCCGGCTGGTTCGACATATTTTTTTTTTAATTGCTTAATTTATTGTATTTCCATTTCAGCAAATATTATTACATTACACCTATTTGAATATAAATGGTAAAATATAGATCAACTCTGCAAAAAGTATACGCGATAGAATAATTAGTAGCGCGAAAGCGTTCTTCTTTTTGAGGAATTTTAAAGTAATTTTTTATAGAAAATTTTCTCCGTATAACAAGTTAATAAAATGAACTGACACAATTATTTTGGATCAATAACTGCATTACCATATTATGTATACGTTATAATGTTTTTTCAAAATAACAAGTGTGACAATTAATGATTGTTCGGAAAGGTTAAAATTTCAGTGTCGACTTTACTCGATTTTATAAATATACGTTTCGTATAGATTTATTCTTTTACCATTTCGTTTTTTACCATTTCGTTTATATTATAATAAGCTACTTGATTTTATGTTATATATTTAGAGTTAAATTCTTATTCCGTTTCCTAAATTAGTTTTACGATGATCTTTTGTTACTCATGCCTATCAACGTAGAATTCATAATATAAATTTTATTGGTAACACTTGTACATATTTCAATTGTAAAAATACTTTTTTCTTAATTAATTAAAATTCGCGGATTCGTGATGATGGGCAATGTTATTGAAATATACATTTTAGTTATATTAAATATAAACAAAGAGGAGAATATCAGAAGTAATGTGTGCGAATTTCAGTATCTATTTAAGAAATATCCAGTATAATCTAGTGTATTTAATAATTCATCAAAGTTATATAAAAAACCAGTTATTATTTATTAAATTAATACAAGTTAATTATATAATTTTTATACAATTGAATATTAATATTTCATAAATGATTACTTAGCAATTTAATAAAACTTGTACATTATTATTAACTTGGTGAATGAACCTTTTTTTTATTGATGAATTTCAAATATATTATATACAAGTTGCAAATAGAACAACCGGAGAGAAACATTTCATTTATTCATATTTTTCATATTTAATGAATTTATATTTTAAAAAATGTTATAAATATTCAAAAATTCTTAAATTTGAATTAGCAACAGCATATATAATAAATGTAAATTTGCATATTTTACTAGCAATAATTATTTCTTTTATTTATTTATTTATTTAGATAAAAATGTTACCTGACAAATTGTAACATTTCATTTAGTGTTAACTCAAATAAAGTCAAATATTGAAAAATAAATGTACGTAAATGTGCGTACTTTTTTATTACTAACCTAGTAGTATAGTAAAGAAACTTAACCTTTAGAGTACTGGGATTTTCGCCACGGTTTTTGAATACAGGTAGAATGTTAAAAAAACCACCCGGTATAGTTTCCGCCATATTACCATCGTCCTTTTGTATGTTCATTTTGATGACAGAATCAAGTTCAGAGACCTAAATAACCCTTAAAGGTTCAGTTAGGTGTCCTTATTTAAAGAAAAAACTCATGACGCCTACAACGTACGCCTAAATGTTTAAGAATTAGATAATGTATATAATTCAAAAGTATTTAGTGTATATGATGATTATTTCAATATATTGTCAGATCCAAAACATAAACCAGGAAATGATATGAAAATTGCGCTAAATTCTTTATAAAAAAAGTTTGATCTCATCTCGTGAATTATTTTAACACAATATATAGTATTCAAACGATGTACTATTATGGCTAATCTAAATTTGCTATTCGCATACATAACTTATAATTTAATAACAATCAAAATTTCATTAGAATCGTATATATGTAGTACGTAAAGTGAAAATTAGTAAATTTTGTGATAAATACCTAACTCTAAGAAAGAATGAAAATATCTTGTTTTCTGAAGTTTGGATAACTTTAAAATAATTTAATATTTTTTCAGTTCGTATCTAAAATTTAGTGCATTTTAAAAGTCCTTAGAAAATGATATGTTTCCATTTCTTTTTTAAAACTAGCTGTTTTGTATAACAATTTCTTCTATAGATAATACCTGTATTTAATGTAACTATAACAGCAGATATTATCTGGAAACTATTCATCCAGGTCAGAAATCTCAATAAAAAGTCCTAGTAACATGAATATTGAAAATAAAATTAAAAGTCTAACAAAAAAACTATCCAGCAAGAGTGTTCCAATAGTTTCAAAATTGTAATTATTGGTCTGAATGTTGATAAAAAGTAATTAAAGTTTAAGAAATCGCTATACAATTTATACATTATTTTGATTTTTTGTGAACGATTGACGTATTTTCAGTAATAGATTAATATGTAGATAAAGGTAAAATAAGAACGAAGTAAAGCAGGTACAGAGTGAAACAGTTTTAAATAAACTAGATAATATTTAAATTGAATGAATATATAGTTAGCAAATAACGGAAAAGTAGAGCCAGCTCAATAGGGTATTCATACTTCGTTTAAAGTTTGACCTTGATCGAACAAGTGGTCTGCGAACGAGGTCTCGGAGTACGGTTGCGAACAAACATACAGAATCTCAAAGTCGAGTGAAGCAAAGGCCTGGGTTGTGGGTTAAACTATACCCGAAATGATATATATAGCATATCGCATGGCGTATATATATATACATATACGTATAATACGCGTCTAAACAAAACTATATACGCATTGTATCAAGTTACAAATGTGAATAGATACATTTGAAAATTTTATCAAATAATAATAATTAATTCCGTGCATCATTTGTTTCGCTTGAACATTTTCCCCGAAACTTGGGAGTATTGCATTTAAACTCTCTTCCCGAGTTAAATTCGTTACTTCTCATAGTTCAAACTTTGTCAATCCCGGGAACCCGTGATTTTATTATATATAAATTTGCGCAATCGTAGTTGACTTATCTTTGAAATTAAGGGATAGGAACAATGGAGAGATTGTTGAAAAAGTAGCTGCGCAACATCGGAACCTCGTAACGGTACAGTCGAGTCAAACATTGGAGCGACAGTATCCTCGGGAAAAAGACAATAATAATACCATCCTCCCGATTGGTAGGTAAAAAACAATGTCGCGAAAAGTTATGACTTCTTTAAAAGTGGATCTCGCAGAATCGGGTATGCCGAGTTAAAAACTCGTACGTTCCACGGAATCGAGAGGACGTCGAAATAAGGTTTACGAAAGTTACTACGTTGTTTTTTTTGTTCGTAAGACAGAGAGAGGTTTTCCAACGGAACGATATAACTACGTACACGCCCCTTTGGATTACGTTGTTTAGATAGGTCACGCTTTGCTTTGGAAAAACCATCCGTTTCGCGCGCGCGCCTCCGAAATACCGAAACATTACCGAAACTTAGGTCAGGCGCGCGGCTGCGGACGCAAGTTCGAACCAACGCGTTCAAATATTTACACCGTGAAATAAATTTCCCCGAGCGCGCTTTCTAACCATCCAGCCTGTCTTCGCGTGCCATTAATTGTTTCGTTTAAAAGTAAAAAAGAAACTCGAGTGCGGCGGGTTAGGGAGGGTGGGAGACGCGAAGCTAGAACAGATTGCACTCTCCACGTAAAACGGACCGTCGGAACTTTGAGATTCTTCCTTTTTTTGTTGTACTACCACGGTCTTCCACCTTGCAGAGCTACGTACGTGGCTTATTTATAAGAGGAGCCGGGAGGGTTTGCGCGGGCCCTCTTTCTCTCTTCATTTCCATTATGCATGTACACCTTTTACCTACGATACCGGGTAATATACGTCGGTATGTATATCGTGCAGTTGGTTCGGTTGTGTTGCGTTTACTTATGCTCGGCTCGTAACCAACCTCGTGGCTGGGGTGGAGGGGTCCAAGCCGGTCGGAACACGGGGTGACGCGTGCTTCCGCTAAAACATCCTACGTGACCGGCTGCGTCCACCTTTTCTAGCTGATTGAGCTTAATTTTCTGCCGCGCTCGAGGGACAATTCTAAAGGCGCACAGGAGGAGGAACGAGATACGAGAGGTTGACCAACCTTAGCTTTCTTGCATTCACATAGCGCCCGAGATGCAAGTGCTAAATTCTAAATCGAGTCGGACACGTAACTTCCTCAGGGGTTTTTATATACTTACGAATGCGTCCCGTCGCTTCTCAATGTTTTTAAACCACCCGAAACTTATTTAATTTACCGCGATGAATTTCTTTAGTTTAACCTCCCGTACACACATGTATACATTCATACATATCGCGCGAACCTCTATATTGATTGTTTTTCTCATCGTCTCCCTGAATTTGAATTATTTTACCTACGTTACCAGATCCGTTCCACCGTACACTCTATATACAATGGATATGCAGTTTTGATTAAATATTATAGTTTGCTGCAAACAAATATCTATGAATTCGATTCAATAAGTGATATTTTTTACTTTTATTTTATTACGTTCCAGATATATAGGTATGTCTATATATACTCCGCGAAAAAATTCTTTTATTAACTTTTTCAATAAATGTTGAATACGTTCAAACTTTTTCTCTCTTCAAACTACATTGTCATGTATATAAAAGTCATTTCTCCAAATTTTTTTTCTCTTTAAACTACTATTTTTGACTTTCAAACTTTCTTGTCCGATAGTTTTTAAACGAACTAAAAGAAAACTTTTTGGGAAGCATTATTTTTTATTGTTATAACAAAGAATATAGATTCTTTTTTTCAACGCACACTCGCGTAAAAGTGCTGATTGTTTTAAAAAGTGCAGGAAGTCAATAGCATAATTTTTAGCAAAATTGCTAGATTTTTAATGGAGAATTGCAAACGTAACTTGGAATGGCTACAGTGATATTTATTTATATTTTTCAGGGAAAAAGATAAATCGCGAGATAATAACCAGTACAAATAAATGCAGAGCTGAACATTATAATCTTAAAGTTTCCCTTTGTCGTATAAATATTGTATATTGTGATGGGTGTTAATTTAGCATATCAAGCATATTTTGTGGTAGTGTCCCCTAGCAAACAAAAAATACTGTAAGTAAACATTTTAGGTACTTAAAATTATTCCTCCCGCTTATGGCTGAAACTTTGCACTCACTGTAATGCGTTACACTGCAGTGCATTCTTTCTTAAAAGATTATAATTCACGATTGTAAAATAAAATACCTACAAAAAGAATGTTTAATTATTTAACTATAAGAAAAATTGCAATACTATACACTTTATATTTAAAAATATTTAATATAAAATAATCAAAATTACATCAATTATAAAATGATATGTACAAAAAATCAATATTAATTTAATTTAATTATTTTGTAATGAAACGCGAAAAGGAAATATTTCACGTTATTATATTTTACGATGAAAATTTTCATACTAATTTTGTATGAAAATGTTGAAGCTAAGGCTTAGATCTATTGTACATTTGATTTATAGCTATGCCGAAAGTTAATAAAATCATTATATTAAAAAAAATAAATTTAGAAAAAAATTTAATTTACTGCGCGAAATTTAAAAAATACAAAACGAATATAATACGTGTGCATATATATATATATCGGGTTGTATTAAAACCACATACACATTTTTGAATGTTTTAATAAAACGATGAATATGTATTCCTCGTAGACAAAGTATTATCATGGCAGGATATTAAAATAGATCAAAATTGTTTGTTCAGTGATGAAAAAGTGCGTTTAACAAATAAATATAAATAGATGGTTTTAAACGCGTTAGAAAGTTATATATTTTCAATTATTCGCGTAATTTATCAGGTAAAGTTTTAAATTTGCAAAAGTGATTTAATATATTGGCAATGAAAAGTCAGGAGGGCGCGTAAGCATCTAGGTTGGTTGAAGGAGATAGAGCGAAAATGTGGTGGAAATGATTAGTTTTCTCGGTAAATTGAATTCATCTCTATTATCCAGCCAGTTTGCGTGTGCAGTGAACGAGATCACGATAACTATACAGGAGTGGTAACGCTTTACTGTGCTTATTCAAAGCTCTATCAGAGAAAATGAATTAAGCTCCCGAAAACTTATAATCCAACTTGGTAGTAAATTTGCTCGCCTTTTCAAATTATTTGTTTATTATTTTTCGACTCGACCTATCTGTCTAAGTGAATGCAACATTTACTTTTAAATATTGTTACATTTTGTTTGATGGACAATTGATAATTTAATATTAACAGGATACTCGGAGGATTTATTGAGTGTAACTATTATGTCGTTTGCGTGTGTGTATAAGTATACAGATTTGACGTACAAGTGATGAAAACATTTCCTCTATTCCAACTCAACCTTCATTTCCGATCATTATGAATAATCAAAAGAATTTTCTAGTTAGAGTAAACTGCATCTAATTTTATTGAAAATTATACCTATTCATCCTGATTATAATAGCGTTTATCAATGTAACTACTAGATAATTTTTTAACAACTTATATGTTTTAAGGGAGCCACCGGTACGGTTACGTACACAGGTTTTACATTTATTATTCAATTACTAACTAAAATATGTGCCAAAGTCTATCAACAATGCAATAATTAATAGTAACTCAGAAAATATAAAAATATCTATAAAAAGGAGAGTTGAGTGCACTTTGTTTATCCACGGTTTAACTGTGCGTGGAATATCAGACAAAAATATCATTGCGTTTTTGAGAAACCACTTATCAAAAATGTAAAATTTAACAGGGTGCGAACAGTTGGGATCTTTGGTAATGCATAGTTCTGGATAATTAGAATGATATTTTTACCTGAAATTCAGCACACAATTAGACTATGGATAAACGACGGGCACTAAACTCTCCTATATGCAATTATATTATTTTAATATTTAATAAACATAGATTAAGGAGTGGGAAATGTCGAAGCGTTAGAGGGAAAAAGGTCGTTTGCGTTGACTCGAATTTGATACCAAACGAAATAAAGACATTCTATGTAATCGAGGTCGAGGCGGGGGTGTACTCAAACGTCCTTTGATTTTAGTTATTAGCCATTGGAAGCTTATTGGTTTACGAGCCAGTGAACTGATAAGTAAACGTAGGTAGCAAGTTAGCCGCGGGTCAATCGTAGAGAGGAACTCTATATTACACGGAGGTTCAACCTAGCGATTTACGGTCTTTGAAACACTTATTGACTATTAGTCTCTATCTGAATTCTCTATCTTGGGTGCGCTCGATGGACCATCGCGAATTCGTCCAACTCTATAACGAGGAATCCAGGCTACGGAATTTTATCGAGTTTCCGAAACATCTGACGCTACGTTTTCGGGATTTGGTCTTCCATCCCCGCCCTCGGCGTCATCGGTTTGACTCCTCCTCCTCCTCCGCTTCGCGTCTCTCTTCATCGAGTTAAATTTCGTTATGGACAGGAGGATTTTCTTTTTCGACTTTGTTCTCGCCGTTAAAAAGTTTGGCAGGTTCTTTCTCCAAGTTTATACTCACAGTGAACTTTCAACTGCCATTTATCCTCGATGGTCGCGTCCGGTAACTCTCGGTTCTCCGCTCGACAGGTCAGGTATTTCCCTTCGTCTTCGGCGTTTGGTACCCATTCAAGAATACTTACGCTCTCACCGTCTTTCTGAAACTAATGAACGAAAGGTCCTTACCCATTCTTTTTTTTCAATTCAACTTTCGTACTAACATCTTTGAGAGCAACTACATTCGACATTTCGCTAAACTCTCCCAAGGGAAAATTTTTTAACGATTGCAACTTTTATCGTTCAATGGGGAAATTACTTGATTACACGCTCACTCGGATCTATACCGTACAACCTGGTAATAATTTTCATTCTTTTTATTCTACCTCCTTTTTTTCAATTATCGATCCAAACTTTTTCCACGCGTTTTGAATTAAAAAATTTTCCGATGTTAAAAATCCCATACTGCGTTTGTTTATGCAACGATTACTTTTGCTATTCTATGTTATACAATATTATAATACCGCAATAGTTATGCATCGCTGATTATCAAATGACGTATGCCAGGTGAATAAAATCTATATTTACGCGTTGTAATTAATTATATGGAAGTGGTTACTCCCCTGAAAAGAACCTTTTCATTTCTATGAAATTGGATGCAACCGCTTTAGGACACAATGATCAATGTTCGATAAACCAATGATATGCAAATTATGAAATCCCATTGAATATTACAACCAATCGAAATTGTATACGGTTAAATTAATAACCATCGATTTATTACTATTTACAATATGAAAATATACATATATTAAATATTACAGAGAATTAAATGATTTATTTCTTCATTCTTCATCGGTCTTTAAAAGTCAAATTTTACGATCGAATCCATGGAGTTATGAAAACTATTTCAATTAAAAGGCTGTCGTACTTTGCGAATAATGGTCATTTTTTACTTTTTTTATAAACAAATAAATAAAATTTTTATTAAAAACCCGGAATAGCAGGCCCTCAGACATGTTTTAAGCAATATACCCAAATTCCAGATTTTTACATTCATAATTTGATTACGATATTTAAGTTGAAACTTTATGCTTTTTTTGACTAATAATTGCCGACCAAAAATTATTTATTTAATTTTTATTTAGAAAAGTCATTGGAAAGAAATCTCAATCTTAATTTTTTGTCACATATTTAACAATCAAATTCTCTTACAATGACATTTTTGTATGGATTTATATTTTTATATGAAATTTAGCATAGTGATAGGGATATGTCATACAAAGAATACTTAAATGAAGAGCAATAGTGCCTTAATGTTTCATAATTACTACATTTACTTAATCAAATAGGTGTTTATGCTCCATAGACTCGTAAAATCTTACTTTTACATCCCGTTTAAGAATGTGGCATACCTGATTCTTACCCACCGAGTAAAGTTAATTAATTTTTATATATATTTAATAAAATCTGCTATATTATGCAGAAACCAAATATACAAGTACTACCCTTATATCATGGTGTTTTACAACATAAATTGACCAAATTATGGTGAAATGTCTACTAGGGTAGATAATTGAATAATATATCGTTACGCAAAGTTGCAAATCAATAAATAAAAGCAATCATTAAAGAAATTTGCATGGAAATCTATATATTTTCGATACAAAGGTTTTTAAAGAAAAAATGTTGAAAGATACGTTTGAAAGTTTCTATAAGGACGTATACTAATCATTTAGTGTTGAATTTGGGTTTTACTTAAAATATTATATTTGGTTTAACAATACTAGAAATCAATTTATTTTGCTATGTCGGTAATAATTAGGTATGACAAACGTTAAAATAGGTTTAAAACCTTTATTATCATCGTATGCGTATTCAATGGTACTCAAAATTTAAATAACATTATACGAACTATCGGAACCAATATTAATTTATGTGTATATGTATATGCTGAAATAAATTAAAAAAAGTTACAAATCTAACGTTTTATTTATGGTTTTTCAAATTATACGTAAAATACGAATTATAATTAGAAATAATATTTACATGATAAGATCTATGAAATTATAAAAGAATTGTTATTGATAAAAAAGTAAATTTAAAAACTCAATAAATATATATTTAAGTATAGTTTATTTGACTACAAGCATACCTATGTAAATTAATTAGAAGCTTAATTAACTTCACAATTTCAACAATTAAAATTCATTTAATTTTAATTTTTCATTCTCAACAGCATAGCAAATATCTTTACATTGGGTAATCACGATATTATGCATATTAATAAATTTAATAAAATTTGGTTTCATGTATGTATATTTTTATAATTAAAAATGTAAAATGTAAAATATAAAATAAGGTAAGTTCTTACATTTCTTGATGAATTCAACATTCGTTTAGATCCTTTGTGCCAACTTAAAACAGCTGGTGGCCTGGATCCTCTACTCCGACATTCAGTTTCATACTTTTTACTAGATGACACAAATTTTTCTTTCCGCAAAATTTCTACAGTCTGTGGCTTCACTAAACAAACAAAAATACTTTTACAGTTATTTCAATTCTCTTTTTTTTAAGACAAATATATATTAGATGAATTAGTTTATCATGAGCAATTTTAATATTGAATCTCGCATGTTTAGATTTCTAAACTTTTAACACTTTGATTAAATAGATGCAGAAAAATATTTGTTTGTTTGTTTCAAAGGTTGTCCTCAAATTATACACAATTTTAGTACACTGTTCTCAGCACTTTTAAATATTCCCAAAAAAGTTGGAAACTTATAGATCAAGACAAACATAAAATGTCGTGTTATACACCTCAAAAACTTTATCACAGCTAACTTTCGACAAACAGTAGCATAACTTAAAAAGAGAAATTCACAATACTCGTGCAACTAACTGGACTATTTTAAAATCCGAACTTTTCTTTTCAACGTCCACTATTTTTCGACAAGAAAGTAGTTCACACATTTTTGCAGCACTCTAAAAATCAAAAGACTGTTCATTGACCAATAGCTTAATAAAAGATTTTGGTGGTCTAATTAACCGTATATAGAATAGTATTCGTCTTGAGACACACAAAGCGAATCGATATAAAACACTTAGCAGTTAATTTTAACCAAAACCTAGTCGCTTCGTTTTTTTTTTTTTTGAAACTTTTTATCTTGATTAAAAATTGCAATGGGCAAGGAAGTTTCGCAAGGAAAGGAACGGAAAGGTTCTTCTTTCTCTCCCTCCTCTCGGCAGTTTCTCGTGGTAGCATTAAGCCGTTCCTACCGAGCGTGCGAATGTGCGGCGTCTTACGACTTCGTGCGACATGATTTAATTTAAAGTTGCCCGAGCGCTAAACTCTTATACGAACGAATCCGAGCCACACGAGAATGGTAAAACGGAGCAGACGTTATTCTCCTACAAACTTAAACCCTAACACTCGTTTAAAATTTAGCCCGACGGTTCGATCAAAGACGCCTACAGCACTATTAGTTTCTGTACACTCCAGACTACATATACAAAAATTTTGCTTCGCTTTGTACCTATTAGCTTTTTGTCTATATACATTACATATAAAGATAAAAACTGTCGAATAGTCATAATTTTGACATTTTTTTTAATTTAGACAGAAAATGTAGTATAGTTGAAAACTATAGTGTTATCCACGTATTGGAAGAGAATGCAAAAATTGCGGTCCAACAGTATGATCTGAATCTGAAATTGAATACTTGCATTTATATTAAAACCCGTATGAGTTGAAAATTACTGCATTACGGTAAGTCGAAGAAAATTAGAAGAGATGATCACTTCTTCGAAATGTTTGACATGCGTTCGTAAACAACCGAGTTTCGTTGATACAACCCTTCGATCATCAAGATTATCTGCTCAAGCCGATAAAAGATAAGGTGCCATATAGGACAAAAGTATTTGAAATGCAATAAATAAAAGAGAATGATTTTGATGTGTTCTTATGTTATATTTGCATGTAAATTAATCACAATTATTAATTGTTAGGCAAAGTGATTATTATCCGAGTAAAAATTAAAAACTTTTAGTCAAACTTCTAAATTTCTGTACATTGGATCCGGCACTTTGAATTTTTATATTCTAATAACTGATTTATAATAAGTGGTCTCAAAAATTCTTTAAATCAATTATCATAAAATAAATAATTTTTACACATTTAAGCTCAGTATATATTCTTAACATTACTCTGAATTATCATTATATTAAATTAAAAATATACTTTACGTTAAAAGTATATAATATCGTTTACTAACGTTTCATTTACATAATAGCTAATTTCAACATATTTTAAATACCACGTCGCCTATTAACTGAATAATTAAATTAAATATATATTTGAAATAAGAGCTGATTCGATGGAATATTGATGATCGAATTGATTTTGATGCAATAATTAATATTTGCAGTTGCAATCAATTTGAAATAATAGTTACATATTTTTCGTTTGATACGATAGACAAGCCTTTACCTAGAATAAGAAAATAATATTTAACTAACCATGACAGTTTAGCAATGCAAAATAAAAAAAATAAGTATTAAATGTTAATATTAGTGGTCTTTGTATCATTAAGTTTAATTTTAACGACTCAAATAAGCGGTAATTAAAAAGAACTTTGAATATATATATATATATTTCGTTTATAGTCGTTAATTGTTAGAAATCTAGCTGTATAATATCAAGTTATTTTTAAGATGAAATATAATATTTACACTGCAAAACTAAAGAGCAATTTCGAAAAGTTTCCAATATGTATAGCGTCATACAATAATCTTGAATTTTGAAATTTTATCATTTTTGATAACATTGGATATATTTACCCGAATTTTATTAAAGTTACACTATGCATGTACATGAGTATGAAATATAGAGTATACTCAAATTTGTTGAAATTAAATATTTTGTATAATACTGAATTCGTTTTAATATATCGTCGATGATAAATATACCAACCTATTTATCGATCGATAATGTAAACTGATATTCAGTTGATTTCATGGTACTGATGAAACTAAGTTTTGAATTTCTTTTTAAGGAATATAAACTAGGTCAATATATGAATAATATTTTAGAATATGCGTATGTTGTGCTAACTTAGGAAAACTAGAGGTCACATGCATAAGTATGTATACGATTTTTTTGTCAATTCTTGCATAGTACATGTATAGAAAAGGGGAAAATAAAAATATTTCGTGTGTACACGTGTAGGAAAGTTGATAAAAATTCAATTTCACCCCACAATATACGGCTAACAGTATTTCTATATATTCCGAGAAATTCTGTATATGTCTATGTGGACTTTGTACGTTATCTATGCAAAATTTCGAAATTATTTTAAAGTTTTATAAGTTTTCAGAAAATTAATCAAAATAGAGTAAGGAATACATGTAATTTTCAGTTCAAACGAACGAGTATTATTCTGACCTGATTGTATACATCAACGAGTATTTTGTTAAAGTTCCGTTGTAAAAATATTCAACATTTTCCTTAATTTTCGTTATTTTTATGTCTATTTTCAAAATTATACCGTAAATAATTTACTTTCGCTTTAAACATTGAAATAGCTAATTTAAAAAGTTTGTTACGCAAACCGCGTTTCTTTAAGATGATAAACCCTCCCTCTTATTATTGCGCAGGTATTAAGTACGTAATAAAACTTTCTGTTCAATGTTGCGGTAAATTCTATTAGTGTGTACAAAATTAATTATGCGTTCAAATACAAAATTTTTTTATTAAAATTAATAAATCTGCGCATTAAGTTCCGCGGTAGCAGGTTTAATACAAAAACTTGAATTCTCATTCTGTGTAATAAATTGAATTTCCACGACTAAAGCATAATTTAGTATTAAAACTTTAATAACTTTAATCGGCACGTATAATAGATTAATTAACTTATATCATTTTTATTTTTATTTATTTCTGATATCGCAAATAGAAATTTTCGATCAGATTAATTGAAATTGAACTTGATCTTTTTTCGTTACATGCCCTTGAGTAAAAATAATTTCGCTCAATCGATAAAAAGTAATTTAAAATATAATTATCAACACTTATATTGATGGAGAAATGTGCCTTTTACGATTTTTTGTTATTATTGATGTAAATAAATATTATTTTACGTCAATTGCCGATAGCTATAAAAATGTACAATTATGAAATGGAATGTAACGGAGTAAAACATTAGGGGAGCTCTAATATCATTTTTAATCGATAGGATATGATTCAATTATTGATTTCTCTAAATTGTTTAGAAGTTATAGATTAAAAAATGTTGATTTATACTTCTGAGTAAGTATGTTTATTAGTTATTAAATTTCTTTAAGAATTTCCTCGATGTTACTAAACATTATTAAAAAATTGATAATTAAGGTTTTGAGTAATCAGCTTACTTTAATTATTATGCGATATTAAATAAATGAATTATGCTCAGTAACTATTTATTGTAAAATATATTATATATCCCAAAAGAATCTAATGAATTAGTGTGTAATACAATATCATTTTCTGTATCTGATCGAAATAAAATTGGTATTTGTGAAAGCACATAACGAAATAGATTGAGAATTTATAAATTATCAGAGTTTAAGTATCGGGAATTCCTATTTGTAGGATTTTAAAAAAAAGTTAAAATTTACAGAGAATAAAAGACATTGGAAGGTAGATTGAGGAAGTATAGAGAGTATAAGATATGCGTTGAGTATAGCTCGATCTCACAAATCAAAACAATAAACGTCGAGGGCGACGTAAACCGCAAGAGCGATCGCGCGCTTTCCCACTTGCCGTACCATAAAACTTAATTTAATATTATTGCGGGCGTTTTCCTGTCGGATTGCAGTCGTCTCGGATCGATAGCCATTTCTATCGACGACTGCAAAATCTGGCCAATTTTCCTGCCCGATCGTTGCGTGGGGGAGGCTATTATTAACGGCACCCAAGAGTCGGCTGATTGGCTTTCGACGTATTTGCCGCGTGTGGCAAAACCCAGCTGGTTTCCTCCTGTCCTCTCTCTGTCTCTCTCTCTCTCTCTCTCTCTCTCTCTCCTCTCTTCCACTCTGTGTAATCGGTGAAAAATGTTTCAATTCCAGTCGCTCTGGAATCTAAATATTGTCGGTCGAACACTCGGTTTCCATGCTTCCGACTCCCGATCTTTCCGTCTCGCTTTTATTTGGTCCTCTCCTCTTTTCAATTCGGTTCACTTTACTCGATATGTACGCACACCTAGAGGTGCCAACATTGTTTGCCCCCGTAGACCCTGTGGTTTTCGCTCGTGTAAAATTTTTGTTCACGGATTTGCTATTGGAATTGCTTTCTTCCTACGAATTTAACGATTAAACTTGCTATTCTAGAGTCGACACTTTTACTTAATAAGAATTCCGCTTTTTTATTATTATTTACAACACGTGCCATTAGAGTCAGAAAATAATATTTATTTTATAATTTTATTTGTGAATTATTAAATAATTTCTATTATATACTTTTGCAACTTAAAATGGCAAAATTATAATTTTATTTTGTTTTTAACACCGCGATTAAGAAGAGTTACATTTCTATTCAACTGATATTAGACCCCTAAACAAATGAAGTGTAAATATTCTATCACTATATAAACGATAATTTTCATATGCAAAAGTGATCTTGTTGTAATTAAATTTTTATATAAAAAGTAAGAAAAAAGAGTTCCATGTATTTTCTTCTGAAGTATTTTAGCAACTATTTATTTTTAGTATTAACAATAAACTAAAAACTAATTCATTTTTGTCAAGTACTAAAATTTTTTTTCAAATATAAATGTAGTAAATTTTCGTGTTTTCAATTAACGTAACTCCACGAAAACAAAATTGTAACAATTGAATTTCGGGCGGATAATATCGATACGACGATAAAATATCCAGTAATATACATTATTCAAATTAATAGAATTTGTGTTTTGGTATGGTCGAATTTACTGTCTTTTACACTATAATTAATACGAAACCATATGTGCAATAAAAAATTTAATAATACTGGTATATTTATTTTAATGGTTGATATATAGAAATAGAAAATTATGTTAAGTAAACTCATGAAAAGACGAAAATCGAGATCAAAAATCGTATTAGAGTTATGAATTGAACATCGTGCATTTACGTTCAAATTATAAAAAAGGAAAGTATCTTGATAGTTTTAGATAATACTTTGATAGACCATTTAATAAAACTGTAAAATTGGTGATTACTTTCAAGTTATATCGATAGGATGAGTCTCCTTATTAATTAAGTACGACACGAATGAATTTAAAATATCAAATAAAAAAAAACAATTTAGTCAAAGACATTAATTTAGCTATCTTCGAGAAATATATTTGTTTGCTGAAAGTTAGTGCTGCTCGTAGTAGATAGTACCTTTATTAGCACTAAAAGACGAATTTGAGGACGTTAGGTTATTGCATATAGTAAACCGAGTCTGACTATTATAGTATAATAAGAGAGATCCACTTGCCATAGCTATGAGAAATAAAGTAAGAAAATGTCTGTCGAAGAATGTTAAACAGTAAAGATCAAAAGGGCATAAAAGAAAGTATCTTACTATTTAACTCGATGACGATATTCGTCGTTTGTGGAACAGCTTTTGGCGTGTTGCTTGCTCTACACGTGAGCTTGGCGTGATGATGACTCCTTTTAAGATTTTTTATTACTACCCTGCTGATTATGAAAGTACTTGGTTTCTCTTCAGTGGCACCGTTCATTAAATGCAGGCTGCTTCCAGATGATTGCGTGTGTTTTACTTCGTATGTAGAGTTGATTAATTGTTGGTCCAAATACCACGATACTCGAGGCGTTGGTTTACCTAAAAATTTATTTATTTTACTTGTATGGTTATTTGTATAGTAATGCTTCGATTACAATGAATTTCTTATCATTATTATGATTAATAAATCACTGCCTCATTTATTGGCACGTATCTTCAAAAATAAAGTATCGTTTCTATATGTATGAATGTTTTAAAAATTATTATGTATCGCACTGACTTAATTTAGTTGATTATTAGAGATAAAAAAAATGCTCTGAAAATACGATTGAATATGTCAGAATATGAATAATATGATTTTAAAAAATAAAGAAGTATTAATTATTTGATTTCACGTCGATCTGTTTTCGGCTAGATTACTGTATTTTTTATAGCATATGTCTATTATTATTTATCGTCAGCTCGTTTTAGTGATTAATTGCAAAAATATAAAAAATGAAAAATATTAGTTTTTTTAGGCACGAACGTTATACGGGAGAGCCTTATATTTTATAATTTGAAAACCCTGAATCATGACTAAGGATTTAGGCTATAAAACAAAAGTGAATCAGTACATCCAAAAACGAATTTTTACCCCGAACTGGGAAAAGGGAAATAAAACTGCATAACTAAGCTCAACGATATTGACCGAATATAGTAATTATAGAAATACAGCGGTATACCTACACATACTTATACACACACACACACACACACACACAGACACACACACGCGCACACACGTACACACCATACTAATGTGAGCGCATACAAGTAGTACATGACTGGATCGAGTTGGTTATATTATGTAAATTGTGAAGATAATTGAATTTAGGCTGATTATAATTATCGCGCATTTGCAATGTGTATATTTCTGATTTAAGAATTTGCATATACGTTTCGTTAAGTAAATAAATACTACTGCTTTATTGGAATTTATCTACGCAATATTGGTGGCCTAGTTTGGTTTATTATATATATTATACATGCATATATAAATGTATTAACTTTCCTTTAAAAATGTGTGACAGCGTCATTGTAAATTATCTATTATATATAAATTTAACGAGGTGCCACATAGTCAATATTTATCTTCCCTATCTTACCGATAAACGCGATAATTGATAATAAATCTGTAAATAATACTGTATGTGTAAAAATAAGAGAAGAAGCACCTTTGTTTATCAATAATCCAACTGTGAACTCAGTTTGAAACTAAAATATTATTGCAATTTCGAGAAAAGTCTTACCAAAAATATGAACCTAACCTCAAAAGGGTACACAGACTTGATATTTGTAGTAAGGGATTTCTCAAAATCGTAAATACTATTTTAGTCAGAAATTCAGTAGTCCGTTAGCTTATGAATAAATGAGAAACGCCTCTACAATTACTTTTGGAAATACTGTTTAATTTTTTTATTAATTAAACTATAAATATCAAGACCACTTTAAGTGAAAATTAATTAATTTATGCCCTAGTAGTAATTAGTTTTATTTATTAATTATGATATAATAATGTTTAATAAGAATAGGTAGAAAATGTTTTCATCTTCTTCCTTGCGATGAAACTCATTATGCAACCGCGCTTTACACACTATTAACACTGCATTAAAAATGGTTTTGGAAATTATTATTCTCGATACATAAGAACCTTGTAAATATCTTTAGAAATATTGTTTCAAAGACGAAAACAACAGGAAACTTACGTTAATAGTCGTGTAACCGATTCGATTTGATTGGAAACTCTGACTTTAGAAAGTCAGAAGTATTGGAAATTTAATTAATATAAACTCAAAGTTATTATGTTCATTCTACTAAGAGTAAAGTTACGTTAAGAAAATATAAAATGTTTTTTTTATTTTTCAACTTAATAAGCTAAAATTTTTGCAGAATTTTTGTAGTAAAAATATAAACTTTTCTGAAAAATTTTACGAAGACGGAATCGTTTTAACCTATGATATACAGAAAAATAATAAAAATTAGTGTTTGGTGACAAATACTCCTCGTGGCACACCAATTTTTGGATTTATTTAAAATTTTTGTGATTATATTCTTTCAAGTAATTGTTTGAATTTTACACAGGATTTTTTCATTTTTTTGATGCAAAAGTAACAATATTTTAAACAAATTTTATTTTTAATAAATTGTTTTAAGATGTTTCATATGTTTTAAATGTTTTATATCCATTCCGTATAGGTATGTATACATTTATTAATGGGGTGCCATATATATATATAAATTTAACGAGGTGCCACATAGTCAATATTTATCTTCCCTATCTTACCGATAAACGCGATAATTGATAATAAATCTGTAAATAATACTGTATGTGTAAAAATAAGAGAAGAAGCACCTTTGTTTATCAATAATCCAACTGTGAACTCAGTTTGAAACTAAAATATTATTGCAATTTCGAGAAAAGTCTTACCAAAAATATGAACCTAAACCTCAAAAGGGTACACAGACTTGATATTTGTAGTAAGGGATTTCTCAAAATCGTAAATACTATTTTAATCAGAAATTCAGTAGTCCATTAGCTTATGAATAAATGATGAAATCGCCTCTACAATTACTTTTGGAAATACTGTTTAATTTTTTTATTAATTAAACTATAAATATCAAGACCACTTTAAGTGAAAATTAATTAATTTATGCCCTAGTAGTAATTTATTTTATTTATTAATTATGATATAATAATGTTTAATAAGAATAGGTAGAAAATGTTTTCATCTTCTTCCTTGCGATGAAACTCATTATGCAACCGCGCTTTACACAGTATTAACACTGCATTAAAAATGGTTTTGGAAATTATTATTCTGGATACATAAGAACCTTGTAAATATCTTTAGAAATATTGTTTCAAAGACGAAAACAACAGGAAACTTACGTTAATAGTCGTGTAACCGATTCGATTTGATTGGAAACTCTGACTTTAGAAAGTCAGAAGTATTGGAAATTTAATTAATGTAAACTCAAAGTTTACTTTATTCTACTAAGAGTAAAGTTACGTTAAGAAAATATAAAATGTTTTTTTATTTTTCAACTAAGTAAGCTAAAATTTTTGCAGAATTTTTGTAGTAAAATATAAACTTTTCTGAACAATTTTAAGAAGACGGAATCGTTTTAACCTATGATATACAGAAAAATAAATAAAAATTAGTGTTTGGTGACAAATACTCCTCGTGGCACACCAATTTTTGGATTTATTTAAAATTTTTTGTGATTATATTCTTTCAAGTAATTGTTTGAATTTTACACAGGATTTTTTCATTTTTTTGATGCAAAAGTAACAATATTTTAAACAAATTTTATTTTTAATAAATTGTTTTAAGATGTTTCATATGTTTTAAATGTTTTATATCCATTCCGTATAGGTATGTATACATTTATTAATGGGGTGCCATATATATATATAAATTTAACGAGGTGCCACATAGTCAATATTTATCTTCCCTATCTTACCGATAAACGCGATAATTGATAATAAATCTGTAAATAATACTGTATGTGTAAAAATAAGAGAAGAAGCACCTTTGTTTATCAATAATCCAACTGTGAACTCAGTTTGAAACTAAAATATTATTGCAATTTCGAGAAAAGTCTTACCAAAAATATGAACCTAAACCTCAAAAGGGTACACAGACTTGATATTTGTAGTAAGGGATTTCTCAAAATCGTAAATACTATTTTAATCAGAAATTCAGTAGTCCATTAGCTTATGAATAAATGATGAAATCGCCTCTACAATTACTTTTGGAAATACTGTTTAATTTTTTTATTAATTAAACTATAAATATCAAGACCACTTTAAGTGAAAATTAATTAATTTATGCCCTAGTAGCAAATTGTTTTATTTATTAATTATGATATAATAATGTTTAATAAGCATAGGTAGAAAATGTTTTCATCTTCTTCCTTGCGATGAAACTCATTATGCAACCGCGCTTTACACAGTATTAACACTGCATTAAAAATGGTTTTGGAAATTATTATTCTGGATACATAAGAACCTTGTAAATATCTTTAGAAATATTGTTTCAAAGACGAAAACAACAGGAAACTTACGTTAATAGTCGTGTAACCGATTCGATTTGATTGGAAACTCTGAGTTTAGAAAGTCAGAAGTATTGGAAATTTAATTAATGTAAACTCAAAGTTTACTTTATTCTACTAAGAGTAAAGTTGCATTAAGAAAATATAAAATTTTTTTTATTTTTCAACTAAGTAAGCTAAAATTTTTGCAGAATTTTTGTAGTACAAATATAAACTTTTCTGAACAATTTTAAGAAGACGGAATCGTTTTAACCTATGTTATACAGAAAAATAAATAAAAATTAGTGTTTGATGTGTTACGGATTAAAAAGGCGAGGAGCGAAAAAAGGCGGAGGACGGGATTCGAACACACGGACCTTGGATTACGAATCTCGTACTCTGACCATCGAGCTAACGTCCGCGCTGCAATGCAACGCTTACATTAGTCGAGACACCTTATCGCTCACTCTATCCTTCTCATACACCTAAGTCGCGCGGAGATGTCCGTGTCAGATGACAAATACTCCTCGTGGCACACCAATTTTTGGATTTATTTAAAAGGAGTCCGCCAATAAGTATAAAGACGTTCCAAGACGTATAAATCATGCCTTATCTTTTACTTTTACTATAGCGATATTTCATTTGCAAAAAAAATGATTTTCGGGAAATGAAAGGAAAAGCCAAAATTAACCGACAAAGTTTCATTTTTAGCATTGCAGGTATATCTATATATAAAATTTTTGAATGTATATAGATATACTTTAAATGCTTTCCGTTGGCGTTATCCTATTTTGTGATTATATTCTTTCAAGTAATTGTTTGAATTTTGTACAGGATTTTTTCATTTTTTTATGCAAAAGTAACAATATTTTAAACAAATTTTATTTTTTAATAAATTATTTTAAGATGTTTCATATGTTTTAAATGTTTTATATCCATTCCGTACAGGTATGTATACATTTATTAATGGGGTGCCATGTATATAAATATATAAATTTGTAAATAAAACAGTATGTGAAAAAATAAGAGAAGACGGCGCCTTCGTTTATTAATAATCTAACTGTGTGCTGAATTTCAGATTAAAATTATATTCCGTTTTTGAGAAAAGTATTACCAAAAATGTGAACCTAACCTCAACGAGGTGAAAAGAATTGATATTTTTGGTAAGACTTTTCTAGAAAACGCAATATTATTTTAATCTAAAATTCAGCACACATTTAGATTGTCAATAAACGAAGGCGCCTCTTCTCTTATTTTTTCACGTATTGTTCTACTTTTTCATTAATTAGTCATCACAAATTGAGTATGGAACCCCCTTAATTGATTTCTATTAGGGATATTAAATTTTAGTTTATTATTAAACCTTTTGAATTGACCATCCCTCATCAGACTGGACTAGCAAGGAAAGTACTTGAACTTTGAAAATGAATTTACATATACAACGGTGAAATATGAGCCTTTAGCCTAAAGAGATTTAACTCATGTATCCAGGTTTTTGTCGCATTGATCCAAGGGATATATTTACACTACTTGTTCGAAAAATCTATAGGAGAAAAAAGGCTTTACGTAAATTGAAATAATTCTGAAAATAACTCTGACTCTAATAAACGTTTAATTACCTCTCGAGAGTGAACAAAAAGCTTAGAGCAAAGAGCTTTAATTTAAACTTTCGTTACAATAGTTCGACTGGTTCAACAGCTGCATTTGATGAAGAAATACTTAAAAATAGGATAACAAATCAAATAAAGATTGCATCAAAAATTAATGTAAATGTTTAACTATTTTTTAATCAAACATATTTTTTTAACCTTCAAGGTATACAAAAGGTAAATAAAAATACAAAATTAAAAGCTCATATAAGATATTATTGTAACATTATAATATAAAATTAAATTTATTTCAAATAGCATAAGTCTCTTTTTCCCTATATTTTTTGAAAAGGTGGTACATCTTTATTCTTAGGACCTATATATAGTAGTCAAACAGTAACTATAAAAATAAAAATGTAGTAAAGTCTGTAAGAATTGAAATTAAGAAGTTACTTTGTTGGATTCATCATCTTTTTACATATAAGTAATATTTTTTTATTAGTATACATGAATATACATAACTCAATAATAATTATTTATTATGGAAAAAATGGAACTAATTTACGCTAACCATACAATTAGGAATCAGTCGCGCGCAAGATCAAGTACAATGTCTATTAACACAAAAGATACAAAAAATGCAGGAATTATAAGCTGCAGTATGAATAAATTATAACTTTTCTATATTTCAAATTATACAATAAATTGATATGTTACAGACTAAATTAATAGTTACTTTTAAATAGTTATAAAGTGCGTATCGTTGAAAAGACATTGTATATGCGTCGAAACAACGATATTAGTTTTAAGTCGAATTAGCTGTAAGTCAATAGAAAATAAATCTAAGAACTGTTTTTTCGTTAGTAGATGTAAAATAAACAAGAGTTCAGAGAAGCGAGTGATAAAATTGATACCGTTTATGCATTCATTTGAAGCGTAAATAAGTTTAAGTTGAGTAATATAAATATTCTTTATTTTTTTTGAATAATATGCGCATTATATTTTATAATTGTATTTTATATTTAATAAGTGACCAAAGTTATTTTAAATACATATATTGTTTATCTCTTTTTCACTAGTTTTTAAATTAAAGTTTAATACAAAAATTGCTTATCCAAACGACAAAATAGTGTAAGATTAATAGGGTTCCTAACAGTATAAAATTATCATTGTAAGGTTATTATATTTTATTATATTATTGTTTAAAGATTGTAAAAGGATTTTGGAATCAATCGGTTAAGTTTATTATAAAAATTCAAATTTATTACGCATATTAAATTAAGAGTTATTAAATTAAAGCACTTCAAGTTTTCGTTGGTAATGTATGGTTACGGTGCTGTGCCCGGAAAATTGGAAGATTTTTCGTCAAAATAAGGAATCTATAGACTTGAAAGACCGTGCTGTGCCAGGAAAACTACAGGTTTTCGAAAGAAGGTTCAAGTTTGTATTTTTCTTTAATGAAAAATCTTGACAATTTTCAAAAGCTGAATAACAGTAACAGCTGCAAAATGCTGTTGCAAATACGACTTTTAAATAAATTATTCATTAGTTATGGATACTAAAAGAAAAGCTATATATAAAGCTATATTACGCAGAGCCATACGAAAGCTTGAAGGAGTCGTTTAAGAGATCATGTGTCGTGAAGAAATTAGGCAAAGTGGGGATGGCGAGGGCAACACTTAAAAACGCGAGCACTATTTTTTATCGTTCTATTCGATTCCAAGCTCCTTAGTAGGTACGTCTATGTACTACGTATAAGCATTCATTAAAACTTGAATTTATTTTACAAACCTATAATTCAATTTATTAAATAAAATCCCAGTCCTTTCATTTACATGATATATTTTGTAAAATTTGATGTTAGTTGATTTTATATTAAAATAATATCACTAATTCTCTTGATCTAATTTATGTTTATTATTTACGTTATTATAATCTAGAATGACAAACATCACATATGAACGAATTTATATGCATTATTAAAATAATATAATTTTATAAAACTAAATTATTTATTATAAAACTATTTATTAATAAACCTTAACATGATAAAACGACAAATCCGACTGTAGTAACCCAGCAAAATTATTTACATATAAGTAATATTTTTTATTAGTATACATGAATATACCTAACTCAATAATAATTATTTATTATGGAAAAAAATGGAACTAATTTACGCTAACCATACAATTAGGAATCTGTCACAAAAGATACAAAAAATGCAGAAATTATAAGCTGCAGTATGAATAAATTATAACTTTTCTATATTTCAAATTATACAATAAATTAATATATTTTGTAAAATTTGATGTTAGTTGATTTTATATTAAAATAATATCACTAATTCTCTTGATCCAATTTATGTTTATTATTTACGTTTATTATAATCTAGAATGACAAACATCACATATGAACGCATTCATATGCATTATTAAAATAATATAATTTTATAAAACTTAAATTATTTATTATAAAACTATTTATTAATAAACCCTAACATGATAAAACGACAAATCCGACTGTAGTAACCCAACAAAATTTACTAAATCTCTCTAATAAGGATTGCTTAAGTTAACTCTAGTCAAAATTCCTTACCTCATCTTTAAATATTTATCTTAGACTTAAGCTAATTAATAAATCAGTTATTATGCAATTTTTATTCGAGTGTTTAACAATTTCTATAAAATTTTTTTCCGTGTCGAAGATAAATTTTCAATAAATGTTTTAACGATATATTTAACAGTGAATTTGGAAGTTAATCTCTTCGAATAATGAGGACTAAATAGAAGGAACTCCGGCAGTAGATAGTATCATGTTTAAAAGGCGGCATAGGTGCAGGTATATTCCAGGATATAGCGTACGCAGAGACGCACATAAGCAGAATAGCATTTATATCATCTCGGAGGTATATGCGCTTGGAAATAGAAGGTGCATCGTCATAACCTCGCGTTTACGGAGTTGTATCTTGATCAATCTGCATCGTTCGCGATTAGTTGGAAACCCCCCCGTCGGTGTAGAGTGGGATTGGAGTGAGCATGGAGCGAGCTCCGAGTCCTGTTGGAGGACTAGGCACGGCATATAAGCACGGCATACAGCTGGCCGTGCACGGGCCGCACAATGCAACTGGTTGAAGCATATAGAACCCTCGTCTCCCTCGTCTCCCTCGTCTCCCTCGTCCCCCTCCTTCCTCTCCCTCTCCCTCTCACACTCTCTCTCCCTCTCTGTCTCTTTGCATGTCAACTGTCGTCTGCAGGAATGCAAAGCCGTCTAAATTAATTCACTCGTGGGTGGGCGACGCGAGCGACGTACCTCGCTGCTCGTTTGCCCTGGGATTACGTTTCCTGGTGAGGTCAGACAGACCCACGGAAACTATATGCCGAGAGATACTCGACACGCGCGTTCCCACCCGGTCTTATACTACTTTTACCACTCGTATATATACCGAGCGCCCATTACTTTTGCTAAATTGATTTTTTATGAGCTCGGTGCACCAGCTGCTGGACTCCTCGCACGCGTCCTAGGTGCAAATTAAAAGAAAAAAAATGGAACATTCCACCGTGAGAGGAGGATTCCTTCTTTTTTTCAACTTGCATCTTCTTTATATTCCTCGCGTTATATATTATACGTTCAACTCTATTCGATTACTAATTGCTGGATTTTACGTCCAACGTTATACTTGCGAGCGCCCCCGAATATTTTAGTGACAATTTCTCATATTACCCTGCTAATGATATATTCCTAGAAATGGGTTTAACTTATAATTTAACGTTAGCGCTAATTAATGATACATACTCGGTTAATTTTATCCTGCGTGCAGTAGATCTGTATAACTAACTTCCCCTATTGTGCTCAACTATTTGAAATGAAGAATACAACTAAGCGAAGAAAAAAGGAAAAGAAAATAACGTATATACCCTCTCGAATTAAATTATTCTTGATGAGTTTGTAATTTTTACTGTGGTTTTATGGCAATTCTTAGTACAGTGCGGAACGTCCCTTGATTACCGTAAATTTAATGGGTACTTTTGTAGAAAAAGTTCTGTACGCGCGCCCGCGCGCTTGCGTTAGGCAAAATGAAATATTTGATACTTTAAAATTAGTCACGTAAATTTAGTCTAATTGGTAATTAAGTATACTTTCCCATAAAATATTTTAACCACTTTTAATATATTTTGCAATCCACTAGTACAAATCTCGTTTTACATTTATAATTTAAATTAAAATTTTCGCGGAAAAATCTGAACAACTCAAACGCATACATTATATTGATTTGTCTATGATAAATATTGAAAATAATAAAATTTATTATTTTTAAATGTTTTCATGTATACATGTATATCGAATATTGCCGGTGGATATTACCATAAGTCGACTGCACTGAAATGTCAATATATCGTTGATTCCTCAATGGCAAAATTCTTCTACGGTTTCAAAGGCTTCCGGGAATTATTTCCATAACGACACTTTATTTACACTTTTTACGTGTACGAATCGATAACTATTACGGATTAAAGTAGTTTTGTCTATAGTAAACAATAGTTTTTATTAACTCGAATATTTGTAGCAAGTAGATTTATTTTCACAATTTCCGAGTCGTGACATACGGAGTGATTAAAAAATTGTTAAAAAAGTTATATTTATCTTACTTGCATAATATTCCAAATAATTATAATGTATTATCTTCAATATATATATATATATAGATATATTTATTATATAGTGTTCGTACTTTAATATATTATTAGCAAATATCAATTTATTATTTACGACGCACAATAAAGTACGATGTAGCCTATAGCAGATCCAGTGAACATCACTATTATATTATTAATTAAATTTCAAAGCACAGTTACTTTTTCTTGCAAACCTCTTAAGAATGAAATGGTCATATTTAATTAAAACTTTGATTTTTTTGAAAAAATTGCAAATTGTGCACAGAATGCAAAACTTTATACATTTTAAATATCGATTTTTAAATTTGCAGAATACTTGAAATAGTCTATAATATAAAAATAAATAACTTAAAACAACTAGTTGTAATTTTTAAATCTTTTCGTGCGTTATTTATACAATGCAGCTTTATAAAAATTAAAGTACATATAGTGAAATTGTGTTACGTAAAATTGATAAACTTTCTTTAATCCAAGTAAATAAATATTTATTATGTAACATTTTTATAGATTAATATTAAAAAAACTGCCAAAATGGGAACGGTATATTTTCTAGTTTTTACAATGATTATAAGTTTCGCTATATACTTAATTTAATCAATGCAACTCTCCGTGTTATAAGTATAATTATTGAAATACACGACTCAGTTGTAAAGTTTCTAAGTTTCGAAAGTGTTGTATATAAAGTCTATTGCAGAAGGTATGAAAAAGAAAAAAAGGCAAATCCAAATAAGGAAATAAATAAATAAAGCAAAGTATTCAAGTTGGGTAATTAGTTCCCGTAAGCACATAATAAAATAACAGTCAACAACCAATAATACTTTAGTTTCGAAACATAAGCCATTCGAATTTGTAGTTGGCCGTCTTATCGCTCCCGTTAAGAGTTAAAGGTCCAGTATAGTCAAAGTACTACTCTACCGGTCCGTTCTTACTGTTTCACGAGCTCTGCGAATTCGCTCGGCCTCTTAAAAAATTTAGAAACTTCCTCGAGCACGAAGGAAAAGTAAGAGAAAGAGGGGAATCACCGTGGCTCGGATAGTCGAGAGATTCTACGAGCGGAATGAAATATAAACAACGACCCGGGAATACGAAAGACCGTGGGAATTAGCATCGCTTTGATAAGCCGAGGCGCATTTTTCCCTTGGCGAATATCGGGGGATTTTATAAGACGCATCTACATAGATAGATAGATTTCGAAGTGCGAGGGCAACAATACAACGAGGGTAGCGAGCCAGTGCCGATAGTCACCCGTTTTGAATGAAAAATCCTATTTCCTTTAACCACGGGGATTCGTTGGCACCGTACCAATTCCATTTAAAAGCTCCCGCGCGCGCACTCGAGTGAAGGCGGAGCCGCCCCGAACGCGCCTAGCCTGGACTCGCGCCAGTTTGACGCTGCGACGCGCACAACTTTTTCATCGCGCGCTAAAAAGACGGAGCCGGAAAACTACCCGGGGTGACTTTCGAGTGCCTGCACGCGTTATTCCACCTCTTCTCCGCTCTCCGCGCGTTGCGATCTCGTAAAATTACGAGCTAAGGCTCTTCGAGGCGTCTTCCGCTGCGCTCTTCCGCCCTTCCGCCCTTCCGCCCTTCCGCCCTTCCGCCCTTCCTTCCGTTGTTCTTTTCTTGGCCAGCTAAATACCGAACCTGGCAACTACCTAAAAACTTGCTCGTTGCTTCCTTGATATTCACGAGGTTGAACCGAACCGACGACCGTGATGTACGTACGTATTTTATCACTGTGTTTGGTACTCACCTCCGTGCACCTCGCAGATGAGCTCGAGATCGGCGCCTTCCGAATAAGCTTCCAGATGCTCGCTCATGCTCATGTCTCGTTTCTTCGTGTCGTAGATTATCGGCTTTGACGGTGGAACTGGAACAAAAGATAAACGGGCATTCAGTTTTCCTCGTGGGCTCCGACCAAAATTTTTAAATTTGTTTCGCTTTCTCGAGCATTTTTGCGCCCGAGTGAAATACAAGTTCCGAATATTATGTATTCTTCGCAGTTGCGCACCTTTTAAAATCGGTATTGTTGTTCTTACAATGACACTTGCAAATGCTTCCTACCTATATCTTAAAATATCACGATAAATTTTAGTTTGTCTCGAACTTTTCCTGCCGTGAATGCAAAATACAAAAATTTTAAAAATAATAATCCGTTTCGTAGTTGTTGCAAGAAGAAAATTTTTTATAAAAAATATAACCTAAATATTTTGGGAAAATATTGTATAGAAAAAATTCTAAAACAAAACAAGCTCTCAAACCGCTCTTGTCCAGGAAACATTATTACTATTCATGATGCTAAAAATTTCAATGTCATCGCTAGTAGAAATTTAACATTTAAAGATTAAATACAACTCAGATTTTGCCATTAATTGGGCATTTCTTCCGTATTTTACATTTATGGTAGTCACATTTCTGTTAGGGATTCTCAATTTTTATATAAAATTATGGACAAAAATTGTCAAAATAAGCTAACGTCACCATTTTTTCCAGGATGTTGGGTAATTTTTATTTAATTCTTATCTCCGTGTGCCTAAATTATTTAATTTTTACAACGCGGTAATTAATAAAACATTGTTCTCTAAATATTAAAGTATTACGCTTCCATTAATTAAGATAAAAGTTTGATACTCCTTATGTATATAGGTATTCTTTCATATGTACGACCGCAGTAAACACTTTATGCTACATCTACTTCAGGTGTATCGTTTAATATTATGTCTATACGTAAGAAATTAATTAGTTAGGCACTAAGCAAATTTCGTGCTACTTATTTGTACACGTAATAACTTATGTACGTAATATCGTTACTTCACGTATTTCATGTATATATATATATATATGGGTGGTTCTCTGTGACATCGAAGATGAAAAAAATAAATATTGCTATAACTGTGGGAATATGTTTTAGAGGTATCCAGTAGTTCTCCTGAATTTTTTCAGTTTTTTTCTGGGCCATTATTTTAAGTTACAGAGAGTCAAAGTTGACATTTTCGCACTTTTTTGCATTATATGCCCATTTTCATGAATTTTTAGCCCCCAGGGGATGCATTTCTCACTAAAAACATAAGTATGACTTTTTTTGTAAAATTTTCCGAACTTTTCATTAAAAATACTTTAAAAGACAGACATGTATGCTGTCACACTCTTGTAAGCCATTTAAACCTTAAATAGTGAAAATCAGCAATTCTGCTCCGGACTCTGGTAACCTAATACTGTCTAAAAGATGTCTTTTTATAGTCAGAAACTGCCTAAAAATTTCCAGAGTGGGTCTAAATCATTAAGATCACTTATGGTCAAAATATCCGGGAAAAGTGCCCGAAATATTAATAGAAATGTATATTTGTTGCCTTATAACGATGAATCTAGTAGCATGATCATTGCAAAAAAATTTGTGCACTTACCTTGGAGTGGTAGAAAAGTATCTTCACTTGTTTCAGTATCCATCTAATCCCCTATAAGCTGCTAAAAATACAAATATTATTATAAAATTATAAAAAATTATTTTTTAAACATTTATAATGCTGGATTTTTAGTTTTACATCCCTTACAAGAATTATAATACTAATCTGAAGGATTACTATAAAAGTATCAACATTATTATTATTATTATTCAGCAATACATTGTTTAGATTTCACAAACTTGTCACTGTCACGTTATCATATTATTCGTTATAATTATATATCCGATTTATTTATATATCTTTTGTATTAAATACGTATATTCAGTTATTGTAATAATGATGTTTATATATTTATAGTAATCCTTCAGATTAGTATTATAATTCTTGTAAGGGATGTAAAACTAAAAATTCAGCATTATAAATGTTTAAAAATTAATTTTTCATAATTATATAATAATATTTGTATTTTTAGCAGCTTACAGGGGATTAGATGGATACTGAAACAAGTGAAGATACTTTTTTACCACTCCAAGGTAAGTGCACAAATTTTTTTGCAATGATCATGCTAATAGATTCATCGTTATAAGGCAACAAATATACATTTCTATTAATATTTCGGGCACTTTTCCCGGATATTTTGACCATAAGCGATCTTAATGATTTAGACCCACTCTGGAAATTTTTAGGCAGTTTTTGACTATAAAAAGACATCTTTTAGACAGTATTAGGTTACCAGAGTCCGGAGCAGAATTGCTGATTTTCACTATTTAAGGTTTAAATGGCTTAGAAGAGTGTGACAGCATACATTTATGTCTTTAAAAGTATTTTTAATGAAAAGTTCGGAAAATTTTACAAAAAAAGTCATACTTATGTTTTTAGTGAAAAATGCATCCCCTGGGAGCTAAAAATTCATGAAAATGGGCATATAATGCAAAAAAAAGCTAAAATATCAACTTTGACTCTCTGTAACTTAAAATAATGGCCCAGAAAAAATCTGAAAAAATTCAGGAGAACTACTGGATACCTCTAAAACATATTCCCATAGTTATAGCAATATTTATTTTTTTCATCTTTGATGTCACAGAGAACCACCCATATATAAACATTTCTATAAGTTTTCGATAAAATCGTGCGCACTTAAATTTTATTTTGCTCAAAATATTTTTTCTTAAAGTACATTAAAAAAAGAATTTTGCCACGTTTAAGCTCATGAAGTTCACATTTAAACCCGCTAGACGTTTTTTAATTTTTAAAAAACCCTTACAACAGCTTATATTCTGTACGTTGTTTCATGCTTTTGATTTTAGACCTAGATCATTTTATAAGTGACAAATAATCGCAAAACACGGCTTCTACCAAGCAATGTACACTACAAATTTATTGATTTTTTTACTAATTTCAAATGCGTGCTATCTTTTCCTATTTCCTTTTTCTAAGACCTGCAATCGCTTGTATTGTTTGGCTTGGAAAGACGTATTTTTTACTTCTTGGTTTGTGTACAATATATTAATTTGGATGAAAGTTATGGACATTTGAAGTTGACCTGTTTTTCCAAATGGCCAACTTACGGAAGCTGTAACTTTTTTCTCGGCATTCGATCTTTTTGGACATATTTATAGCCAAAAGTTAACTGTTTTGTGTTTAAAACATCTTCATAATTTTAGGCTTGAGACTTTACACCACATAAAAGATTTTGAAGCTTAAGAATCCTTAATGTTTTATAATATTCCTATAATTTTGCTCGCGACAATATTGAAGCCCAATTTTCTTATGCCTTGTTATTATATCCCCTCTTTTTTTAAATCTCTATTTATGTATTTAAATATTTATTACAAAATTAAATGGCTTCGCTTTCTAAAAAATAGTGAGAAGAGAAAAAAAAACAAGTTCATAACTAACTATTTATAACTAAAAAAAAGATTTTAAAGCGTGCTCAAATGAATTAATAAAATGGATGTGTGGGTAGAAGGTTTTAAAATCTTTTTCGATTCTATTTAATGATTAATAAAACCCAATATTTGATGAAAAAGTGTGATTGTGTGATTCCCAAAATTATAATCAACTTGACGCATACTGAAAAAACCTTTAATATTATTACAATTACTAAAGTCATGCAAGGTATAAAGTCTAAAAAAGTCTATAATTATAGGTGGACTGCGGGATTCGACCCCGGGACCTCAGCGTGCGAATCGCGCGCTCTGACCATCGAGCTACCGTCCACCCGGACGTAGCATCGACGATACGAGCTACACACTTCTTATCTGTCACTTGACTCCTTTTCATATGCCTAAGTCGCGCGGCGATGTCCGTGACAGTGCAATCATGCTTAAAAAAATGAATTGATTTATTTACTTAAAAAAAAAGATACCGTAAAAATATATGTTGACTAGACTCGTACTTATTAATTATGAACGGAAACCAAATTATAGAATAGTAAGTTACAATTGGGATAACTAAACATATATATAAATAAATAATTAAACTTATACATTTTGAGCTGACAGTATTAATATGTGTAGTTCAAAACAGAAAATGGTATAAAATAACTATTTAATAAAAAACGTTAAAAAGTATTTTTTAAAATACAAATTGCATAGGTATTGGAGATATACAATCGTACGTTAAAATACCAGGAGTAAAATAATTTTTCCTTCGTTTCATCGGCATGTAGAAATCAGTGAAGTAGAAAAATTTTACATTGTCGATGGGAACCATTGAAGGTACAAGAAAAATAAAATAAAATGTAATTCTTTCATCTCGAGAGAATTCATGAAAAATACGGGTAGATTAAATGACATGAGAAGTATGTAAACGTATTCAGCAGAGAATATTTGCTTCGCTAAGGCGCATATATGCATATATACGTACGCATAATATACATCTCATTTACTGCACCTTAATCAATTTTAACCCTTCTTATCGAATGCAGGTCTCAAGATTTACACGTTCCCAACAAAAATTTAATTTAATTATTTAACCTTGAACACGGATATTAAAAAATAAATTATTATACACAATTGGATGATTGTACCTATTACGTTGTAATACGCAATTATTCAATTACGATAAAAAAATATATGACTTGCTTTAGTTTCATTTGAAAAATAATTTTAATTCGAGAGCTTTTGATTCTACATTGATGTAATTGGAAATGAAAAATATCTATTAATTAATATCGAGAAATATCGCCAACCCAATTACGTTCACATCGATCGATTAACTAAATGGTTTTCTTTACAACAAATAAAATAAGCAAAATTAGTTTATTTTCTTGATAATGAAATTATTCTTAAAAAAACAATTTCCTAAGTTTTTGATTACTTGTAAAATTTATAATTTATATCAATGTGTAATAAATAACTGAAAATATAATTTAACGTTGTGCTTGTTGGTAAAACACTCATTAGTCGTTAGTTAGCTGTAGAACTCAATCACGAATATTAGAGAAAGTGGAGATGATTAAAACCTTATGCATGGTTTCATTGTCATATACCGGCGCTATATGTGCGGTATGTTACAAGTCTCTTGCTTTGTGTTTCTGCTTCATGGGAAGACCTTCCTTAGTAGATTTATATATATATATATATATATCTATTGTTTGTGGGTTTTCTACTATTTTAAAATATTACACCTGTTGAAAGAAACATATTTACCTTATAACTTTACATCTTAAAAGTAAAAATTTATGTTCCTATCGAATTTTTTTAACGATTTGTAAAAAAAAAATATATACATATTATTTTCTGTAATTTTAGATTTTTATAACTATAATTTACATATAGTTTACATTTTTAATCCCAAAGAGTAGAAATTGACGGTGGAATGAACAACTTTACACTTTGAAAAGTGTAGAATGTATGCCAATTGTAGTTTTCAAATACGTAACATTCGAAATTTACGCATTTTAAAAGCAAATTTTGCTGTAAATTATTACACTTTAGGAATTAGAGTGTACGATGAAATAATAATTGAGTACCCAATCATCAACACTGTATTTTAATTTAATACTAATTTTATATACCATATAGACTATATATTACAAGAATGCCTATATAATCTTTAAATTGTTGATCTGGTGGAAATCTGATAACCTAAAACTTATTATCACAATCAATGCATATTTTCATAAGTATAAAATATTTATTTGAATAAATAACGTAAAATTAACTAGTTGGGAGATGCAAGAGTTGTCCAACCTGCATGGGTTTCTGATTTGGAATTCTCTCATTACATAATTGCGTGTGCAACTGAAAGTATGGAAACGAGAAATCGTGTACATCGTGAATTTAATTACTTACACGCGTAATTCTATATTTCGTATTCGCATCGTCCATTAATCTAATAGATACAAGAGGATCGAAAATAAGTTAATTAGATCGATCGATAAAGAGGTTACCTCAAGTTTGTAAAATAAATTTTAATGGAACTTTGTAACTTGTTTTCGGTGACCTCAAAATGAAGTTCTACAATCGTAGTTTAATCTCATAGGACCTAGATCCGTAGACCAAGAGAAAATTAACACTTTTTCAAATTAAAAGTTACACTGCGTTTTAATAATTTATAATATATTTATCATTAAAAATGGGTTAATTTAAGCGGCTTTAGTAAGAATTTCCATCATTTTTAAGGGAAAGAATAATTAGACATAATTTGGTTCGCCGGTCAAAGTTGTACATAACAAAAATTTTCTTTGAAATTTATATTAAAATTAGGATTGGTACATAAAGTAGACTCAATCTAAATTAAGCATATACGCACGAAAAATTTATTTAAGCGACAAAAGTACACATTTTTTTAATTAAAACGAAAACATTTATTTAAAATAAAAGATTTTGTCGTTACCGAAATCTAATTACGGTAGTTAATACATTGAAAATTAAATTTCTAACGGTACGACATATATATATATATATATATATATACTTCACCTTTTTAAAGTATCATTTTAATGAATAAAATTTATACATATACACTCAAAAAAAATGTAACTTGTGGCAAATGATTGTCATAAATTGTTAATGAATATGGATAGCATTTTGGACGAATTGAATATTTATTAACAGTTAATTAACGAATCGCTCATTTATATAAAGAAATTTCGAACAAATGAAATGGTTAAAAATATAGTTAATATATTGCAGATTTATTCGTGGTAAATGAAGAATATATTTTCTGTCAAACTCTTTCATTTATATTTTTGAAATAAGTATATAAATTAAAAATCATCAGAAAATATTTAATGGATTGGATATTATAAATATTACTCGAATTTTATCTCGCAATTGAATGGTGTTTTAAATACAACTCATTTTCTTTATCTCGGTATGAGTAAAAAAAAAGGATCATCAAGTTTCCTCGCATCCTCGTGGAGAAGACGTCTTTCTGTAAAGTCCATCTAGTTTGCGAGTATGCATCTCTCTTTATTTCGCCTGTGATGATGTATCACGAGTGCACTAAGTAGACTCGATGTGTATCCGGGTATGTCTCGTATATGCAGACACGCGAGGGAAACTGCTTAGAGCCATTGTTGCGGTACCTTGAGATACCTAGAGAAATATTGCGATGGTGCACGCGTTTTGCATACTTTTTTTCGAGTGGGTCGCTTAATATTTTTTACAGCCACGAACAAAAGATCTTGGGGGAAGGGGGGGGGGAGAGGCGCGTGCGTAGTTTGTCAAGGATACGGGCATCTAAATGCGCCCGAAAGAAAATGATAAACGGAAAACGCGCGTTGAGAGGGCGAGCAAGTGAGCAAGTGAGAGAGAGAGAGAGAGAGAGAGAGAGTGCGAGAGAGGTTCATTTTTTGGGCTGGAAAATCATACAAAAGGTGTTGTGCCCTCCACGCTTTATTTTTCTCTCTCGCGCGGCGAGAATTCACGGCCTGCTTTTCTCCTTTCCTTTCTTTTTTTCATACACGACCAAGTCTCTCTCTCTCTCTCTCTCTTTCTCTCTCTTTCTCTCTTTATGCCGTTAAAAACTTGTGTGCATGACGTTGAGAGAAGTAGGGGTGGAAAGAACGAGAGCCAAAGAGAGAAACAACCCTCGAGAAAGAGGAGAAAGAGGGATCGAGAGGCTAGAGGTGCGCATTTCGTTTTTTATACCTCTATGTGTTTGTGTGAATTTTTTTTATAACGCTCCCGAGTTTTGGCTGGATGCATATAGAGGTGTCGTTAAATCGCAACCTCTCCGTTCTCTTCGTTAAAATGAAAATTCTTTGTCGAGTGGACAAAAAAGGGGTTATCTTTCACATGCATGCGATCGCGTAATTACTTTTATCTCCTTTTTTTTATCTCCTTCAATCTTTGGTACTCCATTAATTCACTTGTATACGCATAAACAAACTGATACATTCGGATTAAACAACGTGTAACCATCTTTTCCCAGCAATATTTTATCGCGCGTTCTCTTTAAATAATTTTGATTGGGCACACTATTGGAAATAGTATATCGAAACGCGTTTTAATTTATGGGAATGCCAATAATACTGAAAAATTAAAGAATCAATAAACCTATATTTTATTTTTGTAAAATGAATAATACTTTTACTTTTAACTCGGGAGTGTCCGGAATAATGATTTCTTTGCTGAAATTTGTAATCATTGAACTTTAACTCTGCATTATTAATTATATTGATTCGGTGGTATTCTATCGGTACGTAAATCAAACACCGTAAATAGTTGAAACTTTTGTGCTGCATAAGTATAGTACGAAAATTCACCGTAACCAAGTAACTTGAGCTTCAAGCAAAATTAGGAATTTACATTGCCAAATTTCCTCGAGAAATATGCGCTTACAAGAGTGACTATATCTCTGTTTAAATAAACCGCAAAAGCGTTGAATATATCCCCGGGTTAAAGCTGAAAATGGCATGTTATATTTCTTAAATACGATATTACTTTCTTGCGGTAGGATAAATTTTTCGACGTCTCGTGAAATTAAATATTCTCATTTTATTCGTTACTTTTATATACGACACAAAGGAGAAACGACATATATTGTAATCAGATTATTTAGAACAAAAAAGAATTCGAGTATGTTGAAATAAACCCACACAATCAATTTTCAAGTTAGTCGGCCTTTTTTGTTGGTTCTTTTTCCTCTCTCCCTCTCCCTCTCTTTCTCTCTTTCTCCATCTTTTGTATTTCTTTTAAAGGTTCCATTTTCATCTTTTTCCCCTTTGTTTCTTATTTCCCTCGGTCTCTTTGTAGCGTTTCGTCGCCTTCTCTCGGTCTTGCTTTATTTTGTATTCTTTTCGGTCCGGAGCTTGCCGTCGTTCCGTACAATACTGAATGAAGCGGGAACTGCGACGTGCAGCTTCTCGACATAGGACCGGCTTCCGTCATCCCAGCTGGAAAAGTTTCCAACGCGCGAATTCCGCGATGTTGGTAAAGTGCGAGCTCGAAGTGTGCGTTCGTTCTCTCGGTGAACAAAGTCGAGTGGGGTCGAGTGGAAAACAAATTAAAAAATCATCTATGTACGCCGTTGCGAAATGACCGCATTTTCATTTAAAACAGTGAGTGCATAATAATGAAAATTAAATTAAATTACCTTACCCAAGATAGTAAAATATGAAGTTACCGTTAATAACCTATTAATATTTTATTTGTTAAAATTTACCTATATTTTAATTAGCAACATTTTATTCAAATATTTAATAGTCAAATATATCCATCTGTGTAATAAACTCGGCAATTTATTTGGAAATACTTTCGAAATAAGTATATAAATTAAAAAATCATCAGAAAATATTTAATGGATTGGATATTATAAATATTACTCGAATTTTATCTCGCAATTGAATGGTGTTTTAAATACAACTCATTTTCTTTATCTCGGTATGAGTAAAAAAAAGGATCATCAAGTTTCCTCGCATCCTCGTGGAGAAGACGTCTTTCTGTAAAGTCATCTAGTTTGCGAGAATGCATCTCTCTTTATTTCGCCTGTGATGATGTATCACGAGTGCACTAAGTAGACTCGATGTGTATCCGGGTATGTCTCGTATATGCAGACACGCGAGGGAAACTGCTTAGAGCCATTGTTGCGGTACCTTGAGATACCTAGAGAAATATTGCGATGGTGCACGCGTTTTGCATACTTTTTTTCGAGTGGGTCGCTTAATATTTTTTACAGCCACGAACAAAAGATCTTGGGGGAAGGGGGGGGTGAGAGGCGCGTGCGTAGTTTGTCAAGGATACGGGCATCTATAATGCGCCCGAAAGAAAATGATAACGGAAAACGCGCGTTGAGAGGGCGAGCAAGTGAGCAAGTAGGAGAGAGAGAGAGAGAGAGGAGAGAGAGAGGAGAGAGAGAGAGAGGAGAGAGAGAGATGTGCGAGAGAGGTTCATTTTTTGGGCTGGAAAATCATACAAAAGGTGTTGTGCCCTCCACGCTTTATTTTTCTCTCTCGCGCGGCGAGAATTCACGGCCCTGCTTTTCTCCTTTCCTTTCTTTTTTTCCTACACGACCAAGTCTCTCCTCTCCTCTCTCTCTCTTTCTCTCTCTTTCCTCTCTTATGCCGTTAAAAACTTGTGTGCATGACGTTGAGAGAAGTAGGGGTGGAAAGAACGAGAGCCAAAGAGAGAAACAACCCTCGAGAAAGAGGAGAAAGAGGGATCGAGAGGCTAGAGGTGCGCATTTCGTTTTTTATACCTCTATGTGTTTGTGTGAATTTTTTTTTATAACGCTCCGAGTTTTGGCCTGGATGCCTATAGAGGTGTCGTTAAATCGCAACCTCTCCGTTCTCTTCGTTAAAATGAAAATTCTTTGTCGAGTGGACAAAAAAGGGGTTATCTTTCACATGCATGCGATCGCGTAATTACTTTTATCTCCTTTTTTTTATCTCCTTCAATCTTTGGTACTCCATAATTCACTTGTATACGCATAAACAAACTGATACATTCGGATTAAACAACGTGTAAACATCTTTTCCCAGCAATATTTTATCGCGCGTTCTCTTTAAATAATTTTGATTGGGCACACTATTGGAAATAGTATATCGAAACGCGTTTTAATTTATGGGAATGCCAATAATACTGAAAAATTAAAGAATCAATAAACCTATATTTTATTTTTGTAAAATGAATAATACTTTTACTTTTAACTCGGGAGTGTCCCGGAATAATGATTTCTTTGCTGAAATTTGTAATCATTGAACTTTAACTCTGCATTATTAATTATATTGATTCGGTGGTATTCTATCGGTACGTAAATCAAACACCGTAAATAGTTGAAACTTTTGTGCTGCATAAGTATAGTACGAAAATTCACCGTAACCAAGTAACTTGAGCTTCAAGCAAAATTAGGAATTTACATTGCCAAATTTCCTCGAGAAATATGCGCTTACAAGAGTGACTATATCTCTGTTTAAATAAACCGCAAAAGCGTTGAATATATCCCCGGCTTAAAGCTGAAAATGGCATGTTATATTTCTTAAATACGATATACTTTCTTGCGGTAGGATAAATTTTTCGACGTCTCGTGAAATTAAATATTCTCATTTTATTCGTTACTTTTATATACGACACAAAGGGAAGAACGACATATATTGTAATCAGATTATTTAGAACAAAAAAGAATTCAAGTATGTTGAAATAAACCCACACAATCAATTTTCAAGTTAGTCGGCCTTTTTTGTTGGTTCTTTTTCCTCTCTCCCTCTCCCTCTCTTTCTCTCTTTCTCCATCTTTTTGTATTTCTTTTAAAGGTTCCATTTTCATCTTTTTCCCCTTTGTTTCTTATTTCCCTCGGTCTCTTTGTAGCGTTTCGTCGCCTTCTCTCGGTCTTGCTTTATTTTGTATTCTTTTCGGTCCGGAGCTTGCCGTCGTTCCGTACAATACTGAATGAAGCGGGAACTGCGACGTGCAGCTTCTCGACATAGGACCGGCTTCCGTCATCCCAGCTGGAAAAGTTTCCAACGCGCGAATTCCGCGATGTTGGTAAAGTGCGAGCTCGAAGTGTGCGTTCGTTCTCTCGGTGAACAAAGTCGAGTGGGGTCGAGTGGAAAACAAATTAAAAAATCATCTATGTACGCCGTTGCGAAATGACCGCATTTTCATTTTAAAAACAGTGAGTGCATAATAATGAAAATTAAATTAAATTACCTTACCCAAGATAGTAAAATATGAAGTTACCGTTAATAACCTATTAATATTTTATTTGTTAAAATTTACCTATATTTTAATTAGCAACATTTTATTCAAATATTTTAATAGTCAAATATATCCATCTGTGTAATAAACTCGGCAATATTATTTGGAAATACTTTCGAAAAAGAAAGTAATAAAAATTTTAATAAAAATAATTGTTTTGCTCTATCGAAAAAAAATAATTGATTTCTATCGTAACTGGTGTAAAAAGAAATAAAATAAGACCACTTTGATAAAAATGATGGATATACGGTAGACCGCACGTAGATTCTCATACAGTTGCATATATATAGGCTTTTAAAATATAGTCTGCGCTACCAAAAGTCATGAGACAGTTATTTTAGTTTATCAATGTAACGTATTCGATCGAAATTATGCAATTTTTAGAAGTAAAGTAGTAAAGAGCAATAAAAGATCCGTGTAATATATATTTATACATACATTTTTTAAGCCAGGATCGAGTTTCATTTAGGCGACAGTCCTCGAAATAAAAGTGAATAAATTCCATTCGCGAAATAAACAACTCACAGATAAATTTAGTTATCTCTTTCAATTTGGGAAACATTTCAAGAAGGGAAACTTTTAGTCCTCATGAAGAGCGAGGTAGCAAGGTAGCGAGGTGAATTTTCAAGCTTTCGAAGTATAATAAAAAAATAAGTTTATATAACGAGATAGGTAAACCTATTTTTTAAGGGCGTCCATTTGCTGTTGTTTCGGTAATGGGATAATGTGTAGATCTTCCTTAAATTACGAAGGAGGTACTACCGGAAGAACAAACAAAGGAGTGAGAAATGGCAGTCGGGTAACTCGAACAGTCGGACCGAGTGAAAAAGATAAATATAGACAGAGAACGAGATAAATAGTCGGAGAAAGTTAAAAAAAAAAAGAAAAAGAATAAGAAGATAGGTGAAAGGAAGTCGAGTAGCAATACGGTAAAAAATGAGGAAAAGAAAACCACGAGTAGATAGGAATCAGGGAGAAAAGAAAAGAGAGGTGGAATAAGGTGGTCGCGGTATAAATATGTAGTAGCCACACGTAGGAAAGCCTTCTTGGAACCGAGACGAAAGAAAAGCTCAATAGAGAGAAGGAGAGAGAGAGAGAGAGGGATCCGCGGCTGTCGTGATACCTATTCCGGCGTCGTACATAACCATATTGCCGCGCGGCTACCGACTACGTGACTCGCCGGGTGTTCCTTCTGTTTACGCGAAATGAGAACGGGACTCGCCACGTGTGTGTAGACGTGTACCCACACACTTTGGGTGTGACGACCGAGCCGACTTCCTGTACACTCCCATTCGACTAGTTTTTTTTCTCACCCCCATACCAACATCATTTTCCTCTTTTACTTCTGTTTCAGTTTTTAACTCCAGTCGCTTCGGAATTTCAATATTCCCTCTCGAGGCGGCAGTTGAACGTGTAAAAAATGCATTATACCTTGAAAATTGCGAGGATCGCCAACGTACGGAACGACTGGATTATTTTCGCACCGATGATTTTTTCCAAATTTATAATATATTTCCGACTTTTATAATTTACTTGTACTTACGGGAATCACATACACTCTCGAACATATTCGGGAAGTTTCATATTTTCCACAACTGCGGTGGACGAATTTTTATTGAAAACTTTTGGTATTAAATTACATTGGCAGAGACGTAAGGAGACAGGTATTAACTTGTGTTTTTCTCATGAACTCTGTTGAATTGTGATTCCGTGGACCTTCCCGTGTATTCCTTACGGTTTAAGCTATACCTAATAAAACTTGGCTAATTCACGATCGTATAACATTTTTCGTCCCTTATTTACTTTTATTTAATAACAAAATAAATATTTTTTTATTATTTGCATACATTTCACTCGCACTTTTTAATGTCGTATTTATATTTGTGAAAATTTCAATAAAAATGCAAAAAGTTATTAATTCGGTTTTTAATTGCAAATGTAAGTAGACGAAGTTTTCCTTTAAAAATAGTTTTATCAATCTTTTTAATAAAATTCCACTCGCCATTTAAATTATAAAATGGAAAAAAATAGTTAGTTTAAATATTTTTAATTATTTCATCATTTTATATAAAGCTCAACAAGTGTATTAGAAGTGATCGGCATATAATATAAATTAAATAATCCGTCGTTGTAAATTATTTAAAATAAGGTTACTAAAATGTATCTTGAAAAGAATATTAGAACTATTGTCATAAAACGCCTCGCAGAAAAGCGCTCTGCACATGAACTGTGTAAAGCCCTATAGTATATAGTTGTATCCGTAGACGTTTAAGTAGAAGTAGTCAATATTTAGTCAGACTTCCGTACATACTTACGCGCGCGCACACACACACACACACACACACATTAAGCTATAATAGCCTCGGGCTAATTGGGACGGAAGGAGGTAACAAATAGCTGCAGGATCTAGAACATAAATGTTAATATTTCGTTTCATTTAAGATATTTTTATTTTAAAATGAAATTGTGAATATGAAGAAAATCGTTATCATTGGAATTCAGAAAGTAAAAGGGAAGGGAGAAGATTATATAAAAAACATGAGAATAAAATCATAATTCAGAATTCGAATAGAAATTCTCTGTGAATTGTATAAAATAATATATTGTTTGATATATGATTTCTTCAATAACCCATTATTTTTCCAGATAAAAAGTCAAGTATATATAATTCTACGAATTATTCACTGTTATGATTCTTATCGCAAATATTGATGGCTTATAAAAGAGAGAATATTGTAGTTATTTAAACAAGAACAAAGACGAAATTCTATAAGGTTAAAATTTTCGACTTTCCGTACTACTATTTTGGTATACATATTTGGCTTACATACCGTAACGAGTTTACGGCAGACCTGTCAAATGAGTGACGTATATTGGAATAACAAAATTTTGCTTAATTCGACAATGATAATTTTGTAATATAATAGGATTTTCTTATTTATAACGATCTTATTGTAGATCGTAAAGAATAGGTATTCTATGAAGCAAGGTAAAATCGGGGCGACGTTCTTGTTTCCGAAGGATGATGTAAATAATTCAATAATAGAACGTCGAGTAGGTAGGTCGAGTAGATAGTAGAAACGTCGTAGTAGTAGGTTGCTCCCTACGAATTATCGAATGCACTAGTCACCTGGAGCATCTGTCGTGAACTAATAGACCCGCGCGCACTGCTTGAACGCTCAATTTCAACTCCGAAACAGATATTCGTCTCCTATTGCGTAGAAAGGATAAAGAGTCAGCAGGGGTTACGAACTCATCTCACCCATGGAGACTCGGGAAAATAATGCCAAAGAGAGTGAGAGAGAGAGAGAGAGAGAGAGAGAGAGAGAGAGAGAGAGAGAGAGAGAGAGAGAGAGAGAGAGAGAGAGAGAGAGAGAGAGAGAGAGAGAGAGAGAGAGAGAGAGAGGGATCCGCGGCTGTCGTGATACCTATTCCGGCGTCGTACATAACCATATTGCCGCGCGGCTACCGACTACGTGACTCGCCGGGTGTTCCTTCTGTTTACGCGAAATGAGAACGGGACTCGCCACGTGTGTGTAGACGTGTACCCACACACTTTGGGTGTGACGACCGAGCCGACTTCCTGTACACTCCCATTCGACTAGTTTTTTTTCTCACCCCCATACCAACATCATTTTCCTCTTTTACTTCTGTTTCAGTTTTTAACTCCAGTCGCTTCGGAATTTCAATATTCCCTCTCGAGGCGGCAGTTGAACGTGTAAAAAATGCATTATACCTTGAAAATTGCGAGGATCGCCAACGTACGGAACGACTGGATTATTTTCGCACCGATGATTTTTTCCAAATTTATAATATATTTCCGACTTTTATAATTTACTTGTACTTACGGGAATCACATACACTCTCGAACATATTCGGGAAGTTTCATATTTTCCACAACTGCGGTGGACGAATTTTTATTGAAAACTTTTGGTATTAAATTACATTGGCAGAGACGTAAGGAGACAGGTATTAACTTGTGTTTTTCTCATGAACTCTGTTGAATTGTGATTCCGTGACCTTCCGTGTATTCCTTACGGTTTAAGCTTACCTAATAAAACTTGGCTAATTCACGATCGTATAACATTTTTCGTCCCTTATTTACTTTTTTTAAATAACAAAATAAATATTTTTTTATTATTTGCATATTTCACTCGCACTTTTTAATGTCGTATTATATTTGTGAAAATTTCAATAAAAATGCAAAATTATTAATTCGGTTTTTAATTGCAAATGTAAGTAGACGAAGTTTTCCTTTAAAAATAGTTTTATCAATCTTTTTAATAAAATTCCACTCGCCATTTAAATTATAAAATGGAAAAAAATAGTTAGTTTAAATATTTTTAATTATTTCATCATTTTATATAAAGCTCAACAAGTGTATTAGAAGTGATCGGCATATAATATAAATTAAATAATCCGTCGTTGTAAATTATTTAAAATAAGGTTACTAAAATGTATCTTGAAAAGAATATTAGAACTATTGTCATAAAACGCCTCGCAGAAAAGCGCTCTGCACAGAACTGTGTAAAGCCCTATAGTATATATTGTATCCGTAGACGTTTAAGTAGAAGTAGTCAATATTTAGTCAGACTTCTGTACATACTCACTCGCACGCATACACGCGCACGCACACACACACACATATTAAGCTATAATAGCCTCGGGCTAATTGGACGGAAGGAGGTAACAAATAGCTGCAGGATCTAGAACATAAATGTTAATATTTCGTTTCATTTTAAGATATTTTTTATTTTAAAATGAAAATTGTGAATATGAAGAAAATCGTTATCATTGGAATTCAGAAAGTAAAAGGGAAGGGAGAAGATTATATAAAAAACATGAGAATAAAATCATAATTCAGAATTCGAATAGAACGTCGAGTAGGTAGGTCGAGTAGATAGGTAGAAACGTCGTAGTAGTAGGTTGCTCCCTACGAATTATCGAATGCACTAGTCACCTTGGAGCATCTGTCGTGAACTAATAAGACCCGCGCGCACTGCTTGAACGCTCAATTTCAACTCCGAAACAGATATTCGTCTCCTATTGCCGTGAAAGGATAAAGAGTCAGCGGGGGTTACGAACTCATCTCACCCATGGAGACTCGGGAAAATAATGCCAAAGAGAGTGAGAGAGAGAGAGAGAGAGAGGAGAGAGAGAGAGAGGAGAGAGAGAGAGAGGAGAGAGAGAGAGAGAGAGAGAGAAAGAGAGAGAGGGGGAGGGAGAGAGAGACGGAGAGACTGAGAGGGTAAGAGAGTGAGAGAGTAGAGGAAAGAGGGGAAGAGGATAGGATTTCTGTTTTAAGAGGATGCGATGCATTCTCCGCTGCGAACAATACGTGCGTCCATTATTTTCCCCAGGCGTGGTGTCAGACCCGGTAGATGCTGCGCGCGATACCCCGTGAATAAATGCGATAAGGACCGTAAATGCTGAGGCATTAACGTACCTCTCTCTCTCAGACTCTCCTTTCCTTTGCAGTGCGAAGCCTCGCTATACACCAGGCGCATTTCGCCCTTGAATCTCGCGCGCCAGACTTCTCTCGCGGGATTTATGTTGGTGCCGTGAGACCGCTAAAATACTGGGAAATTAATAAAGTTTCTCTAGGTTTAGCGTCGATAAACTTATACACACTTGCGGGGTGTTGCACAGCTAACCCGACTATGCGATATTCGAATTCGTTGCTTTTGGCTAGTCGGCTGATGGATGTTTATACCTACCGTGTAAACTCATGAGTGTAAACCTCTACTTTAGTACCTAGTCCGAATCGAAGGGTAAACAGTTTAATGATTGTACGATATTCTGGAATAATGTCTTATCGCGAGATTCATATTGTTATATTATTCCACTATTTCACTGTCAATCACGCGAACGAAAGCTTAACTATATTCTTTACAAACTCATATTGTGCCGTATTTTACATTAAATAGCAATACCATATTTCACATATTATTAGCTTCAAATTTTGTAAATTAAAATAAATTTGATTTTTCTTCGTAAATGTAGATTAAATTCCAGACAGTATCAAGAAATACTTTAATATGCTATTTTCGTCAGTGTAGAAGAATAAACTTATATAATCTTCTCCATTTTGTCCTCGGATTTCCATTAAAATATGTATATACATATATTTTCAAATAAATTATTACAATAATATAAATTAAATAATCCGTCGTTGTAAATTATTTAAAATAAGGTTACTAAAATGTATCTTGAAAAGAATATTAGAACTATTGTCATAAAACGCCTCGCAGAAAAGCGCTCTGTACATGAACTGTTGTAAGCCCTATAGTATATATTTGTATTCCGTAGACGTTTAAGTAGAAGTAGTCAATATTTAGTCAGACTTCCTGTACATACTCTACTCGGCACGCATCCACACGCACACACACACACACATTTAAGCTATAATAGCCTCGGGCTAATTGGACGGAAGGAAGGTAACAATAGCTGCAGGATCTAGACATAAATGTTAATATTTCGTTTCATTTTAAGATATTTTTTATTTTATAAAATGAAAATTGTGAATATGAAGAAAATCGTTATCATTGGAATTCAGAAAGTAAAAGGGAAGGGAGAAGATTATATAAAAAACATGAGAATAAAATCATAATTCAGAATTCGAATAGAAATTCTCTGTGAATTGTATAAAATAATATATTGTTTGATATATGATTTCTTCAATAACCCATTATTTTTCCAGATAAAAAAGTCAAGTATATATAATTCTACGAATTATTCACTGTTATGAATTCTTATCGCAAATATTGATGGCTTATAAAAGAGAGAATATTGTAGTTATTTAAACAAAACAAAGACGAAATTCTATAAGGTTAAAATTTTCGACTTTCCGTACTACTATTTTGGTATACATAATTTGGCTTACAATACCGTAACGAGTTTACGGCAGACCTGTCAAATGAGTGACGTATATTGGAATAACAAAATTTTGCTTAATTCGACAATGATAATTTTGTAATATAATAGGATTTTCTTACTTTATAACGATCTTATTGTAGATCGTAAAGAATAGGTATTCTATGAAGCAAGGTAAAATCGGGCGACGTTCTTGTTTCCGAAGGATGATGTAAATAATTCAATAATAGAACGTCGAGTAGGTAGGTCGAGTAGATAGGTAGAAACGTCGTAGTAGTAGGTTGCTCCCTACGAATTATCGAATGCACTAGTCACCTTGGAGCATCTGTCGTGAACTAATAAGACCCGCGCGCACTGCTTGAACGCTCAATTTCAACTCCGAAACAGATATTCGTCTCCTATTGCCGTGAAAGGATAAAGAGTCAGCAGGGGTTACGAACTCATCTCACCCATGGAGACTCGGGAAAATAATGCCAAAGAGAGTGAGAGAGAGAGAAAGAGAGAGAGGGGGAGGGAGAGAGAGACGGAGAGACGGAGAGGGTAAGAGAGTGAGAGAGTAGAGGAAAGAGGGGAAGAGGATAGGATTTCTGTTTTAAGAGGATGCGATGCATTCTCCGCTGCGAACAATACGTGCGTCCATTATTTTCCCCAGGCGTGGTGTCAGACCCGGTAGATGCTGCGCGCGATACCCCGTGAATAAATGCGATAAGGACCGTAAATGCTGAGGCATTAACGTACCTCTCTCTCTCAGACTCTCCTTTCCTTTGCAGTGCGAAGCCTCGCTATACACCAGGCGCATTTCGCCCTTGAATCTCGCGCGCCAGACTTCTCTCGCGGGATTTATGTTGGTGCCGTGAGACCGCTAAAATACTGGGAAATTAATAAAGTTTCTCTAGGTTTAGCGTCGATAAACTTATACACACTTGCGGGGTGTTGCACAGCTAACCCGACTATGCGATATTCGAATTCGTTGCTTTTGGCTAGTCGGCTGATGGATGTTTATACCTACCGTGTAAACTCATGAGTGTAAACCTTCTACTTTAGTACCTAGTCCGAATCGAAGGGTAAACAGTTTAATGATTGTACGATATTCTGGAATAATGTCTTATCGCGAGATTCATATTGTTATATTATTCCACTATTTCACTGTCAATCACGCGAACGAAAGCTTAACTATATTCTTTACAAACTCATATTGTGCCGTATTTTACATTAAATAGCAATACCATATTTCACATATTATTAGCTTCAAATTTTGTAAATTAAAATAAATTTGATTTTTCTTCGTAAATGTAGATTAAATTCCAGACAGTATCAAGAAAATACTTTAATATGCTATTTTCGTCAGTGTAGAAGAATAAACTTATATAATCTTCTCCATTTTGTCCTCGGATTTCCATTAAAATATGTATATATACATATATTTTCAAATAAATTATTACAATAATATAAATTAAACCTTCAGGTGATAATTTTTTGATTTTACGCCGGTAATTCCATCAGTAATATAAGATTAAATTTTTTAAGCGGATTAAGTATGTAATGCTTTAGATCTACGGCACTATTAAATTGAAATACCGTTAAAATTTAAATTTTACTAGTCTTTGTAAAATCCTGTACAAAAAATAGAGTGTCATGGTGAGGCAATTCGCTTGTCAACCCGAAATTTCACAAGCTCGATTTCCGATTACATCCATTACTTTTTCCGAAATTAATACTTGTAGTAATAATTTGTGTATAGCCTTGAGTGTCAAGTAATATATGCGCAATTAAAAATTTGAGTTATTATTTAAAAATTTACACCAGTGTAAAGTTTAGATCGAAAGTTTGAGACTAATGGCCAATTAGTATCTTAATTTGAGGTGACTCTTTTGTTGCAGGGGAGAACGTGTGTGCATAAATAATTAGTAGTTGTATATGAAAGGAAACACGGACACGAACGTAAAAGGGGTTGAAGCGCTCTGGAGGTAAGAGCGTTAACTCGTAGACTATCGCTGCTTTTGTCAAGCGAGCGCACTGATGTACCAGTCACTAAGAGCCACGGGATCTGAAATCAAACACCAGGACATTTCATATATGCGACGCATTCTCGAGCCACTAAAACCATCGCGACCTTAATCACACTCGACTAATGTCTGCGAAATATTCGTATCGTACTATTACTCTTTTGTACACGCCTATAACTTTATTTACAATAATTACAGGATTCTTTATTTTACGCAAATACGGCATGCGATATAATTACTACAGTATACAATTAAACTAAACGTTTATTTTTTATTTTTTTTATTTTACCGAGTGTTCTTTGCGTTGTGCTAAATGTTTTTTAAATATTACGGTTTCTTAAAAATTATATAAAATATATATTTCGCAAGTTAGTAAAGTCTACCTCTTGTATTGCATATTATATACAATATTATTGAGACTGTATATTGTGTATTTTAGAAACCTGATGCTGCAAATAATTGTGTTAACAATTATTGCATTCGTTGTATTATATAGAAATTACTGAATTAGTAATATTATGTAATAACAATATTATTAATTTATTTATCACTCGTATCCGAATAATTATAAATTCAATTATGTAAAATATTTAATGTATGTATATATCTAGTTAAGTTCTTATAAAATAAATCAAGTGAAAACTAGATTACTCTCTGGTTAACAAAAAATAATTAATAAACTACTCTTACTCAATTTTTGTTCCCTATTAATAAAGAAATAAAATATCATGTGAAAAAATAGAAAACAGGGGCGCCTTCATTTATTGATAATATGACGACTGTTTGTTGAATTTCAGACTAAAATCTTTTCACTTCGTTCATGTTAGGTTAATATTTTTAGTAAAATATTTTTTTGTAAACACAATAATATTTTAGTTTTAAATTTACAAAGTTAAATTATTCATAAAGCTCCTCTTTTCTTTTTTTCAACATACTGTTTTATTTACAAATGTATGGTCAATTATCGTGTTTGTAAGGTAAGATGGATAAAATAATATCCATATGTTAGTAACAAGCTATTAGATTTTAAAAATACTTTCACCCTTATTGTCAACCTGAATGTGACCCGGCCTCAGTGATCGAATTTTCAATTTGTTTTATAACCAACTCAGAGTTTAATAACTGTTACGGATTAAAAAGGCGAGGAGCAAAAAAAGGCGGACGACGGGATTCGAACACACGGACCTGGGATTACGAATCTCGTACTCTGACCATCGAGCTAACGTCCGCGCTGCAATGCAACGCTTACATTAGTCGAGACACCTTATCGATCGCTCTATCCTTCTCATACACCTAAATCGCGCGGAGACGCCCGTGACATAACATACAATTAACACATTAATTTTGTACACCGAACAAAAGTAATATCAATAGTATATTATGCATCATGGACTTAAAATGCAGTTGTAGCTCATCGAACAGCACAAGTGAATAAATCGTACGCCCGAGTCGCTAACGCTATTTTTTTCAACAGTGTGAGTAAAATTTCTTGGAAGCAGAAAGAAATAATATAATATAAATTAATGTAATGAGGATATCTGCGGAATAAAGCAATATATTGGGTTAACCCTTAGAGGGCCGACATGACGCCATATGGCGTCATGCTACAACTCGCCGACATTTGACCTTAGTTTGGTCATAACTTGGGGACCCAAACCCCCTTTTCTATGGAGAAATCAAGCTTTTCAAAAATCTCAAATGCCGGCTCTTTAAGGGTTAAAGGGAGTAAAGGAAGGGGTGGTAGGAGCGGGTCCAAGGCTGCAGGGGGTGAAGCCCCCGCTGGAGGGTTGAGGGAGCGAAGGCTTCCACATCCAAAACATATTAGACATAAAATCTGTTTTAAAACAATTAATAAAAATTTATTTTTGTATTTCTCACAATTTTTTGAGTTTCTACTTGTGTAAGAAAGCTATCTTTTGTTCGTAAACTTTGTGCCGTACTAATACTACATGAGTATCTTATAAGTAATATTATCACAGATTTTGAATATATTCTTAGAATTAGATAATAAAAGAAATTTTACATTTTACTCCCGGTGTGTTACATTGTGCTAAAACACAGGTCAATGCATCAGGGACGCCCGAAAAGATTCCTGCACCAAAAATGTACCGTGTAATATGCGTTCTGAAAGGATCGCGCTCTGATCTAAATTCCGAGTAATCGACGGTAGAGCGCGTTAATCAGTGTATCCCCCACTCTGGGAACCTGTTTAACAAGACAGTACGAGCCGCAAAGAGACGTGGCCTCGTTCTCTCTCGCCCGTGAACTATCGAACTCCTAACATCAAAAAGGAATCGCACCATCCAACCAAACCGACGGTCCGTGCAGAATTACTAGCGACGGTGAACCTCCAACCTTATGCTTGTATGGGGTATCCGGAGTGCATGAGCGTCCTCCGACTGAACAAGGTGAAATGCGGTAAAGTCTACATTCCTAGGGTGAGATCGAGCCAACTATAACCAACACTGGAAGTACCTCCTCTACAAAATAGGTATGGTCGATGAGGGACACACAGCGTGGATAATTTTAAAAATGCAAATTTATAATAATTATTCCATCTCGACAAACATAAATTTAATATGTAAATATATATATGGATACTTATTATATAGCGTCGTGACATAGTGTATTAACAAATAACTGGCGCCGGGCATTTATGTTTTGCATTTAATGTAGATTCGTATACAAATAAAAGAAACATATTGTATCTAGATATATTTGTATAATAATATTTAATACCTAAAACTTCTTATGTGTAAACAGAATTTCTCAATCGTGATTTTTTTTTGCAAAACTGTTTAGGGTATATCCTTATTGTATTGATTTGGAATTTTGTAGAATAACTCATTATTTAATTATCTAGTGCATATTTTTCTAAATAAATATAATAATTATCTTTTTCTGCTCAGTCGGTAACCCACCGGATATGTTACGTCTCTAAGGTTCTAACGAAGTGTTTTGTCAAACAAAGCTTGTCATGTAGTGGTGATATCTAAATTTTCGATGGCTCGTCGAGCGGTTCCATTCCAATATTCTGTTTTCCAGGATCAAAAGATTTTCTTGTTGGATAAATTTTGTTTTGTAATGACTCTCTCTCTCTCTCTCTCTCTCTCTCTCTCTCTCTCTCTCTCCCTCTCTTTCTCTATTAATATTTTCTCTAACTATTTAAAAAACCAAAGCAATAATCTTTGAAAGCGAGGCTTATGTCTCTCGATAGGATTTAATCCAAGTAAGAAGGATCACAGTTGATGGTTGTATGCTTCCCTACGAGCCTGAGGTCAAATATCTTGGTGTGTGGCTAACACCTACGCTTAGCTGGAGAGTAGACATATAAGACAGATTTTTTCACGTGTGCAAGCTTTGCTTAGAATTTTACGTTTCCATCGACATGCATTGACACTTCAACTTTGGGAGTACCTAGTACCGACCCTAGTTCTCCTACATTTAGATTATGCAGCATCAGTCTACCATGGAGTTGACAGACTAGAGATCTGGAGCTGCAACGCTTACAGAACGTCTGTATTAGATTCATATACGGAAACGTTTCTAGGCATTCCCGCATCATTCCGTATAGGTTTGAGCTGGGTTGGCTATCTACACACAAAAGAGGCCAATTTATCCTCGGGACACTTGTCTTCAAAATCATAGCATGCTCAAATCCCCGCTATCTGCTTAATGAAGTCAAGTTTGTTGGTAGAAACATAGTAGTACGAGGCTCTGTCCGTCTACCACAGCGGTATATCGGTAGACTCGAATCTACAAGTTCCCTCGTGCAAAAGCATGGAGAATATCCTTTAACATTGCCGCATCTGAGATTGTCAATTTGCTCTCTCCCATCACCTTCTCATTGAATGAACTCGTGGATTTCGGAAATTAGATTTTTTATCAGCTGTTATATAAAGAACGTTTTGACTGAGAACGGAGAGTTCAGACTGAGAGATTGTCAGCAATACTTAATAATACTTAAATTCTAAAAGTGTAAGAAATAAGGGTACAATGTATGTCAATGTATATCCTAGTAGAAATGGAAACGATTTTTAAAGTAGAAACAAGGCATTTCTAAAAGATCGATAGAAAATGGCTAATTATGACCTAAAACATGGCTATTTCTAACTTCAAAAATATATGTATTGTATTATCATATATTGCGTATTTTTATTTTATGTTGTACATGTTTTATTATATATTATTAAAACCTTGTTTTTCTTATTGTTTTATATTTTATACAGTTTATATTATTTTTATATACATCTCTGTATTTCTGATGGAGTCAAATGGGGTCACACCCCAAAATCTTAATAAAATTTTACTTAAAAATCTAAAAAAAAATCTCTCCCTATCTCTGCTATCAAACATACATAGAAAACATAGATACTTTGTAAATCCAGACTGTTGTCCAAACATCATAGAAAGAATTATTAGGTCACCACGTATCTTCGACTGATATTCAACTGTGATAACGAACAATATTCTAATAACCTTAAAATGGTGTTAAAAAATAGTACATTTTGCGACAAGCGAGAAAAAGGAAATTTGGCCTTATTGAAATGCTGAAAAAATTAAGTCAAAAATTTCTCGTGTGCGGAACCATATTTTTAACACGATGCGCGCAAAATGCGTTTTTAACCAAGAGTGAGCTAAAGTGTTACTTCGCGCCCGTAGTGTTACAAAATGTAGTATGCGTAAGCTAAAACTAACAAACTAATTAGATAATGATCGCAAAAAGAAAATGGTGTTTTCATTAATATTCTTGTTCTGCACTTCAAATAGACTTAGAAAGTTCCATCATGGTCAGAATTACTTTTCTTTGTAGGTTAATAGTTACTGCATATCTACTACAAGTTTATGCATTTATTACAATAACATGTACATTTGCATGTATATATATTCACATATACAAATTTCAATTAAACATGCTAAGTTTTAAAATTTCAGTAATTGCAGCTTTTTTCTACAACTACCTTGCACTTCAAAGCCCAGTACCAGGCGTACATATATTTCATTAAAAAAAATATTTCAAACGTTATTTTTGATGTATTTTGATCTATAGAATTCAAATCTGAGAAGCAATTAAATGTACGTTTTTTCTTAAAATATAAAAAATCATGAAACGCGAATGCATCATATTCTGACTAGAGATACGAAATCAACATCGAAAAATACGTAGGAGTAGGTAGGTTCGATAAAAAGTACATATATTTTTTTCTTGTGAACCTGTAATATTATGTATAACACTTGCAAAAATAATACTCTTAATACTTGAATGCACAATTGACAGTATGCTCAAAAATCTCCTATAAAAATAACTTCACAACTTATTTCAGAATAGATACGTATATTAATAAACTTATAAATATAAATATTCCATTTTAAAATAAATTAAATATACAATAATTATCACTAAAGTGTATTATTAATTAAATAAATGCAATTATTGAAATTAATTATTTAACACATGCTTACTTTTAAATATAAATATTTAATTGCATATAAATTGTTACGTAAATTATTGAATTATCAAATAATTTTACAATTAAATATAAGGTAATTAACGCTTAACGAGGCACAGCATTAATTATTCACATCGTATACAAACAGTTTATTACGCGTACACGCGTATGTAAAAACGTAAAATGTACAGAATAAAATTGACAGGAATATACTTAGATGCATTGAAAAAAGTCTTTTCCTTTAGATTTCCAGAAAAAGTAGAGTTGAGTTTGGAAGGATGTGAGCCCGTAAATGACTAAAGTTGGCAGTAAAATAATCCCACCTTAAAATCTGGCAATACCATAAATCCTATCGAGTCCGTACTGTTCGATTACTTGGTAACTATATACAGTTTAAAAACAAAAAGTTGGGTAAAACAACCGAGGGAAGGAAAGCTCGCGCGCTCTAGGGTAGGTGGTTATTAGAGCTGACCGACAGCTATTAGTTGTCCGAGTTGTCCAGTGGAACCGCGATACCGGTACCACTCTATATCGTCGGTAACGGAGCTTTCGAAGCCCGAGAGAGAGAGAGAGAGATAGCGCAGGGCGGGGGGGGGGAGAAAGCGGGGGGTAAATATATTGCTAATAGGTTAGGAACACGGCCCGTTAGCCAAGAGTAATGCCTTACCACATCGAGGCTTATGTCTCTCGATAGGATTTAATCCAAGTAAGAAGGATCACAGTTGATGGTTGTATGCTTCCCTACGAGCCTTAGGTCAAATATCTTGGTGTGTGGCTAACACCTACGCTTAGCTGGAGAGTAGACATATAAGACAGATTTTTTCACGTGTGCAAGCTTTGCTTAGAATTTTACGTTTCCATCGACATGCATTGACACTTCAACTTTGGGAGTACCTAGTACCGACCCTAGTTCTCCTACATTTAGATTATGCAGCATCAGTCTACCATGGAGTTGACAGACTAGAGATCTGGAGCTGCAACGCTTACAGAACGTCTGTATTAGATTCATATACGGAAACGTTTCTAGGCATTCCCGCATCATTCCGTATAGGTTTGAGCTGGGTTGGCTATCTACACACAAAAGACGCCAATTTATCCTCGGGACACTTGTCTTCAAAATCATAGCATGCTCAAATCCCCGCTATCTGCTTAATGAAGTCAAGTTTGTTGGTAGAAACATAGTAGTACGAGGCTCTGTCCGTCTACCACAGCGGACTCGAATCTACAAGTTCCCTCGTGCAAAAGCATGGAGAATATCCTTTAACATTGCCGCATCTGAGATTGTCAATTTGCTCTCTCCCATCACCTTCTCATTGAATGAACTCGTGGATTTCGGAAATTAGATTTTTTATCAGCTGTTATATAAAGAACGTTTTGACTGAGAACGGAGAGTTCAGACTGAGAGATTGTCAGCAATACTTAATAATACTTAAATTCTAAAAGTGTAAGAAAATAAGGGTACAATGTATGTCAATGTATATCCTAGTAGAAATGGAAACGATTTTTAAAGTAGAAACAAGGCATTTCTAAAAGATCGATAGAAAATGGCTAATTATGACCTAAAACATGGCTATTTCTAACTTCAAAAATATATGTATTGTATTATCATATATTGCGTATTTTTATTTTATGTTGTACATGTTTTATTATATATTATTAAAACCTTGTTTTTCTTATTGTTTTATATTTTATACAGTTTATATTATTTTTATATACATCTCTGTATTTCTGATGGAGTCAAATGGGGTCACACCCCAAAATCTTAATAAAATTTTACTTAAAAATCTAAAAAAAAATCTCTCCCTATCTCTGCTATCAAACATACATAGAAAACATAGATACTTTGTAAATCCAGACTGTTGTCCAAACATCATAGAAAGAATTATTAGGTCACCACGTATCTTCGACTGATATTCAACTGTGATAAACGAACAATATTCTAATAACCTTAAAATGGTGTTAAAAAATAGTACATTTTGCGACAAGCGAGAAAAAGGAAATTTGGCCTTATTGAAATGCTGAAAAAATTAAGTCAAAAATTTCTCGTGTGCGGAACCATATTTTTAACACGATGCGCGCAAAATGCGTTTTTAACCAAGAGTGAGCTAAAGTGTTACTTCGCGCCCGTAGTGTTACAAAATGTAGTATGCGTAAGCTAAAACTAACAAACTAATTAGATAATGATCGCAAAAAGAAAATGGTGTTTTCATTAATATTCTTGTTCTGCACTTCAAATAGACTTAGAAAGTTCCATCATGGTCAGAATTACTTTTCTTTGTAGGTTAATAGTTACTGCATATCTACTACAAGTTTATGCATTTATTACAATAACATGTACATTTGCATGTATATATATTCACATATACAAATTTCAATTAAACATGCTAAGTTTTAAAATTTCAGTAATTGCAGCTTTTTTCTACAACTACCTTGCACTTCAAAGCCCAGTACCAGGCGTACATATATTTCATTAAAAAAATATTTCAAACGTTATTTTTGATGTATTTTGATCTATAGAATTCAAATCTGAGAAGCAATTAAATGTACGTTTTTTCTTAAAATATAAAAAATCATGAAACGCGAATGCATCATATTCTGACTAGAGATACGAAATCAACATCGAAAAATACGTAGGAGTAGGTAGGTTCGATAAAAAGTACATATATTTTTTTCTTGTGAACCTGTAATATTATGTATAACACTTTTTGGTACGCAAAAATAATACTCTTAATACTTGAATGCACAATTGACAGTATGCTCAAAAATCTCCTATAAAAATAACTTCACAACTTATTTCAGAATAGATACGTATATTAATAAACTTATAAATATAAATATTCCATTTAAAATAAATTAAATATACAATAATTATCACTAAAGTGTATTATTAATTAAATAATGCAATTATTGAAATTAATTATTTAACACATGCTTACTTTTAAATATAAATATTTTAATTGCATATAAATTGTTACGTAAATTATTGAATTATCAAATAATTTTACAATTAAATATAAGGTAATTAACGCTTAACGAGGCACAGCATTAATTATTCACATCGTATACAAACAGTTTATTACGCGTACACGCGTATGTAAAACGTAAAATGTACAGAATAAAATTGACAGGAATATACTTAGATGCATTGAAAAAGTCTTTTCCTTTAGATTTCCAGAAAAAAGTAGAGTTGAGTTTGGAAGGATGTGAGCCCGTAAATGACTAAAGTTGGCAGTAAAATAATCCCACCTTAAAATCTGGCAATACCATAAATCCTATCGAGTCCGTACTGTTCGATTACTTGGTAACTATATACAGTTTAAAAACAAAAAGTTGGGTAAAACAACCGAGGGAAGGAAAGCTCGCGCGCTCTAGGGTAGGTGGTTATTAGAGCTGACCGACAGCTATTAGTTGTCCGAGTTGTCCAGTGGAACCGCGATACCGGTACCACTCTATATCGTCGGTAACGGAGCTTTCGAAGCCCGAGAGAGAGAGAGAGAGAGATAGCGCAGGGCGGGGGGGGGGGAGAAAGCGGGGGGTAAATATATTGCTAATAGGTTAGGAACACGGCCCGTTAGCCAAGAGTAATGCCTTACCACATCGACACGCATCAAGCCCACTTAACGAACTGCTGTTTTCCTCCTGTCGCTCCTTTTGTTTCTCTTCTTTCGTTGCTTCTCTCCCTTTCTCGTTTTTCGCGAGAACCCATCCTCGACCTACATGTGCGCGATTAGATTTATACGTCCAACCTGCATATAGAGCGTCATGAACGTTTATCAACCACCGCAATTTCACTCGAGATATTACCTTTTTTTTAACTTTACGTACGCGAGATTCTCACGGAAATATCGTTTCACCCAGGTTGTAAAGATGAACAGCCGTAATTTAATTGCCGGCGAATGAATGAGCGAGTTTCTAGAGAGATACCGTTCTTAATTAAAGACGCCCACAGCTTCCGCCTTTGTCTGGTATTGCTAATTGAGTCTTTCAATCGAAGTGCTACCCTTTTTTCTTCCTTACAATCCTAAATGCATATTTATACCACCACGATTAATATTCCTTTTCTCTATTTTTTCGTTAAATCAAGTACTTTATTTAGTTCCAACAAGAATAATTATCTATTATATAATACTTCGATTATCGCATATTTTAGAACAAATATTAATATATGTACCTAGTAATTTATAGTGTAATTTATAACAAAAATTATTTGTGCATTTTAATATTTACTGTAAAATACAGTGTACTTAAAAATAATTTTTAACGCATTATTTTTCTCAGAATGCAATTATAATTTATCTATGCATCTACTTTATAGTTCAAAAGAGAGAGAGAGAGAGAGAGGAATTTTTAAATTATTTGTAAATTATAAAGTAATATTAACACGGATTCGGTCAAATTTATGTTTCGCTTAAAACTGCTGATCATGTTTGTTTATAAATATTGTAAATAAATGAAGAGTTCTCTGAATACTAAATTTATTTAAATTTAACTAACTTAAACTAAATGAATATTTAATTAACAAGGCTTTTGCAAATCTTCGGGCAGTATGTTTCATTATTTTGATCAACTCCGTCGTAATCGAAACACCTCGTATTTCTCCTTTATTTTTTTCTTTTTGAATACAATTTTCTTTATTCCTTATTTAAACTAAAGTTTAGACCGCATTTCTATGAATAATAAAATTAAATTGCTTGTAACAAACAGAAGTCTCTGTATTCCCTGAATATACACAATATTCGTATAATACAATATTATTCAATTCAGATATAAAGAAGTGTTACATTAATGTAGAAATTAGTAATATGCTTTATCGTGTAAAATCATATTGTACTCAAGCAAATGTAACTAAGTACACTGTAATTTATTTTAAAAGAATCAGGACGACATTTTTAACGAGATCCTCGTAATTATTAATTAGTGTAACATATAATAAATAAACGTGGTCTACTTTATTTTATTAAATAATCTTTAGTAAGCAGTTTGTTATTATTAAAAATTAGATATTTTATGTATCAACGTATATTTTAGAGAGCATAAAACGGTTAGCAGTAATGTTTAAAATGATGACATTAAAGGTTATATATCATTTTTAATAGTGTAATAATTTCTTTATATATAGAAAAATACTAAAGAGACATCATAAATTTAAAATATTTATTATCTTTTCCTTTTATAAATTACGATTTATTTAAACGAACGATTTTTTTTTGTGTCTTTGCGCGCGAGCTAAATGAAAAGTTTATCGTGTATAAACAGTCGGAATTAATTAAAAATTATAATTTATATACTAATTATAAAATACTAAAGTTAATAAAAGTAATTCTCGTTATATAACGTGAATATTAATTTAGATTTATAGGAAGCGAGAAAATCAGTTAATAACGTGAATATCCGTAATCTGGGGGTGTGCGTATACGGAAACATCATTAATCAAATGAGACACCGAGAACTTAAAAATCAAGATAATAATGACCACGCAAAGCCGATATCTTGTAACTTTCCAGTATAGCGGATGCATATGTATATATATATATACACACCTCTAGGCATTAATTATAAACGTAATGAGCCGACCACAAGTTTCATATTTCGAATGACAAAATGCTCAACTTTAGCACGTGCCTGCACGATTAATAAAATGTGATACGTTTTCTCGAAGATAAAGAAGAGATAGAGATAGAGAGAGATAGAGATAGAGATAGAGATAGAGAGAGAGAGAGAGAGAGAGAGAAAAGAGCGAATTTAGAAGGTAGAAATAACCGAAACTCGAGAAACTAATTAGAAAGTGCACGAACGTCAAGGAGGAAGGGCCTTTACTACTCTGCTATTACTTTTAACTATTAGGGATTAATCTTCTTTAATTACATAATTTCCTTAGTTTATGAAGTTATGGGCAGGGGGAGCTATTCATAGAATAAAATGAATGTCAGCACGTGCTTTAACTAGATGCGCGGGTGTACTCGCGATAACCCTTTCCCTCCTAATGGTCACGCCTTCCAGTTTGGTTATAACCTACCCTACTTATGTATGTGGGTGTGGGTGTGTGTGTGTGTGTGAGTACGTGGTTGTGTTCATATACATATATACTTCAAACTGAAGTAAGAGACATTTTTCCTATCCAACCTTTTTACACTTTTATTTCCGCTCTCGCTCTAGTTCTCTCTCTCTCTCTCTCTCTCTCTCTCATACTTTTCCCGTGGAAAAAACTTTTCAGATCGGATGAGTTTTTCGCAGTTGGATCTACGATAGCCTTAATTCGCTGTTCGCCTCGGAGCTGTTCGGAAATTCTGTTCGTGTAATTGCCACCGCAACCTCGGTGCTTTATATATACCGTAACTATGGTACTTGTTGTAAAATATTCTCTCGACTTATATATTTATATATATATATATATATATTTACTTACTCGTGATGTTTTCAAGATTTCTTTTACCGATAGTATAACTATTTCGGAAAACGTCGTCGACTCTATCGACTAATCGTAATTCGGGGGGAGATAATTGAAAGCTATTTGCAAATGGATTATGAAGAAAATTTCCGAATTTTCATAAATTATTTAATTATATTGAAACTAAGTTACTTGACCCGAATTCTTATTGAAACGAATATCAACGCGAAAATTTAAGATGACGCGAGAGGATTAAAATCTATGACCTGATTCTGAACGTATTACACATATTACCTGAAAAGAAATTTTCTTTTTTTCACGGAATATATAAGTAAAATTTAGAATAAGTTAAGACATGAAATTTTGGAATTTTAAAATAAAGAATTCAAAACTTGAAAATAATTTATTCGACTTAGATATTAATGTTGATAAAAGTCCAAAGTCCACCAACATTGTAATCCAAGCTGACAGTAAATGCTGAAACCACCTTCAAACTTTTGTTATATATGTCGCGCGCGTGTGTGTGTGTGTGTGTGTGTGTTACAACAACAAGTTCTTAAAAAATGTTTCACTAACTTTGTTTAATTTTATGTTTCACTTGGTGAACTAAATAACACTAAACACATTTACTTGATTTATATAATTAAAGAAACAGCACTCAAGAGATGTATCAATTTCTACGATTCTACTAAATACGTAATAGACTGTATACTTGTAAGTGATATGATTATTTTACTTAAAATTTTGACAAAATTTTATTACTTTATTTATAGTGCAAACTATTAAGTAAAATATATACAACACGAAATCACTCTTGTGAAATCTGTGAAGTAAATAAAAGTTTGTAAAAAATCATTTCAAACAATTGTGCAAAAAGATTCCGTATATAGCGTGTATAAGAAAATGCTATAATGAATTACATTCTGTAATTCTTTACAGAATGAAGTTAGTGAATTTATTATAATGTCTTCAAAGACATAATATTTAATTTGAATTAAATTAATAGTTATTTAGCGTATGCAAACTTTATTTAAAATAAATACCATTTATTTAATTTAATTTCCATTAATTTCAATGTAATATATCATTAATAAACAGAAAGGAATTTTCTAATATTTTTGTCTGTGATATAATACAGTAAAATGCAAAAATATACGATTATTAAATATGTATAGTTATGTAACGATCCTGTGAGTTGGCAGAGAAAAAAAAATAACCTTAGAAAAATGAAGACTGGGCTTTCCGTAAGTATTTCTAGAATAATAGGAACGCGATTAATGGTGTGAATATTCGCAGGAAATACCGTATAAACTAACGAGCTTAATGAAGGTCTACCGGAAATAACACTAGACGATAGGATTATTAGTTTTCAATTTTCACGGTAGTTGCGAACAGAAATAAACTGGTGGAATATAAATTTGAAATTTGAGAGCAAGTAATAATTAGAATATTTCAACGCTATAAATTTACTTCTATCGGCTAGTTTCTGTACCCTCGGCCCTTTGCGAATTTACCATTCAATTAATAATTTTATTTTCAAGGTATAAATCTGCTTAACAGTAGTTCGGAAAATATTGTTTTCCAGCATTCTGTAAGTTAAATGTTATACCCATGTAACGATGCGCGGAAATGTAAGAATAATGAGATAACAATAATTTGGAAGGTGCGGATGTAATTTGTCGATATTGGAAGTAATTCGAAGTGACATTATTTATCGAAGAAATACTGCAACAGGTGTGATTGATAATTATAGTGATGCATATGCTACTAATCTATTCTTAAAATGTTGAAAAAAATAGAAACAAGCAGTGTATAAGATGAGAGTTACGGACGACGCGAAACGTAGTGCACTCTTTCCAGTTGTGCCTAAATAGGTATATTTAGCTTGAATGGATGTTGATTTTTCACCCAAATTTAATTGTTATCTCACGATAATCTTTTGTTTGGGTAAATTGGACTTGATGAGACTTGTAAAATAAACGTAAATTAAACTTTTTTTTATAAGATGATTTTTTTAACGTTGAAGTAGTATGTGATATGTCTAGACGCAATATATATATATATATATATATATATATATATATATATATATATATTATATATATATATATATATATTGTTACGTATGAAAAGGAGAGAAGCGAGAAATAAAAAGGTGGACTGCGGGATTCGACCCCGGGACCTCAGCGTGCGAATCGCGCGCTCTGACCATCGAGCTACCGTCCACCCGGACAGAGCATCGACGATACGAGCTACACACTTCTTATCTGTCACTTGACTCCTTCTCATATGCCCAAGTCGCTCGGCGATGTCCGTGACAATATATACACTGCCGCTCACATAAATTTGGCCACCCCATCAAAATCTGTCAAACTTTGAAGTTTTGTACCTCTATAAGGAATCAACCGCTTATTCGTTAACTTAACCGTTAAATTCGTATTCGTTGAGTAAAAACGCATAATTTTTGCTCTTATGATTTTTTTAGTTTGACTCATAGTATTTGAGTTATGAGCTGTTGAAAAAAATGTATTTTTTTTACATAAAATTAAAAAATTCCCTAAAAAATAAATGAACAGAAATTCTGCATAGCGCATTTGAAGAGGAGTACCATAGCTTTAACCTCCATTTTGTTTTTTTTAATCAGATTATTTTTAACAAAGTTATGCCAATTTGAAAATGGACGAAAAAAAATTGAAAATTTTTTTTTTCATTTGTTTATAAAAAATTAATTAAACATTATTTTTTAAAATATTTTATCATATACTGAAGGGCTTGGTACGAGCTTCAAAACGTACTTTGAATTTTTAGATCGGTTGATTCCTTATAGAGGTACAAAACTTCAAAGTTTGACAGATTTTTGATGGGGTGGCCAAATTTATGTGAGCGGCAGTGTATATATATATATATATATATATATATATAGTTAAATATTATATACCTAAAATATTATAATTATACCACCGACGCGATGGCGGAGTGGCGGAGACGCACCTCAGCCGGTCACGGAAGTTAAGCAGTATTTAGCGCGGTACCCAAGTTGATGGGTGACGCTCTCGGTCGTTTGGGTTTCGTGGCGGGTTAGGTGATTTTTCAGACTTCACAACGTGAGCGGGAGGTGAGAAACATTCGTTTTCGGTGTCAAGGCCTACGCAATGTGACTTTGACACCCAAAAAGAATGTTTCGAATACACCGGCCATCTTGGGTGAGGTTTTCCCTGCTTCACAGGTTTCCCTCATCCACGGGCATAACCCCGGGCGAATGCGAGATGGTGGGGTTTTTAAGGGAGGGATAAAGCACCTACACATAGGTGGTAGGTGGACACCGTTAAAGTCCCCAGGGGATAAATGGTAGGAAGTGCCAGGAAAAAGAGGGCACAAAAATCTAGAATAAATAGATTATTATAATTATACCTATGTCATAATTGAAGATTTATATAATACAAATGTTAATTTAAATCGAAATATACAATTCTTGAGTAGCAAATGTTATACCCATGTAACGATGCGCGGAAATGTAAGAATAATGAGATAACAATAATTTGAAAGGCGCGGATGTAATTTGTCGGTATTGGAAGTAATTCGAAGTGACATTATTTATCGAAGAAATACTGCAACAGGTGTGATTGTAATTATAGTGATGCATATGCTACTAATCTATTCTTAAAATGTTGAAAAAAATAGAAACAAGCAGTGTATAAGATGAGAGTTACGGACGACGCGAAACGTAGTGCACTCTTTCCAGTTGTGCCTAAATAGGTATATTTAGCTTGAATGGATGTTGATTTTTCACCCAAATTTAATTGTTATCTCACGATAATCTTTTGTTTGGGTAAATTGGACTTGATGAGACTTGTAAAATAAACGTAAATTAAACTTTTTTTTATAAGATGATTTTTTAACGTTGAAGTAGTATGTGATATGTCTAGACGCAATATATATATATATCATATATATATATATATATATATATATATATATATATATATATATATATATATATATATTGTTACGTATGAAAAGGAGAGAAGCGAGAAATAAAAAGTGGACTGCGGGATTCGACCCCGGACCTCAGCGTGCGAATCGCGCGCTCTGACCATCGAGCTACCGTCCACCCGGACAGAGCATCGACGATACGAGCTACACACTTCTTATCTGTCACTTGACTCCTTCTCATATGCCCAAGTCGCTCGGCGATGTCCGTGACAATATATACACTGCCGCTCACATAAATTTGGCCACCCCATCAAAAATCTGTCAAACTTTGAAGTTTTGTACCTCTATAAGGAATCAACCGCTTAATTCGTTAACTTAACCGTTAAATTCGTATTCGTTGAGTAAAAACGCATAATTTTTGCTCTTATGATTTTTTTAGTTTGACTCATAGTATTTGAGTTATGAGCTGTTGAAAAAAATGTGATTTTTTTTACATAAAATTAAAAAATTCCCTAAAAAATAAATGAACAGAAATTCTGCATAGCGCATTTTGAAGAGGAGTACCATAGCTTTAACCTCCATTTTGTTTTTTTTTAATCAGATTATTTTTAACAAAGTTATGCCAATTTGAAAATGGACGAAAAAAATTGAAATTTTTTTTTTCATTTGTTTATAAAAAATTAATTAAACATTATTTTTTAAAATATTTTTATCATATACTGAAGGGCTTGGTACGAGCTTCAAAACGTACTTTGAATTTTTTAGATCGGTTGATTCCTTATAGAGGTACAAAACTTCAAAGTTTGATAGATTTTTGATGGGGTGGCCAAATTTATGTGAGCGGCAGTGTATATATATATATATATATATATATAAATAGTTAAATATTATATACCTAAAATATTATAATTATACCTATGTCATAATTGAAGATTTATATAATACAAATGTCAATTTAAATCGAAACATACAATTCTTGAGTAGCAAAAAAGCACGAGAGAAAATGATCTACGGAAATAATTTGATCCATATGCTATTTCAAAAGCTCGTTGTTCGGTCTTGATCTGGCAACCGTACTCAGCTGGAATGTGTTGTGTAATGCTTTTTATATACGGCCCAAAGAAGTTATGGTTTTCCGATAAGTTAATTCGAGTCGGACTAGTCTCTGAACGATATCTAACTTGCATTATTCTGCAGTCTTAAAAATATTAATATAATTTATAATTATTTATTAGACGCTCATCCCTGGGAAAAGTAGCAAAGTTAAATAGTTATTTTAGTTACAACGAATTGGTAAAAAGTATATACTACACTGAAAAAAATCAGTTAATTCAATAAAATATTTTGTTGATGATGTTTAAACCGGGGTATTCGATCGAATACTTTTTCGAATACATTTTTATTTAGCGTTATTTGATATTTATATATCATACATTATATTATTATGCAAGTCGATTTGTTATTTAAATCTTGAAAATCAAATCGAATCTAAGAAGAAGTGCAATATAATCTTATCAAAAAGGAAAAAAGTAAAAATAAAATCCAAAAATACAAATAATAGAATAATTATAAGTATTTAAACAAATTCTCTAAAATATCATTGTTAATAGGTAGATTATATAATTATTAATACTTAAATAATATATAGAAATGTTAAAAGTTTGGTTATGGGAGTCAGATAGACCTCTATAATCAATAGTAAGTGTGAATGAATGGGTTTTGTGATGATGCGATACATGTCTGGAAGTCCGATGTGGAATGGTAGCGTCAAGAAACCAATTATGTATGAATGGAAAAGGGTGAATGATAGTATGGTTGGAAGCTATTGCTGTGATATTCACAGCGAAGCTAACCAACATTGTTTTTTAGTTTTAAGATTGTAAGCCGGACCTACGAACAGGGAATTGTATTTCTCTCTGTAGGATTCGAGGAGTTGTAATGGGTTATTGTTGTAAGATAATTATTGCACTGTAACCACCTGCGAATGTTGTGTGCAAGATTTTGTATATTTTATGTATTTTATATATGATGTATGTGGAATCTACGTAACTCTGGATATAAATAAATAAATAAATAAATAAATAAATAAATAAATAAAATCATGAAAATGTATTCGAAAATGAGTAGTTGGCGACTATGCTTACCCAGCCCTGGTTTAAACTAAGAAATATTTATTAAGTTTAAAAAATTTTTACTGCATTGCTTATAGTTTCAACAAATATTTTAAACGGATTCTACAAAATATTTTATTGAATTCATTAAATTTTATTTAATATAGATAGTAAAATTAGCCAATTTGTAATAGGTGGTGATATGGGTTTTCTCGCATCTATTGAACATTTCTTAGTTTCAGAGATTTTAATTTATTTATCAAGATATCAAGAAGTAAGAAAAATGACCAAGAAGTGATGACATTATAGGAAGTCGTGTTCTATTTTATAATATGGCTTTTCGCTGCACTGTATTATGTTACGTATATTAAGAGCGGCTTTTTTTCGTTTATCAATTAATTTGTTTAGTTTTGTATCAGTTTACCTACATTGTTGACTCTACAAAAACAAGTTGAAAAGATTTTTACCGCCTATGTTATAGATTATTAATTTTTACTTTATACATTTATTTGAGACTTATTTAGATATACTTTTATTTTATACATTTTTAATATTTAGCTACTGTCAGAGCAAGTATTATTAATTTTTTCATTTCGACTGTGAATAATATTACTAATGTTTAAAGAAACTGATAGACATTACGGGGATCGAATTTGTGACATTTGATTCGGGAAGCGGGATATTTACCACACTGATTGCACGACCATGCTACTTAACTTTCACTAGTAATTCGGCAATTCAATTTAATGGAATCTCAATCTGGATTATATATTAAAAGCATAACATGCATGATTCGGTACCAGAACATCTTCTCCAACATTGGACCGTATGATGAAATCCAACTAGTTATACTGGATTTCTACTCGAGAGAAATCTCACCCACTTTATTTGATGTAAAGCAATCGAATGGTAACTCTACCTATGGAGATTGAATAGTCGCCTTCCTAAATGCTTTGTTTAGGAAAACGAAGTAGAATCGCAATGCTGTTTCCTGTGTATTGACTTGTGAATCTATATATATAGGATGCGTTTTCTCTGTAATAATTCATCATAAATATTGGATGAAACGCTGAACATCGTACTACATAAGAGCGTTTGGCTCAAGAGTTTAAACTTTCCTTCACTCGAGTTTAGAAACTTTAAACTTTAAACTTTAAACTTTGTACACATATTTCTTGAATTGTTTTACTTGCAATTGAGTTTAAAGTCAGATGATTTTAGAAATATATTGGAAAGAATATATCTCTTTGGTATGTGGTATCGTGAAAAAAGAAAATAAATAAAATACATCTAATTGTGATTTACATTTTTTTCATATTTACTAAGTGTTGTGCAGATTCACTATTAAGAGATCAAGTCTGCATAAAATATGTATACCACCTGCCAAAAGATAACGACAAACGAATAGTCAAATACAAGTAATAATCAAGTGGACTCCCATAGATTGGAAATCTAGGAACATAATAAGGCCCCTTGTATGACACACACACACCCACACACCCACACACCCAGTCACACACATACGCACACACCGAGAGAGAGAGAGAGAGAGAGACCATTCTGAGATTTTCTCAAGTTTCGAAAGATTCTTCTCGCGTTTCCACCTAAGGAACTCGAGGAATCGAGTTTCCACCCCTTTGCCTCCCCCCACCCCCTTCCCCTCGTTCCTCCACTCGTCCTCCCAATCTCATGGCAACTTTCTAGCGCTTGTGCTTCTTGCGCTTCCTCTTTGGTCTTCTCCGGTACATCGACATACGGAATTGGATTATACTTATTTTCTACGTTCTCCGTAAAGGGGAAAAGTCGATAATGATGGATTATCCACTATCCACTATCGATTCCCCTTGAATGCTCGCATTACCTAGCGACGTGCTTCGCGGTGTAAGCAATTCTGCATTTAACGACTTTCTTAAATACGACGATTTTCGACGGAAACACGTCAACATTCTTCAAAGTTGAAAAGTCAGGCACAAACTAACGGATATTAGCGATGATTCGGCTAGCTTGACGTGTAGATTTATCAAATTATCTTCACTCTACATTAAATACCTATGTTCAATGTACCTATATACAAACAGTTTCGATTACGTAAAAAATTAATATTCCACGTCATGCAAATTGTGCACATAATAGTACAATATTTTTTGCTTAAACAAACTTTTGAATAATATGTAAATGTGTACTACGTAATCAACACTTTTATGCGTACGTTTTGTTATTAAACCGTAATACTCGTTGCGTAAGTAGTTAACGCATATAATAAGTCAACCATGCAAAAAATGTATATGATATTTATATACTTATTTTTGTAATTATTTTTGCAATTAATTAAACTAATGAATATAGTTTATGATTCACGTTTCAATTAAAGTTATAAAATTTACGTTAAATGATAATAATAATTGTACTACCAGCATAAATCATGAAAACCGATACTTTTTATGTTTAGTGTAACAATGATGATGCAATAATGGAAGTAATTTATAATTTCGAATGATATTATCATTAAAGTAACGAGGTATTTGAAAGCATTGATGGATATTGGATACATTAATATCATTATCATTTCAATTTATAGATTTTAAAGCCAGGTAATGCGATTCTCGTAACAAATGTTCCCATATTCCGAGCGCTTATTTTCATGGAGTTTTTAGATGTGAAAATTAATCCTGTAGTATTTGATTGTTATTATATCAATTATGTAAGATTGATTCTCATAATTCTTACTTTTTTAGTTTACTTCAATCTCATTCTAATGCTTCTTATATTTTTTTATCATTCGTATGAGCAAAATAATTATTTAAAAAATATAATACAAACAAATGATGATTTTTAAAAAGAATTTTTATTTGAAGGTGAAAACGCATTTAATTTTGATTTAAAATTATTTAAATTTACCCTGAAGTATACTAAGTATGGAAGAAGTATATTGCGATTCATTTTATGAACCTGAGATTTAATAATAAAATATTTATGCCTAATATTTTTTGCATATAAGGTACGTATTGCCGTAGTTTATGATTCATAAATACATAAAATAAAATATATCATTTCCATAAAACGCATTAAATTTTGATTTAAAAAATGTAAAGTATATTACGTATTGATCGGTTTATAAAGTTAAGTTAATTAGTGAAATATTGTTACAATAAAACGATATGCAAAGGTTTGGATAATAGGTAAATATCTTAAGAAAAGTTGATTTACCTTAGTAGGAAAGAAAATACGGAGTATAAAAATGTAATACGATATTAGGTTAATTTTTCTAAAATTACTCTCTCGTAAAGGTCACAATAAATGTCAAGAAAGTTTCATAAAATTGAGACATTCTAAAAGGTGGGAGGGTTAGGAAAAGAAAAAAATATCGCTTTTAATATACGTGAGTGGGAATGAAAGTTTGCGGGAAAAGAAAAGCGCTTCTAAGGGTAGCCTTTTCAAGGGCCCCTGTAATAATCGCGTAATAAAAGTGATAGAGCAAGAAATCGTGGCAGCAATAATAGGCTCCGAGCGGTGAGCACGTGTACGGAATAATATTTACCTCGCGCTTTTCGTATAAGTGTCGATATTAAAAAGAAAGACGTTGCCTGCCGAGGAGAGAATGGAGAACCTAGAATCGAAAACGGAGAACCGAGAACCGAGAACCGAGAACCGATCGAATTCTTATCTCAATTCTTCCTTTCGTATAATCACTGTCCGATGTTCTATGCTCTCTCTCTCTCTCTCTCTGTCTCTCTCGCTTTCTCTCTCGTGCGGGACAGTTCCTCTATACCGTATTATCTGACCGAGAGGATTTTCAACGCTTCCGAGCCGAGAGAAAGGAGTAGAGACTGTGGAAGGATCGGCCGAGTCAGCAACCGGCCTGTATATATCCGCACGAGCGGACATCCATTATATGTCGTGCTTATGTGCTCCTGGCTTCCTTCTACCATGGGAAGAAAAATGAGCCGGGAAACGCGTGAAAAATTAAACTTTTCGAGGCCCATCCATTCTCCTCGAGGTTCGCGTACGCGTGTGTGTATATATATAGAGTGAGCGAGTGAAAGAGAGAGAGGGAGAGACCTAGACTGATTGTACAGAGGTGAATGGTAAGCGAGAGGGAAACGGAAAGCCTTTTTTTCTTCGACTTCCTACCGAAGAGAGTGCCACCTTCTTCTCTCTTTGTCCCAAGCTTTTAAGGAATTTTTCGCGGGCGTGGCATATATCCCCTACGGATTCTCTCTCTCTCTCTCTCTCTCTCACTCTCTCTACGCAACTTGCTGCATTACCTTTGTTTTTCAAATTACTCGGAATGGAGCTTGATAAACGGTCTACAGGTACAGGTACAAACCAACCACTTTTTTATATACTATATGTGCTGCACATTTTTATATCCTATGTAATTTCCATTACTTCTATTTACTGCATCAAAAGATTTTTAATTTTACATTTCTAAAGTGAATTAATTTAGAATTATATACTACTCGTATGATTAAGAAAGTAACTTTAAACTTATTCAACGAGTGTTTTCTTAATAGACTGATATTTCCGTGTACACAGTTGTGATACAAAACAGTAACGTACGAGAGTATACACGTGACAATTGTCTAGAACGAGATGGTAAAAAGAGAAATTAAACCCGAGATATCCAGAAAATGGGAATATTGCTCGTCGGTGCGAATCAGTGCCCTACATTTGTACCGCATCTTACGTACAATATAATTAAATTCCTAAGATTTGATTGTTGGAATAGCCTCGTAATGTATACTGTAACAAAAGGAGAAACAAGTTTTTACTACCGTATATACGCGAGCATCACTCATTTTCAGCGCCAAATTTTTAAAATTCCGCTAACTTTTTAGTCACGGCGACTGGTGTGCATGTAACCGGTAAATCCATTTCATCTTTGAAGTGCCAGAGCGTAAAAAGTTTCTTGGTCTTTTTAACCTCCAACCTCGTCGATTTCCTTGTTGAGGTACGTCGCAAATCCCTCGAGAGAATTTCAACTCCCATCGCGCTACCGCCCTGCACTTTAATCTTAGCTTGAGCTTCGATATCAATAGGTTAAGTCTAACAGATTTTTTACATTTATAAATATGGATGCGCTTATTACTTCTGATTTGATTCACTTTTCCTCATGAAAACGTTATTAATATCGATCGTCCATTCCCTTTACGTGTCTGTGACATTCGATCTTTGATTCTATAAAATTTATAGTTTTTATATAAACATTATATTTACATTTATTATTAATTATAGTAACATATACATTTAATTAAGGGTAAACTAAACAGTGAGTGTAAAATCATAGAGAAATGTATTTTTTAAAATGGCGATAATTAAATAGAGTTTCAATGAAAACCGTTTACTTTGAGAATATCCATTATCGAATATAAATGACACGAAAAATACTGGAAATCTGGCTAAATAGAAACGTTTTGTGTATCCACATAAAATTTACTATAGAGAATTCGTGCAATATTCTCAATTGGCAATTTAATGTTCTATTTTTCTTTAAAGTATTAATTTCCGTAAAAGGTTCAACGATATCTAACGTCTTTTACTTTTTATCGTTGATATTTTCTGTAACAGCGTCCTTCTTCTCTGATAAATCAAGGTGGTCTATGAATTGAACTTACTAGCTTTCAAAAACAACTTTTAGGAGTCATTTAATGCACTGGTGCTCGTAAAAATTTTCTGCTTTATCAAATGCGATAACGATAGTCATTTATTATTTTATATTACAAAGTTTACGTCGCTTTATAGTTACCGCGAATTCTTTGATAAATTTTTTATACGCGTAAAATTTAATTATCGCTATAAAACGATGTAATTAAATAATGAAAATCTTAAGTGCTACACGGTACGTACATTGGTTGGCATGGCCTTTAAATTTTGTAGCAATAACTATCCTTTTAACTTTGTTTTATTATTTGAAACGTTTAATTTCCGGTATTTTATCTTTCCTTGGCTGCATTCTTCTCTCTCTCTCTCTCTCTCTCTCTCTCTCTTCTTTTCCCTCTTTTTCGTTCGTTCGAGGTAGAGCATCCGAGTTTTCACTTTTTTCCAATTCCTCATTTTCGGAATCACAAATAGCCATATATCATTTTTCCAAATTATTCCCCGAGTTCGCACCATTATCGCCGAGCTCCTTTTTTCGGCGTAACAAAAAATGCGGATTTATGAATTCTTCATAAGTTGCGCGCTTCGTTTACCTCGTCCCAACATTTGATCCCGTCAGTCACGGGGGCGCCGCGTAAAAAAAAGCGCTTCGCCCGCTCAAAAAGCGCCTCTAACGATGGATTGATATAACGATCGTTCATCCTCGTCCATATTCGCCAAGAGAAACAGAGAGAGAGAGAGAGAGAGAGAAAGAGAGAGAGAGAGAGGTAGGGGGAATTCCCCGATATTTTTCATCGAAGGAAAACAAGTGACAAGATATCGACAGTTTTCACTCTCTCGGCTCGTTCTATATGTATATACATGCACGCAGAGAGGAGTATAGGTATAGGTATAGGTATATAGGTATAGGTATATATATTCGTTTGGGTTTATTCGGTGGCTCGTTGAACGGCATCTTCTCTCGCCTCGGATAGTAGGGTCGTAGACCTCGGGGTGCATATCTCCCTCCTCTTTTAGTTCTCTCTTGGTCCGCGAGCCATTAATCACCGAATCACGGTGAGCTCGAGCTCGGGGTGAGGTGAAGGGCTGGAAGGTCCGTACGCTCGGTTAGCCTTAATAAGGCAGACCGAGGAGGCTTGCCTTCAAACGCTTTCCACCTGAAAGCACTGGGCCACGAGCCAATCTTCATTGGTCCCTATCGTCCCTCATCTTCGTTTCCTCCCCGAGTTACCCGAAACCCTTTAAATACGTCGCTCGCGCGTCATTAACCTGCCGCTCAAACAAAATCAAAGGTGCTCCTTCCCGAGGTTCGGCTAGCTCGTTAAAACCCAAATTACTTTCCAGGTGAATCGCCGTTTTGACGGCCGGCTCACTTCACGAGGATTTCAATCACCCGCTACTCGATAAAACCGGCGAGATTTATCCGCGGGTACCCGCGTCTCTCTCTCCTCTCGTCCCTTCTCCTGGGAAAAATAGTTGGCCCAGTGCCAAGAATGATCGTTGACCCTGAGCCGAAACCACCGAACACACGCCGTCTCACCCGATATCCTGCTACTGCTGCTTCTCTTGCTCTTCCGCGCGTTGATATTTCTCCTTCCTTCGGGGGTTTGGGGTTTTTTTTTCCTCCGACCTACATTATATAGCTTTATCTCTCCACTCTCGGTTTTATCCCTCGTTTGCGACTATCCTCGTCCGCGTAGCTCCCAACTCCCTCTATAGGACCTCTTCTACCATTGGACACCTTCCGTTTTTAGATAAACAGTTTCTCTTTGTCTCGAATTCCTTGAATCTTATCCTTACGCTTCCTTTTGCAACGGATAAAGACGCGATAATGAGATAAACTCGAGTCCTTTACCGTTTCTCCAAATAATCGTCCTAAAGATAAAAATAGACAATTCGCGAATAACGTTTAAATATTTATTGTACTTCAGTGTTTCGTTAATTAAGCGATACGATAAATGTTACACGTTTATATCGCAGTGCACCTTTACATACAGTGAATGGTAACATTCAGCTATTTTTTATACATGTGTTATATTTGATAGTACAACTCAATTAGACAGTTATAGTAGTACAATATAATAGAATATATAAAGTAGCAATTAATAATATTAATCAAATTCAACAATTAAAAGTTTAATGTAGTTGTTAGACGGCCTATACTGAATTTACATTGTTTAATTTAATTCTAAAATGTCTGTATATGCGTATAGGAGAATCATATATTAATTGTAATTTATAATTTTATTATTTTAGAAATCTAAAATATTTCAATTTATACAAACGAACATTTTATACTGTTAATTAATTTTGTTATTGGCTTAAATATAAATATCTAATTGATTGACATCTGATAAAGCATTTAATTTTATTGTTTATATACGTATATTGTAAGTCTCTAAGGAGTCACCATATGTCGGTGCGGAATATATAAAAACATTAAAGTACGTTTGAAAGTGTTGAACAAAGAATTTTTTGTTAATGGCGTGGTAAACGGTGAGTAAACTTCAGCATATGTACGGATGGATCGCAAATATTAAAAAAGTAATATTTCTCTAGTAAGCGCACTAAAGGAATGATATTTATCTTGGTTTGAACCATTTAAAAATAATATTCGTTTAGTCACTGTAATTGTGAGTGTGAATTGTGAGTACATTCACGCAACTCTATGTTGTTTCTATATTTTATCGTAGTAAATATTTCGTGGTGAATGATATTTTAACTGAAAATAATAATTTGTAGTTGAATTTAAATTAAATAAAGATAACCCCGCGTATAGTAAAAATAATAAAATATTATATATAAAAGAGAAAGTCGAACTGGAAGATCACATAAAATATTAAATTCTAAGTCTTTGACTTTTTTTCTCATAGAACTAGATTTTCGAGACATCGTTGCAGTGGTTGCGAGGGAGTAAAAAGTATTAAACTGGCTTTAGCCGGTCTTAGTCCGTGTCCAATCTTAGGGGGGAAAGCAGCGTCTCCCTGCACCTTTATCTCGGCACTCTCAGCTTTATACCTTGTTCGCAGCCATTCTCGGCGCGTCAACTTGGTGGTTGCCTCACCGTAACCGAGGAGTGACTCTATGGATGTAGTTTTACATTCAAATTGTGCGGGTGAAAAGAAGCCAAGTAAAAGGTTCTTTTGAGCCGGAGAAACTAGTGGCATAATGCCCGAGCGAGGACTCGCTGTAACTTCTAGAAGAAACAAGTCGCTCCTAATTCAGTTTAATGGACGGTTGGAAGACAAACTACGTTAGCGATGCCAATGCCGAAAGGACTTTGGTACACCGGCACGGGGTCGCGAATAAAGAGAGAGAGAGAGAGAGAGAGAGAGAGAGAGAGAGAGAGAAGTCCCTTACAGGTTTCCCAGGAGACGAGGAGATGCTACCGCGATCGATTTCGCGTACGGATATATCCTTTTTGTCGGTTGGACAATAAATGACTTTTAAATCGAACTATCGATTCCAAAGAAAAGTAAGACTTAAACTAGAGATTTGTCTCAAGGACTATTCACTTTTGAAAAGAATAATCACCCACTACGTTTCATTTTCGTACAACGATTTCGCGAATACCGCCAGGGTCCGAAGGCCTTTGAAACGATTCGGTACGTATCTACGGTCCCTTTGATGTCGATGATAGTTATATGGATCGTGATGAATATACCAAACCTTCCCGAATAGTTGGCTTTGGTTCTCTACACTCGGAGCGCTTGACGATCGTGACAACGAATTTCACGGTTGTTACTCGGAATATGATTGAGGATTCTTTACTATACGGACAAATAAATTTTCTATGCGCCCTTTCATAAGGACGTAAACCATATGACGGAAAGTAAAGTTATCTACGACTTACCCGAAAACTCAAAATCTTCCAATGAAACTTTTAAACTGATGAAAGAATACTTTTTTAAATTGAGATATATAACCTATAATAATACATAGTAAAAATGATAAACGACAATTCGACTTTTCTTTTTATAGTTTCTTTTCTTCTTAATAGTTTTCTAATCAAAGCTAAATCTCTTGTGCAACTGAAAATTTAGCGTGAAGATTGCTTTTTGTATTTGTAGTAAAAAAGAAGCGCGATTTTAAATGTAAAATATTATGCAACTTTTTTAAACAACTATCATGAAATTAGATTTTTTATGTATATTTTCACATATGAGGACTTTATCGTTTTGAAGAATGATGTACAAGATTAAATTTTAAATTGCATATTAAATAAATTTTAATTAAAAAATTCAATTAAAATATGTTATTTGAAAAGTATATTGTTTAATTCAACTACGATATTTATTATTCGACCAATTAATTTTACATTTGATAGATATATAGTTATTTATTTTTAATTTATCTTTATATTGTTACGTGGGTGGAAAACTCACGTAACAATATATAATATTCCTTGTTTTTAAATTCTAGAAAACTTCTATTAATTATGCATATATCTTTATTTGCAAAATAAAACGATTGTTTCATGTCATAATGTTAATTACAGCGTATATCTTTAAATATACATTTTTACCTCAACTTTTGTTTTCTGTTGTTACGGATTAAAAAGACGGGCAGCGAAAAAAGGCGGACGACGGGATTCGAACACACGGACCTTGGATTACGAATCTCATACTCTGACCATCGAGCTAACGTCCGCTGCAATGCAACACTTACATATTAGTCGAGACGTCTTATCGCTCACTCTATCTTTCTCATACACCTAAGACGCGCAGAGACGCGCACATATGAAATATGATAGATATTGTATAGATGGTAGGTTGATGTGTATCTTTAAATTTGGATAGGATGTGAACGATAGCAAAAACCCCTTTAAATCTATAGGATAACATAAGGTGGCATTAAAAAATAAGTTAACTTGGAGAAGTGTGGAATGCAGAAACAAAATACAATTAAGCTCGACTACGCTATATATTATATTGATTTGAAAATGGATTGAAACTGATAATAAAACTTGGATATTATATTTTGAAATAATTATGTAAAATATTTAATTATCAACTTATCATTTTAATATATAAAAATATACGATATAAATCGTTTTGCGCAATCTCATTATTACGAGTATTAGATTTTTAAAATACAATCCGAAGCATTTCTTTAATTAAAATTGTTTTAGCAAATAAAAAAAATCAGCGCGGAAAATTATTTTCTTTTGTATGTTCTGCTCTGATTGTATATTATATAATCTTTATTAACAGCCTTGTCATAATTTTGTAGAAAAATAAATAATAGACAATCTCTTAAACTGTAATGAGTTAAAAAAAGTATTATGCAAATAAAAATTCTCAATTTTAAAGTAAAATTCTGTATATTGCACCATAAAATCTCAATAAAAGTTTGACGAATTTTAAAAACGCGTATTGTTAAATGTATGTTTCAATATAAAATAATATTTTTACACCGTATAAACTTCTACACGTATTTTAATTTTATTATTTTATTATTAAAAGTTTACCTGAAAAATATAAGTATTTCATTTATTTCTGTTGGAGGATGTAGTTCGTTTCAAGTCTCTAAAAAAATAAAGCATTTCACTGTTTTGAAATTCTCAACGAGCTAATTAAAAGTACCTGCATTTGTCAAGGGTTGTAGTCACTTAAATTAACTTTAAAAAATAAAAGAGGGCGTCGCTCGCTATATATAATATGCAATACACCATTTTTTGACAATAATATTATATCTTGGTATTTTTTATTTATATATTATTTCATGTACTGCATGGGAAAAACTAACTACCTACTGGGAATTATATGAAAGTAATGTTTTAAATAACGTATATTTGTTATATGGTTTATTAATAATGCTTTATAGCCTTGAAAGGGAAGGTGTAAAAAACGTCTGAAACGTCGGCAATTTGACAGCAAACTATATTTGGTTTGTGGAGATCAATTAATTAATTTTCTCTTCTATACTGGGAATTGTTACCTTTTCTTATCCTAAAATATGTAAAAATTTTTAGATTCGTAACTTATATTCAAAGAGTTATAAATAACTAAAAAACACAAATTTTGTTATTTGACATTAGCATATTTAATTCTCGTGACTATCTGAAGTGATTTCAGTGATATTTCAATTATAATCCATAATTAAATTCTAATATACTTTTACTTATTTTAATCCATTAGAAAATAACATATTTTGATTTTCAATATTGTTTTTAACTTATCATAAATGAGATAAATCCCAGCTACTGCTTATATAGGCTAAGAGACATAAATGTTTTAATATTAAATAATAATTTTAATAAAATCTAAATATGTTATTATTTTACTTATATATTATACATCTATAATTTATAAATCTTTACTTATAACTTTCAGTCGCAACATAATTGAAATAAAAAAAATGCCATTTTCATATCTATACGTAAGTAAATTTGACATAATTAGTAGCAGATTCTATCAGTCTAGCACATAAATTAATATTAAAATATGCTATAGATAAATTGTTAATACTATAATTATAACAAAGTGTCGTATTCCTAAATCATAAACTTTTGTTGAAACATAACCTAGAACTACGAAGAGAATTAAAAAAAATACATTTTGAATGCGTAACTAACTCGTAGAATAATAATTTTCAACAAGTCATGAGTATACCTATAAGTTTTTTTCACGAGAAATGCAATGTCCTGTTTAAATATATGCGCTGCCGAGTAAATAAAAGAGATGGTAATGGTAAATCTTATGAACAAAGGTACAAAGTCAATTAATTAGCGATTATTTATGCATTAACAGAACAATGATTTATAATTATTTTAGGTTGTTTGAGTAAGATAATTGAAATAAAATTAAAAATAATGATTGAAACCCATACGAGAACCACTGATGTAATTAGATACAATACTTAAATTGCGAAATAATAATGACATTACTACGATAAAACTGTAAAAGAATAGCCCTAAGGTTGAGTTAAGTAATGAACAATTGATTCGTTATCTTTGACGAAATAAAACGCATGAAAGTACTCACCAATAACTGTAAAGTTGACTCGAAGGTTCTTGGTGGGTGATTTGCGAAAATCGACTCGGCATCTGTATTCGCCACTGTCACTCTCTTGAACATTTTGGATGACTAGTTCAGCCGAGCCCGTGGTACGAAAAGTCGCACGGTTACTCCAGATGGGCTTGCCGCTCGAAAGTTTCGTCTTGCCAAAGTGCTGGTTCCGCATGTCGTATCTAAACAAGAAGAGTCGTAGAATCAATTCAGAGAATGTTTACGGGGATGTTTATGGTTTATACTCTTATCGAGCGATGTTTCACGAGTTGGGGTTGCTTGTTACCTTCGCGAAATCACACGAAACCTCGTTAAGGAGCCATAAATGCTTAAGGAAATACTTCGGTGTAATTGGAATGAATGGGGTATATTACGACTGCAGATTATTCCAAAGATTTGTGTGCTAGAACGACCCTTCGAAGATGAACTTTGATATTCTTCTATTTCTTTTTTCAACAACTTCTCAAACTATGAGTTGGTCTATTCAACATCTTTAATTCCCGCGGAAATGCCTCGGCGAAAAGTTTCTCGTATAAGAGTTGAAAGACTCGAGATTTCAGACTCCCGCTACAAAGGTATATTTTAGTTTCCCTACTCCTCATCGTTTCGTTTTCATTTAATCTCGCGAGTTTTCCTCGTGCGCGCTCAGCTATTCGCTTCTCTTTTTTCCGCGAGTACAATTTTGCGCCGATCAGGCTTATTACCAAGTTGAGGCGAGCACGCAGTTTCTCTTTCTTCGAGCAACCCGTTGGGTGTTTGTCCGGGCCATTATCGAGGAGGAATATTAATCGTACGGGCTCGGTGCGAAAATTCTTTATTCACTCTCGGGTAAAGGGTACGATATCGATCGGTCAATCGCTTTTAAAACTCTGCGTGGAAACCATTAAATTTGATACCGTCGCGAGAGTGTGGCGGACGCGTATTGGAGAAGAAGAATGGCGAAAAAGCATAGCGAGCTCGCGCGCGAGATGCTGAATCTCCAATTTAATTAAAAGACCTCCTCTTAGGGGAGAGGTAAAACGTTTTACTTGTATCGTCGTCGGAGTCGTTTAAATGCTCTGCGGCCGAGGTTTCGTCGGGGAAGAAAAAAAAGTCGAGTTTCGATACGGGAGAAAGGGGAGAACCGTATTACCTAATGCAGGTGGCTCGGTCCCTGATTTGTGTGGATTCGCTTTCGTTGTGATGGAAAAATCAGCGGAGGGGTCAATTCAATTAGGAACTGAGTGCTGGCGCCCGACCAATGTATTTTTCTTTCACGAGCTCCTCGATCTCCTCGCACTTTAAGGAGCGTTTAAACATTTATTCTCATTCGTCGAGCGAGAAGCTCACTTTGACGATAGATTGAGTAACACTATTGTGATGGATTTCTCTCGCCTTCTCTTTCTCTCTTCTCTCTCTCTCTATCGGAAATAATCAAAGTGCTTGCTACACCAAAGTTTTTTTAACTCAATTAGATATTTATGCGTGGACTCGATGTGATTAAAGTATTCTCGAACAAATAAATTTACACGGTGAATTCCTGTTTTCCAAAACAGAGTTCCTTAATTAAATTGTATATCTTATGTAAATAGTTCATTTTTTTGTTTTTTCTACGTTTGTTAAAAATATCTAATGACACATTGAAATACGTATATTACGTATTATTAATATTTGCTTTACACTTTAGTTTTATTATAATATCAAAAATTTAGTTTCCACTTCTCTTTCCCATTTGACCTAAAAGCTATAAGATAGAACGCTATTTTTGTTATTGAGAAACATGTTAAATTTTTAAATTCACTGTTCGCTTTAAAAAAATTTTCAGTTGTTAAAAAGAAAATAAGGAGGTCATTTTAATTTATAGCGCAATTTATGGTATTTTAAAGAAAAAGAAAATGGAATACTATATACATTTTACTAGCAGCATTTACTTTCATTGGTCCGGATTTTTCACCAGATTTCAGTCTTCAACGTAACTTCTTTTATATCCTTTTACTTTTATTACTAAACCCATAATGTCTACTAAAATAATAATAGTTTAAAATATACTTTCTTAATAAGAATACTTATGTATAATAGTGTATTTTATTCTCTCGTATTTCCAATGTAACTGAAAGAGTAAAATAAAGAAAATGTAGTAACAGGTTGATGCTAATCAAATTAAGAAGATGTCAAGCCAATCAAAAATTCAAATTTTTCGTGTTCAAAATGTTTGAACTTCCAATTGTCATAAAAATTTATATCAACTTTTACTAAAACCAAGAGAACGTTGTTCTACATATTGCCGTAATTTATTTATCTTTTCAAATGTAAATCAATTCATTAGATTAATTGTTCTCAAATATTCTAATCCGTAAAACTGTACATTAAAAAATATCTCACATATAAGGAGTACATATCAGCAAGTATGCGGATTTTCCGATTACAATTTTAAATCTGAACCAATCATATTGATAATCTTGACAGGTATTAATATCATTTTTATCAACTATTTTGTTTAATGAAGTAAATTCATTTTATAATATAATAGAGCCACCTTACTTGCACTAATGGACAATTGTTCTTAGAAAAATTTTTCTATATAACTCAAACGGGAAATTTGCTTACTCTAATATGATTCGTTTTATAACCAAGTGGATCCTTCTATAATTAAGTAGAATCTTCTTTTGAAAAAAAATTAGGAAATTTAACTCAAAAACACCTACATCCTAAGATCAAACAAATTCCTCTTGATTATTGAAGAATCATTTTAGATCAACCAAAGGTTCCGTATAAGTCATGTTTAACAAGAATTTCTCTAATACCAAAAATCTCTTTTTTCTTCACCAAATTTTTCTATTAATAGGATTTAATAATAATATGAGTTATTAAAATGAGAAAATTAATTATGCTTTATAAAAGTGTCAATTGTTGGTATCTAATAACGATTTTTACTTTTTCGTAAAGATTAAAAAAGAAATTCCACTTTTAGTTTTGAACAAAATACTTTTCTTGTTATACATAAAAATTGAAAAATTATAGTGAATTATACATTTTTTGAAAATAGAAATATGATAGTCTTATATTTGGTCTTGCGATTGAAAAAAAAATGTCGATATATGTTCATCAATAATAATGAGCTATTAGACTGTATTAATAAAAATAGTTTAATTTTTAAATTGTAAAAAATTGAAGTAGCGTTATCGCTGAATTTAAATTTGATTCATCGCTTTTAGCAGTTAAAATAAAGAGTGGTCGTTAAAAATTTAGGAAACTAGTACTTAAAACTTTGGTAACGTTGTAATTATAAATGTATTACATTATATTACTCTTTACAATTTGTCGAATAAAAGGTATTGTTCTCCATTATGCACCCAAAATTCGGTCAATTTATTGTAATTTTCATTTTGTCGCAAACGAATAAGAAAAATTAATCTTTTGCTAAGCGTTAATTTACTTCTATTCAGTGAAACTTGAACGTTTTAAAAGAGTCACTTCACATTTTAAATTTAGGGAAAACTTTATAAATCATAATTTCCTTTTCCTTCAAAAATGAATTAGTCCAGAATAATTTAATGAGAAGATTTAAAATAATATTAAAAACATTACAAAAGTAAAGAAAGAACTATATTTTATTCGATACATTAGTTTTTATAACTAGCTTCAAGTTAAATGGAAACCATCTGCTAGTTTTCCATGCGATGGAAAGAAACAGGCCTCAGTAGAAATGTGAATCTCAGAATTAGGTACAAAATTACCATAACCTGAAAACATTCGCATAATGCTACTACCTTTTCGCGACCAGTAAGCTTAATAAATCTTACACATTCGGATGCTCCGTTCAAATTTTGTATGTAATTTACAATTTATTTGTATCATATTTGCAACATATTCGAAAATAAACGCGTTTTTATTATATTTTTCGGTTATCCATATTTAATAGCACATAAGTCATAGTTAGACTAAAATTTGACCTATATATTTAGAAGTTCAAAAATGCAAGGAAAAACGTTTCATCGGCCGAAACAATCTATTCATTATCTATTTAATGGAATACAATGTCTGTAAGGTGATAATAAACTTTTATATTCCTCAAGAAAAAAAAACGTTACAAATACAATTTTTATCCCCGCATTGAAATTTTTTTCACCTGATATGTAGATCATACACATTAAACCTCCTTGTTAAGAAATCGACATAACGATAAAACTAGATAATAGTCTATACACAGGGGATATCATTGGTTAATTCACTACAGGAAAAACCATTCGGAGTACAGTAATACGTTCTTGTTTATTTATGTTCTATAATACACGTTTGATATCGAGTTACGTTTACTCTGTGTGTATTACTTTGGCCAAACTCCCAATGTAATTTCAATGCCCGCACGGTCTTCCATAGACATTGTAAACTTAACATTGTTGATCAATCGTACGAGTGCAGAATCATATTTCGCAATAGTAACTTTATGTACTTACATTTTTAAATAACACATTTACAGGTTAAGCGAGACGTTGAGTTTATTCAAATAATCAACCGTAAAAATTTACGATTTACAATTTAATTGGAATTTTTATTTTTGCGAGACTATAAAAATAGGTGGTAAATGAGAAAGAAACGAATTATTAAGGATAAAAATTTGTAATCAGCAAGTACCAAACATTTTTTTAATCAAAGAACCACGAGCGCCGTCGTAAAGTCGGGCCTCTTGCCAAGCTAATGGAACTTGAAAATCAAAATGTAACTCGCAACCCGCAGTACATAAACCCCGGAAGAAATCCCGTAAAGTCCTTTGAATGCTGGATGCGAAAAAAACGAACGAGAGAGAAAAATTTGGAAAATCCATTAAGAAAGTTAATCGTAAAAATAGACGGGGAAAAAAGTATACGTTTATAACTGAGAAGTGAGCGTAAAAGTCTTCTATAACTTCCTTATTACACCCATCCGCAATACCTCAATAATGAAATTTTTCGCGCAATTACGTGGCGTACTCTTAAAGGCCGTCCCTCCCATAGGTCAATTTAAAGCTCGACAGACGGGCCCTAAACGCTTCGGCAATGTCCGTCAAGAGATTGCGCAGCGAAAGGTGTAATCTCGGGTGGTCGCGTATATACGTTGGCTGTGCGCACGAGCGCTTTACGGGCTCGCAAAAAAAACCACTTTGCGGGTTAGCGACAATGGCTTCAAACGTATGCGCGAACGAGGGTGCAAAATGAAAGAACGGCAAAATGACGAAGAGAGAGAGAGAAGAGAGAGTGAGGGGGGGGAGGAAGAGAAGGTGGGAGGGAGGAAGGGAAAAGAAGCGAACAGGGCCGCACTAATTTCGTTAACTGCGGACTCACGCACACGTGTCCTAATTTGACAATTCCATTGCGCTTACGTCGGCTAAAAAGATCACCAACCTCGAAGGTCTCTACCTCCGCTTCATCTCCCTTGATTGCGTGCGATTCCTTTTAATCGTTTCTCGTCCACCTTTCTTTTTACTCTCGCTACAACGGCTTTTTCCTTCGACTTGCTGCAGCTTCGATTTTATACCTCAAAGCAAAATTTCTCTATTTCAATTGTTTCGACTTTTTTTATTATATATCCAAATTTTGACTAAATGCCTACTAAAATGCGATATTTTATTTCTTTTTATTTGGATTGTTCAGCGCAAAGCTCTTGAGGTTAACGAGGTTTTAATGCATTAAATAATAGTAAAGAATTTAACGTTTTCTTTTTAAAGAATTAATCCAGTCTAAGAAGCTTTCGAAAATCTTTCTATTGAAGTAATTTAAGAGGATGCATTAAGTCCTACATAATTCCACGCTTCTCTTCACAGTTGTTTTGACGTTACTTACTTTTTAAATTTTCACTTTCTTTAGGTTTTATACCTTTAACATTTAGTGAAATAAAACATTTCGGAAGGTAAAAGGATTTTACTAAAAAATTTTAAGATATAGCCTTCTCTCGCGTATGCTTTCAAATGCCTAATTACATTTTGTACAACTCTTAAACACATGTCAGAGCGAAAAAAATATTCAAATTTTCGAACTTATAAATTTCAATTTTTAATTGTAATAAAAGGATGTATGCATTTTTGCGATAACAAGGAGAATAAATTAAAATTTACTGTAAAATTTATTCAGAATAATTGTTTTAATACATGAAGTGAATACAAATTAATTTGAATTTGGGGGAATAAGCGTAAATTTATACATATTTTTATTATGATTAAAAATCCAAAAGTTTAAACGTGGGAAATTTGAATTTTTTATTGACAGCATCTCAAATCTGTCAAACTACACCAAATTAGTACTACTTACTTATTACACGTTATACCACAGTGGAGTTTTTATTATTTTTTTCAACTGAATTTATTTAAATATTCGACTAATATTTAAAAAGTTGGTTCCGGCGCTTATATTCAAATCAGAATCGTAAATTAATATAGCCTATACCGTATAATTTCTTTTAACATAAAGGATACCGTACTTTTTATTCTTTGTTTTTATGATTAAGATAACGTTTCATCGAAAGTTTTGCTGTTACATTTTGAACTCCTATATTCTTTTATAGCTACTCGCCTTTGTAATATTAAATGTATTGGAAAAATTTATATCTTTCCTATAAAATATCTATGGGTTTTTTATTGCCACCAGTTTATAGAATCTACGATTGCGCAAAGAAAAATTGATAATTTATTTTGAATATTTACGTACATATATATCGTTTGTAATTACATTACGAGAGCTGCGTATCTTCTTTATATTATTTTTCGTAATGTAATTTTGGGAAATGTATACTAACGTTCGATATTTGTAACTTAAAAAAAATATTATAATAAAATTAATATTTTTAAGAAACACTTATTCTTTCACGTATCTCTTAGGTCGGTTATTAAAATTATAAAGTTTCCTTTTGTCCCATAAATTTTCATTGAAGTATACTAAAATATTCAACTTTACGATTGGAAATTATTTTGATGGTAAAAATCGATTAACAATTAACGTCGAGAACTTGATAATAATTATTATATTCCATTGACTTTATATAATCGGCCATCCTAACATTTGACTCTTTTACCATCCTTTTGAAGAATGAACAAAAGAGTACAGCTAGATATTCTTTTGAAACGAAATTCGTCGCTCGTCCTTTGCGAAGGATAAAATAATTTTTATCTTCGTTATATAATGATAACAATATTTAAGCGAAGAAATATTATTCGAAGTAAGAAAATTGAGGGTGGTAGCGTGAATAGTGCGAACGGCTCTTAAACGATAGATCGTCAACTCGTTTAATTCGAAAATATGCGCTGTAGCCTGTCCCATTGAATATACATAAAGTTTAGACTTTATACGTATACGTAGCGTAAGGCGCCGCGGAAACGCGGTATAACGCTTAGAGCGTTCCGGTACTTCCGTGAGAAACTTTTAAAGGGAGCTTAACTTCTCGCATAAAATTAAAGAATTGTGATTGTGGTTAGACCCACTTTCTCTCTACCTCCCCCTTCTCGCGCTCTTTCTTCACGAATCACAAAGCTGCTTGTTTTTTCTTCTTCTTCTTCTTCTTCGTCTTCTTCTTCGTCTTCTTCTCTCTTGTCTACTTCTTCTGCTTTGTCTGGCGAACATTTTCTTTCTCTGCTTTCTTTCGTTCTGTATTGCGCGACGACGGAAAAATACAATTTACCCGCTGTTAACTTGCATTTCCAATGCGGACTTCCATGGTAACTGACGGCAAAATGGATTTCAATAGTCGGTGTATATACCCCTTGCTGTTCTACGAATCTCTATCGTTTGACAAGGATTTACGCACATTCTCTTGATGTTTTACGTTTTTTTTGTTATTATTCATTCCTTTTTTTATAATTACTCAATACAACTGGTTTATCGTTTCAACGAGTTGCAAAATAAAAACAAGCTTCTTAGATTTTTAATAATTTTTGACATTCATAAGCAGCTCACACCACGTCGTACTTTTATATTAACTTCTTTAGAAGATATTATTTAATATAAATTGAGATTAAAAATTTTCAATTGGTGTAAAGAAAAAAAATTCTCTAAAGCATATTTTACACAAGTTTCAGAAAAATTGAACGAGAAAATCTTACTACTGGTTTTCTTAAGACAGAAAACTGAGTTTTAAGAAAAGAACATTTAAAGTTTTAATCTTACATCCCACTAAATGTAAATGTCTTAATGCATCCAACCGTAACTTTTTAAAATCTCACAAAATTTTTATTAGTGCCAGATTATATATTATCAATAAATTATTGAAGAATAGTTATTATAAAGATACACCATTTATAAATATGATATTTTATTACAAAGAAAGGCACCAGATTTTAATCGCAAAAATCACATCAAATATTTTTTGTTGTGATTTTGAAAGTTATATTGTGATTCATATATTGTTCATAAGTCTGAAATTTTTTATCCAAAAAGCGTTTTTTTATAAAAAAAAGAATGATTCGAAATGAAAAATGTAAAACACGCCTTTTCTTCTACTTTATTATAATTTAAAATGCAAAAGTATGAAAGTTTAATTTTACAAGTTAAATACGTATACATTATCATATTTTTATAAAGAAAAGATGAGAACTTAAGTATATACCATACTTAAAGTATATACAGGTGCTAGTAGAAATGGTGTTTCATTTCATAAGTAATGAAACGATTACTTTACTAGAGTGGGTGACAAGCATATCCATTTTTGTTCCTTTAACGAAAAGCTTATTTTCACATTTTGTCCCTATTAATTGATGTAAAATATAAGTATTGTCACTTACTTGTGACAAGTTCTGATTTTTTGAATTTATGCTATTCTTCAACTTGTAAATGAAGATAAGTTTAAATATATTCTGATGCATGAAAATACTGTTAAATAATAAAATACTGTGAAAATGGACTATAAAGAGCGTTAATTTATCACAACGTATCTACCAACAATTTTTTCTTTCTAGTTCCACGATTAAAATGATTACGAGGGTTATCTGTTAGAGAAATAATACCAAATATAAATTCATTTTTTGATAATTTTAAAAATGAAAAATCGAAAAGTTTTGTTGCACACACTGCAATTCAATTTCTTCCTCGGGAACGTTACGGTAAGTACACACTGTATTCCACAAGTTGATTTAATTCTGTACGTATTCGGATCTAACGTTATAAACCAACGATTGCATTGAAACTGTCGGTGAGTTTCTGTAACGCCGTTATACGTCCTCGCTCGATTGTTTAATAATTTTGAAAAATTGTAAGAAGCTATACGTAATATAGCGTATCGCAAACCCATCTACTCTGAGAACTTTTTATCCCCCTAGAGACTCTGCGTCTGTCGAGTTTTCGAGGGACCAAAAAATCCACCTCGTAATCATTAGAACTCTCTATATATATATTTGTTTTGTGGCCCATCGACCGAGCGCAGAGCCGTCTCTCGCGAAACCTTTTTCCCCGGTATCCACGGTACAGGGAAAGAAAATGAGAACGAGCCGGAGAGATTTTCCGCGATGTAATCTCTTGGACGTCGCGTCGCCTCCTGTACTTTTAGCGATGTGTCTCGTTTAAAGATGAACGGTTCAACGGATATTTTAAAAGGTAAGTAAGCACCGAGTTTTCGGATTTACGTCGTGCGAAACGTTTAGTTACTTAAACGTACTCAGTAATTAGATTACCTTTTAAATCATAGACTCCTCGTTAGATGAGTTTAGTCACTCGGTAATTAAAATTCATTATCTATTAGCTATAAATTTACTAGGTCAAATACGGAGTAAAGAAGATTAATAATTACTAAACTTGTGCAAGAACAACTGCTCATTTTGCTTTTAATTTTTAAATGTATTATTATTGCTAATTATAAGTATAATAAACTTAAACGGATCGCAGTTTACCAATAACAGTAAATAAGATGTGTTTGGTGTTATTTTTTAGGATCTAGATAAGGACAAGATGTTTAGCAAGAAATTGCAACGATTCATCGACTAGGTTTTGTTGACCTCATCGGGCACTATTTATTTAAAATGAACAAAATTGTACTTATATCTTAGAAAAAAATAGAACAAACATATTATCTTAGAATTTTAAATAAATTAAATCACCTTTTAAACATCAATTTGACAGCTAACAAAGTGAACACAGAGTATTTACAGTATTGTAGTTCATTCAACTATGTTGTTCGTGCAAAATTAAGAATTGTAATGTACGCGCCTATGCGTCCCCTCTGACGTGCCGAAAACGAAAGACTTTGAGCTTCGCAGGCACGGGGCTCGCTTGCCCTCTCGATCCGGGACAATCATCTAAACAAGATCGCACCTATACTATGGAAGTCAACGAAGCATTCCGCTAAGCATTAAAGGGTTGCATCTCCGTCAACCTACGATACGACGTACACATTTATCTCGACGAGCGCCTAGTATTCGCCATTGCAAATAATTATCCGGCGCATTGGAGGTCTCGCAGACGAAGAGCCATTGTTCTGCGCGTTACGAAGCTTAGTTAAGTATCACGGCCCTTTTTGCGATGATATTTGTTAAAGCCGAATATTTTGACAAATTAAATATTATATAATCTCGTACTTTTATTTTTTATTTACTTTGTTATATACCTAAATGTCGCACTATCGAAGAAAATTAATATTAATTACATTTATTAACACTAAAAGTCGTAATCTGTAATTATTGTTCTTGTAAATTTATTATGCAATCGAATAAATGGTTGTATTTTAAGTTCGCCCGAACCGAATTTATTTATTTTTATTTCATTTATTGCTCGTATGGAGCTGGCACCGTGTAAGAATTTTATGTTACTTGTGTAAAAATATATTGATAGTTACAATATCTATTACAATAATCAAACGTTAAAATTTCTAAGAATCCTTTTGTACACATAGAGAAAAGTTTGAATAAATTTTACCAAACTTTCTGTAAATATTACTAAACTCTCATCAACGCGGTAACAGACTACCGAAACCTAAAAAATGACTGAATTTTTTGTCAATTTATTACCGAACTTTCTATCAATTTTTACTGGATCTCTACTAATTTGTAATAAAAGTTTAGTAATTCTTTGTGTTTTGACAGTTTGTTACAGCGTTAGTTAAAGTTTAGTAAAAATTTACTGAATTTCTTCTCTCCGTTTATAGATATATTAATTATATTTTGAATATATATCTTCTTCTTTATCAATAGCTTGCTCACAATTTCGGGAATTAATTGTTTCTTACAATTCGGTTGATTGTAAGGAACATGCATATTGTTGTAAAATCTGTTTTTTCATAATTTTCTTTACTTTCAATTTTCAACGAATAATTACTTTTTGGTTTAATTTCCAAACATCTTGCTATCCAGGTCGCAAGAAATAACAATAATTATGTATAATATGGTGGGTGAAATAAGTAACGTTTTAATTAGGTAATAAGATAAATAATGGAATGTAAATATATATATATTCATATATTTATATATCTTCCGTAATCAGTAATTTTTTAAATAATTTTCAAAGTTATCCCTTCTAATAACAGTTTCTGATATTCAAGTCATACGTTGCTTAGTGATGGCAGTGCATATTAACTTCTTGGAAGATTACTGTACGCGTGCGAGGCGAAGTTATTACCTCGTATAATTTAATTTGAAAAAGGCTGCAGAGTAATAAGTAATTTAGAAACTATTTTTTGATAATAAAATTCTCGTGCAAGTAATTACTCTGTAACATAGTTAGGTATATATACATATTATCAACTATATTTCACAGATTTAAACGACGGATAAATAATGCTGTCTTTGTCAAATAAAGTGACGTAATAATAAGTGTACGTTTAATCTATTTTTTGCAGTATATGCATTCTAATTTAATTGGAAACGTCGTGCGACACGAATATTTCAAGAATACCCATTACATTTACGAACAGCGTTCTTTTATATTTCATAAAGATCGATTGATGATGCTAAAAAGGAAATAAATGCTAAGGGCATTCATTATATAAATGATGGAAATTCTTTCTGGAATAGAAATGAAACTCAAAATGAAACTCGAGTCGAACAATGAATATTTTGTATATTTTGCAACGTACGTAAGGTATTGTGGGTAAAGTTGGTGGAAATAAATACATCTGTGTATTTAACGCTGAAACGTGCTTTTAAACTTAAAATTTTCATGAATATGCAGGTTGAAAAATAAATTTAATTCAGTAGGAAAGTTTCGCTAAAAAACACGCTAGCTTCTGTCGGATTTTGTTTCATTCTTGTAGTTCATTAAATTCCCAGTGACATTTTCCCGCGCATATATATAATATATATATATTCGTATACACCTATATTCGTATTTGCAGTGGTATAATTTTGTCTTTATCAATCATTAAAAATACATTTCACGAAATTATTAAGCTTCTGAAAGTACAATGAAATATACTATACATCTATTGTTGTAATCAGTTCAAATCGTAAACGCTATCCCCGTATAACTATGTACTGATTTTCATCTTGTTCAACGCAATTTCCGGCTTTTATCTTTTAAGTTTCCTACCCGTTTTATTTTGAACGGTAAACGACTCTACAAATTATTGGTTTCAATACGTTCCGTTTATCGTTCGAATTAAATTACGATTTCTGTTTTTTTAAAACAAATATGTAATAAAATCAGCTATATTTTAAGCTTTTTAAAAATATATCCTAACGTATGGATCAATTTATTATACTGTTTTACTTATCTAAATATGAGGTAAATCGTTGGAGAATATAAAAAATGGGCAGAATAAATTCGGCACAGAAAGTGTTAAATCGTCCATGGAGAATATATGAGAGTATTTTATTCGGCTTAAATTTGTTCAAATAAACCCATAACGCTCGTTCTAAATTTACGCTCGTAGTTGCGTTCATTTCATTAGAAATTAATTATGTGTTAAACGTAACGTTTTATGTTGCGACTAGAAAAACGTACAAACCTCGTTGAAATTAACATGAATTTCTTGACAGAAAAAACTTGCGTATATTAACGTCAAATAAAAATCTTCTTAACCACCATTTTACAAAAAGAAAAAAATGTACATCGATGGGTGTCGCCTTAATTGTCTACATATATCGACAGCGTAACTATAGCATTAAAAGGATCAACACGATACATTGGTATTTTAATTCTTTAATAAATCTACACATCTATATGTACCATATAAAGCAGCCGTTGACATTCGTTCAGTGCGCCTATTTCCATATCTTTTGTGTAAAGTTCATTGTTTTTCAATTTGTTATTCGATGAAACGTGAACTCCACGTGTATACGAATGTACATTACCATCTCGGTTAACAAAGTTATAAAATCGAAATGTCATGAATGAAATAAACGAACGTTTTACCTCAATCTCTTGTGAAAGATTGTAAGTGACAAACAATTAAAAGGCCATGAATACAAAGGGATGATTGAAACTTTCGATGATTGCTATTGGGACGGACTTGATTTGCTTTGCGTTTGTTATTTGTTAATTAACATGCGCCACTCAATTTATGTTCTATATGCGTATATATATTTATCTATCTTTCTCAACAAGAACAAATGGATTTTTTTTCTATGATCGATTGATTTTTTTTACCCACCATTTATAAAATATACATTATCGGAAATAGAATACCGATAATTATTAAAAATGCGACTGTTGTAATCAAGAGGTATAATTTAATAATCAGAATATCATCGGCTTAACAGAGATAAATGTCATTCGAATAATACAACATACAACATAAATATTAAAAGATATCACGGTAAAGCTCGAATTCGAAACGAAGATACGATGTGAAAATAAGAGGAAATATTCATAGTTAAGTATCATACAGCTCCGATTACCAACTTGTATTTTTAATTCAAGGATGTAATTCTTAACATTTTATCGATGCATTTCCTTGCGGGTATTTCTCATTAGATAAATATACTTCCGGTAGTACAATTATGAAATAATAACGGAAAAGAGAAGCCGTTGTAAGAAATCAGGGGACTCCCCCCCCCCCCCCCGCCCCTCCCACCCTCTCTCTCTCTCACAGGACATTTTTATATTCGCCGGTTGTATAAATGTAAATAAAACGTAAGCAGATAAAAGTAGAAGAAGAAGCTTCGGTCCGTCTAGGTTGCGCTCGCGGCATTTCCTATACACCGGCGTCGTTTTCTTTTCTACTTCATTCCGCGGCTCGCGCGCACACGGATTCCGAATACCGATTGTCAGCTTACCTAATGCTGTTTTCTCCTTATGAATAAAACAATCGTAACCGTCTTGTAGTGGTATTTTCCACTCGGCGCAAAAGGCGGACACATACCACTTTTGTCCGTACCCTTCGCGAACTTTCCTTCGCTCGCTGTACGTGTATATCCTTTGTCAATTTTATACTCAAGTTTTATTGCATTCGAAACTCAGTTACGTTTTACTAGTTGCTAGGCTTTCTTTTTAAATTTTTCAAATTGTTAAGGAGAAATGTTAATTAAACATTACATCCAATTTTATAGTAAAAAAAATTACAATAATGGACACTAGTTTAGAACTATCGTACACATGTACATATTCTAGAAAAAATTTGTATTGAAAATAGGTACACTACCCACGCATGCACGCACTTTGTGTATAAACGCATAGATCGTGTTATCGCACAGATGTAAATAAACAATTCATATTTCTCTTTTCCTCATAATGAATAAATAATATTTATTATTATTATTTCCGGAATCCAATTTTATTATATAAGACAGAAACACATTACCTAATAGATTGTCGAAAATTAGACTCACAGTTACTCGCTCGTGCTAGTCCCTTTTAACCCTTTTCGGCCCAGGTGGAAAATTTTGTCAATACGTTTTTGAGCGTTAAATGTAATGATAAAAAATTAATTTAAAAAATTAACCTACACACTATTTCCGATGTATTTTTTCTGCTCTTTCGAATGCCCTTATCAGAATTAGCGCAAAACTTTTTTTGAAAAAGTTATGAACAATTTTTCTCAAAAAATGCCAGAATTTTTTTCTTTAAATGCATTATTTACTAGAGGAAACGCTTTTAGGAAAGGTCTTTGAGACATATATATCGTAGCAGGAGTGTCCAAGCTTTCAGATGATACTTTGATTTTGTAAAATTTCAAGATGGTGACTCCTAAATTTCATGCTTTAATTCTGTCAAGGGTATTTGAAAGAGCAGAAAAAAATACATCGAAAATGTGTGTTGATTAATGTTTTAAATCAATTTTTATCATTATATTTAACTCTCAAAATCGCATTGTAAAAGTGTCCACCTGGACCGAAAATGGTTAAGTGGTGCTAGACCATGCACATCCAATTTTCCTCACATATATCTCCAATATGTTTCCGTATGTGTCCCTCTAAACTTGTACTTGGTTCACACCTTCTCAACGTGTCATCGGACTAATTTTTGATGACTTACGGTGATAGTTTATTAATAAAAAACGAGTTAGAAACTTTTTTCGAAAATTCGTTATTTTGCGCAATGCAAAAATGCAATTCTCTAAACAAAACTTACATTTACAGAACGAATATTCTCACTACCCCACCCTTCTCTGAAACCAGAAAGGATCTACATTCATGCACGGTACAATTTTTTCGGCGAAAATTATATCAAAGTGGCAATAAGTATTAACATGTTGTAGTTTTAACTTACATTCAATTATTTAAAATTATTTCTAATTTTATATATACACTATATATATTAAATATGTATAACAAGCAACATATTAAATTATAAGCAAATTTAGAAAATCTACATTTTAAAATTGTATTTGAAAGATGTCTATGTCTAGCGTTAATTTCAAGTACAATTCAAGTACCGTTGAAAACCTCTTTGTGTTACACTCTTAAATGTTTCTTCTAAAAACGCAGTGCAAACTAATTTAAATGACTAAACGACAGACTAAATAATATCTAATCATATAAAGTATTTCTTTAGTTTAATATTAAAACTTAATATTGCAAACATCATCGGTATTGTCACGTACACAGCCGCGACTAGAGTTGTCGGTGAGAAGGAGTCGGGTGACCGGAGAAATGAAGTGTTGACGATTCTACGCGCTGTCGAAGCAGCGCGGACGGTAGCCTATAGTGGTCGAGGCACGGGTCTCGCAATTCGTCGTCGCGATTCGTAACGCGGGTTCGCGTTTCGCTGTCCGCCTTTCCATTTTTTCGCTCGCTCCTATCCTTCTCATACGCAACAGTATCAACATTGAAACTAAAATTCTTTGAAAAAATATAATGTTAAGCACACAATATAGTCTCGTTGAGTCCGCAACAATATTCATGTATCCTAGTAGAAATTCCGGTGTAAATAAGATATAAATGTAACATTTTTTGACGATAAATTGGAGAGTCCATTTAACACAGTAAAAATAAAATAAAACCTATATTACGTAGCGTAATTATGTTTTTGGTTAACCTCGAAAGTTTTAAGATAGTACTGAAATGTAAAAATGTATTATTTATATGTTAGTGACTTAAATTTTTTTAGAAATTTAATACGGTCTCCTCACCAACAGAATTGTTAAAGTTAAATGAAATAAGTGTTATAAAATGTTCATTTTCCGTCTAGAAATCTACATTTGTGTTAACATTTGTGTTAGATATTATTAGATTACTATAATTTGTTACATTTGAATGTAACGAATGAGAGGAAATGAGTAAACACTGCGCGGGTAGTTTATGTTTATTTATGATATGGTAAATAGAAATTTAGCCTATATTGAAACTGCTGATGAATTGACGCAAATACCCGGTTATTACATATTTTTAGAATTAGAGTTAATAGTATATTATGCACCGAGGAAGTAAAGTGGATGATTCGCGGCGAGTGCGAGTGCTACAGATGTGCTTGCGAAAATGATTCCTTGCTTCTGAGATGCATATACTACTTTTTTCCGACTACCTACATGGTGCTATATGCTCCCTCGATACAGAACTCTCCCTCTCCGTGTACTTCATACTGCGTAAGGCCAGCAATACAACATTTTCTGACCTGTATATAGAGGGAGCAAAATAGCATTTTGCGGCGGGAGGACAACAATTTATATTTTCTTATTCTAGTTTGTGCCCCTTTTACACTTTCATACCGGGTCTCCTATTATCGGACTCTTACGGTGTTCACCCATTATCAATATGTAGATGCTTACACCTCCCTAATTATTTCTCCATAGTCTTACATTCGCCCGCGGGGTTGTAACCGCGAGGAAGTAAAGGACCTTCAATTATAGGAAAACTTTCCCGAGACAGACGGTGTATTGAAACATGTTTAGGTGTTTAGGTTATATTGCGTAGCCACAAGTATTCAAACTGAATGATCCAAATATCCCGCGCACGTTGTGGAATGTAAAAAAATATCTAACCGATCCCGAAAACTATACGAGGATAGGTCACCCATTTAATTAATGACGCAGTCCTCATTCGGTTCAATACATTCATATTTATTAAAAAACATGGAGGGTAAGATAATTTTTTGTCCAAAATTAAAGATTGTTATTTTTAACTTTTTTGATATAAGCCTAAATATATATTATTGTTATTTTACCAACAGAACTAAAAAGAATATAATTAAAGGTATATTTTTCTTTAAATAGTAATTTAAACTTAAGATGCAAAGGGAATAGTAGTCGATAGCACCTTTGGCTTTGGAGTAGTAGTCGATACGTCAAAGACCCAGTAGTCGATAGGTACAAAGGTTAAGATAAGAAGGTTATGTTGACATTACTTACGTTCATGCAGCAAATTCTTGTTATTTGATAGAACAGTTTTACTTGATCTTAATAATAAACATATAATATAAATTGATATCAAAATTATTTTTTATTTTATGATCTTATAGGTAAATTACTACAATTTAATAATAATTTTATATTTTGTAAAATATAAAAACGTTTTCATAAATAAATAAAATAAATTATCACAAGTCTACAAGACATATTAGGAGTAGCAATTAAATATTCATTATATTTACATACATACATACATATATATATATTAATATATTAAATAGAAACATTTACTTTAAATTTTAATTTACTATAGAGTAATTTACTATTCTAATAAGAGTTCTTTGGTTCTAAAGGTTTTCGGATAAGTTTTTCTTGTTTAATCTTCTTCTCTTCTCTAACAAAATTTTCCTTTGATTTCAACAATTGAGTTTTTAGCATTGAATCACTTTTTATTTTTAATTTTAAATTTTCTATTTTCTCCTCTATAATTATTTGCGAACCTTCAAACTCTTTTGTTTTCAATTGAAGTTCTAATAATTTTTTTTCGACTTTGCATTTTTGAATATTTAATTGCAACTCCTTAATTTGTTTTTGTAGTTCCATCTTTTTAGGTTGAATTCTTTTTAAATCATCTCTAACTCGTGTTTTATTTATGTTTTAACTCCCTTTCCGCTTTTCGTTCAGCTTTTTTTTGCTCTTCTTCCTCCTCTTTTTTTTGCTTTAAGGCATAAATGATCTCCATTCTGAACTGTTGACACGTAGGGAAACTTCGGCTTATTAATTTTTTTTTTTTCCTTTCGTTCTTTTTTACTTGGGACAATAAAGATATCCTGAAATTTTACTAGATCCAAATACTGAAATGGGAATTGCAGTTCGTCGAGTCTAAAAATAAAGAACATTTTTAATTACATTTTAATAAAATAATAATTGCATTGATACCTATACATATATTATTTTTTATGATTTACCTGCAACGTTTTCTGTACAGTTTGACACTTTTATACTTTCATGTAATATATGTGTTGAGGTTGTTGCGAAAGATCCTGAAGAAGGCACGGATAAGTTTGGAGTAGTGTCTGCACAATCTATTAAAAAAAATTATTTTGCAAATTGGACTTAAATTTATGACAAATTTAAAAATAAATTATGTTATACCTTACCATGGGTACTAGGTAATAATTCTTGTACAAAAGATTCATCTACATTATTTTTAAGTACTGAAGATTCTGTATAATTTGGCAGTATTACACTTTCATGTATTGTATTTGTTGAGGTTGTTGCGAAAGTCCTGAAGTAGACACAGCTAAGTTTGGAGTGATGTCTGTACAATCTGTAAAAAGAAAAACGTTTATTAATAAGTTGGACTTAAATAAATTTATGAAAAATTTTAAAATCAATTATAATGTCTTACCATTGGTACTTGGTAATAAGTCTTGTGAAGAAGCTTCACCTATACTATCTTTACGTACTAAAGAAATATCTTTATACTCTAGGTCATCGCTAGAATCGACTTATTACTAATATTAGTATAACTTAAGAAACTTAAATCTAGAGGTTGGTCACTACTGACAATATTCTTCTTATCTAGATAAATACCCTGTTAAATATTAATTTTAAGTAAGTACATACCTAATCTTAAACATTTAATTTGTCAAGTTGACCTCTTTTACAATTTATTCTTAATATTGTGAGACAGTAATACACTAAATACATATTTTTTCAGATAAAATCTTATTATTAAATAATTCTATAATTTCATAATGGATATATATTTAAACATTATTTTTTATGATAAATGTTACCTTTTTAATACTGACATCATTTGTTACACTAACTTGTTCTAGGATATCATCAGCTACAATTGAATCAACTTTCACATCATGACTAGTACTACCTAATTTGTTCGAATAGTATGAATCATCTGAAATAATGGTAATTCCATTGGTTTGACTTTCTTCGACAGCTATAATTTGGATGTTAGATTGATTATTACTGGAAATACTATCAATAAATACACTATCATAGTCTAATTCATCCATTGAACACTCTTCGATAACTGTTGTACTGCTATGTAACCCAGATGAAGTGCTTTGAGATTCATTAGATTCATTGGTCAGTGGCATAACTATTTCAATTTGTTCGATAAGCCTTGGATTATCTTCAATGTTTGAAATATCACAATTTTCAGTAATATTGCTTCTATAATTACCACTTTCATCACTCGTTGAATCAGTATTTATAGTATTTTTTTTAAACATTAACCAAATATTATACAATTCTTTGTATTGTATCTCACCGGTCCACTCATTTGGATAATTACTTTTAAAGTGTTCTAAATGTGAGAAGCAATCTTGATTCAAGAATAGTGATACCATTTTCATGATTTGATTTTCCATCTTTAGCAATTATCAATTGCTCTTGCTGTTGTACATTTGTTTCTTCAGTATCATTTTTAATCAACTTATCATAATTTTATACTATCTGCTGAAAAAGGATAAAGTCCACACCTTGCAAATCCTTTTTTGAAAATAGTTTTAATATCTAGTGAAAATAGAGCAGTTCTGATTACCGTTGGCAAAATGATACTTTGATAATTCTGCACCATTATTATCTAAACGCCAAGCACGAACAGCTTCTCTGTAGGCTATTTTCAGAGGGTGAAATAGAGCAACATCCATCGGTTGCATTATATGGGTTGCATTTGGATAAAGCGAAACAAGTTCAATTTTATGATCAAAGCAAAAGTCACTTAATTCTTTAGTAACATGGGAGCTGTGTCCATCCAAATACAATATAATTGGAAATTGCAGATTATTTTTCACGCACCATGGATAAAAATGATTTGCAATATATGATAGAAATGTTTCACTTTTCATCCAACCAGTTTCACTCTTTCCAATTACAAAATCATCAGGAAAATGTTCTGCAATCAAAGTTGGTATCCTATGATAATTATATATAATCATCGTTGGTACCAATTCGCCAGCAGCATTACCACCGATAAGAGCTGTGTAACATTCCTTATCACTAATACATACATTGTACACAGCTTTTTCTCCTCTTCGTACTAGCACTCTGTCATTCTTTGGGCTTAGACAAAAAGCAGACTCGTCCAAATTAAATATCCTTTCAGGACCAATATCAGCTGGATTGATACTAAGAGTCTTTTCTACTTCTGCAAACCAGCGTCTCAGTCCAATTTCAGAAACAGTCGCTCTAGCTTTGGTAAGGTTTTGACAAGTCTTCACTGATAATTCTGGATTTCTTGTCATAAATGCTGTGTACCAATGTCTTGATGGCCTACCGTTTGTAAAGGGTGTAATTTTCTTTGTTTTTTTTACTATATACTGCACCGAGTCCAACAAGTGTTCCTTCGTTACTGGAAAGCCTAGCTTGTTCATTTTGATTGCCCATTCGACAAGCTCTTTTTCTTCACTGCAACTGAGTATACTGGCTGGCCCTCGCTTGACATTTACTGAGTATGTGCCTTTCACTCTTGAGTGCAGCGTGGAATATGGCACATTAAAAGCCTTACTCGCAGACAGTATTGACGAGCCCTCATTGATTGCTTTCAAAGCATTTAGTTGGTCAATTTTCGTATAAAAATGTCCTTTCCCAGACTTTTTCTGAAATTAAAAAAAAAGAAAATGTATTTAATACAGTTTAAAGTACAATACACCAGTAAGTGTAAGTACATTTGAGGTTATGATATACATGCAGCTACTAACATTATTTAAAAGTTTTTATATTATTGTAATTAAAATGTTATGCGAAAAGAATATATTATTTACAATATAATGCAAAAAAAGCTTATTAATCGTGAAAACCGTAATTAAATTAAATCATTATCGACATTATACTCCAGATGCATAACGAGGTTGGAGTAGTCGATAGTACTTTTTTATTAATTTAAATAAAACATTAAGTACTAACCTTTGCTTTGTGGCTCATTGCATATATTTTGCAACTATTTACAAACTTAAACCGCTGCGACAACTATTAAACTGCAATGAAAATCCTTTACTAATTGTAGGCCCACACGTTAGCTTCGACATTAAGCAAAATGCGGAAAGTGATTGCGTACTCGCAGCAACCGTAACTAGTGCGAGAATAATTATTATTTCTAACGTTAGATGGTGCTTATACCTTTTTTAGACCAATTGTTTCATATTTTTAAAATATTATATTCTAAGATTAAAATAATTTCAACTTACTATAAACATTATGAAATAATTAAAATAATTATTATTTATCGAATTATCGACTATTGGGTCGCTATCGACTACTGGGCCAACTACCTTACGCTTATTGAAAGAAATAAATACTTTTTTGAAGCTATGTAATAATTTATTTGTATTAAATGTATTTTTATTAGAAAAAATAAAATTCATACGAAAATAAAGTAATTTTAAGAAATGTTTTATTGAAATAAAGAAATATTGGTGTATTGAATTAAATAAATTTTGTTTTGAAACGATGGAATAATTTATTCGAATGTTCACTGGTTTTGGTAAAAATATTCCAATCAATTTTTGAAAAAAATAAAGTTATTAAAATAATTTTTTGCTCTTCAAGTTAAATAAACCATTTACTTAAATAAGAGAGCTTTCGGCAACGACCGCTAGGGGAATCCAAGTTTCCCGCAAGCTGCCAAAAATTCTATCGGTTCATATAAAAGAACCTCAAAAAATTATAAAATTAAATCGAGAAGCGAATTGAAAAAAACGTTTTCTTGAATCAAGGAAATAATTTACTAAAATTCGCTGCACTATATTAAGGTAAGTAAGAAACATTAATTAAATAGAGTTATAGAATCAAATACTCTTCATTTCATCCAATTAAATAAACTATTTACTCAATTTCAGTGTTTCGGTCGTCGTATGAAAACTAGATTCAAGTAACAGATAATTTACATAAAAGATGAAGATGCGTTACATTAAGAAAACAAGTGCATTAGAACTACAAACTCAAGGATGCTCGATGTAATTAAATGTACATTGGATTCAATGGGCCATTGAACATAATCGAAGAAACAAAAATAGTATCAAAGGAAATAATAACTTTTTTTTTATGTTAAATAAAAAATTATTTGATTTAAAAAAAGATTTTCTTGATTTAAATGTATAGTTCAATTAAATGAAATAAATGTTTCATTAAAATAAATAAATTTATTAATAAAATTTACAGAGCAGTAATATTAATTTTGTTTTAAATATATATTTACCTTGAAGCAAAGAACACTATTATTAATATAATTACAAAATATTATGAAATTGAATAAATATTTTATTAGTATCAGATAAATGAAACTAATAGGATTAAATAAATATCTTTTAAAACAATTAAATAATTTCTTTGTTTCTGACACATCAATTTTATAAAACATTGAAATATTTTGTTCGATCGAAAAAAATTTTTGTTGGTTTAATAAAATTGTTTGGTTTAAGTGACTAAATATTTGTTACAAATAACTAATTATTTACTTGTGTGTTAATATAGCAGATTTTAATTCAATGAATAATTTGCTTGTTTAAAAGAAATATGTTGGTCAATACAACGCAATATTTATTTATTTTTAATATTGTTCAAATAAATATATTTTATTAATTTAACAAAACGGATTCTTCAAATATAGTGAAAGAAATAATTTACTTGATTCAAAAAAAATTTTTTTGAATTCAGTAAATTTTTTTTTCAGTGTATATTATTGTTATTTTTACAATCTGCTTTTTATTTAATTATGATATAAGCGTTACTATCGAATAATAATATTAATTTACTCAAAACTTTTTCTCCTATGTAGTACATATATATTAAATGTGTAAATTTAAAATAAGTACTGTTATTCCATATAATTAGTATAAAATGTACATATTATATTAAATATATTGTTCAATTTCTAAATAAAAAAGTTCTTTCAATCGCTAGGAATCCAAAAAACCCTATATTTACGTTATATATTTTTCGGATTCTTGTAATTAAACAATTTTTTAAAAAGTCATAACCTATGTATTAAGCAATATTATAGGTATTAAATGTGGTGTTTTTATTTTCGTGCACTATTTGAGACCATTTATTATTGTTTATCTAAATAAAGTTAGTAAATGTTTCTTATTAATCTTAATAATTCTTACCAGATTATAATATGAATGTACCATTTTGCACATTCTTATGCAATATCGTATATTTCAATTGTGTAAAACATATAAAACAATTGCGACGCTTTCAAAGTAGTTATTAAATAGTAATTTTTCTTTGGATATATATTTTAGAAAAAGTACTTCACGTAACAGTAAAAAGGCACTCAAATTCGTTGAAATGGAGCAAAGATATAGCCGAATTAAGAATTAGAAGCAATTTTAAACAAAAATTGGGCAGTACAAGTTTTATTGATTTTTTAAGCTAAATTTCTTTAAATTCTTAATTTGGCTATAACTTTACTCCATTTCAACGGATTTGAGCGTCATTTTTTTAAACTATATGTATTTTATTATAATTTTAAATTATATGTATTTTATCAAGCTTTTCATTAAACGTTGGTTTGAATGTCAATATTTGATAGGTTAGAAGTTACAAGCATTTGAAGTGAAGTCTCTATTTTTTGTTTGAAAAAACGATTGTCGCAGGGTCAGCAGTTTTGGTTTTCTTTAATATTTTTATATTAGAAAACATATTCTACAAGTTGGGCACGATCCGGTTCCCAAACTTGAGATGCTTTCCTTGTAAGAAAATAAAATACACAATTTCTAAAGGCGGATTTATTATTGAAATTAACAAAATAAAGTAGTATTTGCCCGGCGCCAGCTTATTCGGAAAACAAAATAACAAAACAATCATACATGACGATTTCATCAATCTTAAAATTTCGCCACGTAAATAATTTCTATCTGTGATACAAGTAATTTCTTTTATTTCCGTCTCGATGTTATAAAATAATGTTAAACTTAACTCGTCCAGGGCAAACCTTAATTGTTAGGCCTCAAGAAGCGTGATTGGAACTAATATCGATAAACCATCTCGTGCCGTATGCGAACATTATAACTTTGTGGGTAATTACAAATATACCTTTACAAGATACACAGAAGAAAATACTTTGTATTATAAATAAAAACTATTTCATAGCTCAGAACTAACCTCACTTATAAGGGAAATGTTCGAACTAGAGTGTATAATATACAGTTAGATGTCTAATAGGTGTTAGCGTGCATTATACTTGCGTTGGTTGCGTTACCGCGCACCTTGATTATTATAACGACTTAAGAGATGAATATATTAACAGTATAAATAAGACACGAAACAAGAATCTATCGCTGCCAAAAATCGATAAAGCAGTAAGTAAGAAAGGCAGCTATTGTGTGGGTGTAATTGTGCTACTATGCAGTGTTACGCCAGTGTTCCATACGATATTTTTTGTAATAGTGTGCGAAAAGTACATGCGTAAAGAACTAAATTATTACTTCACACACATGCTGTATTTCCTTTACGCATTCGGATTTGCAAACATCCGGTTTGGAAAAGTGAACTTCATAAATCGTTTGAGTTCTTTACGCATGTACTTTACGCACACTATTACAAAAAAATGTTTATAGGAAAGAATTAATTTGGATTTCAGATATTTTAATTTTGTTAACTTTCTATGGAAAGGTATAATGGCATGATAGCGTTAATTGCGTTATCTTGCTGTTTATTGTAGTTTAAATTTTAAGTTTAATTTTGTAGTTTTAAGTTTGCAGTATTAATGTTTAAGTATGTTATCTCTATGTATAGGCAACTACGTTTGGCTTTATAGGATGCCTTTAGAGGTATATGTATATGGTACTTAATAAATAAATAAATAAATTAATTTTTCTATATAACAAATGTTTGCTCTTTTAAAAGCTGTTAAGTTAAAATTCCTCCAATGGAGTTGTTTCGTATACATAGTTTTGTATTTCCTCGGTGTTTGTAGGATATATCTGATAAATAAATACTTCGTCAATTAAATCAATGATAAATTATCTGGATTGGTTTTTTTTTGTTAACTATCATTACATTACGTGGTTAATAACGCTAAGAACCTGCGATTTGAACAAATGTTCTGTCATTAACATATTACATACTCACGTTAAGCCCAGAATGCTGTCGTATACAGCGAATAGCAAATACACACAGGATAGATTTTTATTGCGTAATGATTTTGATGATTATAAATATCGAACGTTTTGCGATAAATGAATATCTGTTGACTTATATTAATTCACGGTGTATAACCCCGATACGAAAAATCCGTGCAGGTGAATAGTAAATACATATTAATTATTCGTAAATATTCCTTTTCTCTCAATGTGCTCATTACCCTGTTGGAAGTATTAAAAACTCTAATTCATGAACAATAAAACAAATAACATTTTAATCGAGACATTAGGTCCCGAAACAATGACGCATACCAACACAACCCCAAAAAATGATAGCCTTGAGGTCAGTTCCCGCAAATTACGTGACAAGAACACGACGCATCTCACCAGTTTTGTGGATACGAACCTGTTCGCGGTATTATCCCAATACAGGTATACAGGCGTATGTATGCGACGTATATATATCTGTAGATACGTCGGGAGGTGGAATACACGCGTTCAGAGGCGCGCGCTCAGGGGGTTCAAACGTCGACGATCGCGATTCCAATTGCCCGGGACGCGCCGGCGTTCGTGTTGCAACAGCGACCATCTTTATTAGGCAATTCGCGCCGGGAGACAGTGCCCCGGGGAGCATCGCCGCCATTCCCGCGAACTCGACACGCCGACATTTGCGTTCCCGCACAACTGGTCGAGTTGCAGCGTGTACCCCCCTTCTTCCCTTCCCTTCTTCCCTTCCCTGCCACCCGTTCGCTCGCTTGCTCACTATTAATTCAAGGATCGCGAATTCGCGATAGGCAAGCGGATGCACTTTCGAGAGGGATGTATCTAAAATTTAAACGGCTACTTTACTATATTAAATGGTTTGTGTTTGGGTTCGTTAATGCGCCCTCTTAGCGATTTTACAGTTTTTGTTTACATACGCGCTTCGAATCGATCATCATGCGATTCTGGTAATATTAATAGTCATTGGTTTTGAGTAAGTTACCAAATTTCATTAGTTTGAGCAATTAATTCCAATTAAAATTCATTCGAGTTTAAGAGAATCGATATATGCATGCGGTTATGAATTCTATACTCCAATCTGCACATATTATGTATAACCTTTTGTTGAGTTTTTGTGTGTTTTTGAATTTACATTATCGATAAAAAATAATTTAAAAGAAAAAAAAATGATATTCTAGAATTGTGGAAAATTACGTATGCTATCGATGAATCATACAAATAAGATATTTATAAATGTAAAAAGTAGATAACAACATAATTAAAATCGTGTCAATCTAGTTTTCTGCAATACGTTATTTCTAAATTAAAATCCAATTTACTTTAGATTTATTTATTACAACGTTTCTCCAATGAAATCTAAAATGAAAATCTGGTTTATGTTAAATTTATTTTGTGAAAAATTCTTGCATTAATTTTGCGAAGATTGTACATTTGGTATTTAGTTTGCATAAAAATTTAATACGCCCTGCGGAAATTCAGTAGTAGTCATGAATGATTTTACATTACGGTTAAATAGAGGACAAAAAATTTAATTTGAAATTCAAGCATCGGTATTCTTAGAACTAGGCGAGGTAAAAATGCGCGAAGGAAGAAAGAGTTACGGTACCTTGTTACCCATTCCCATTGTTACATAGATAAAGGCAAATTAAAAAATAAATGTCAGCAAACGAATTGGGGATTTTTATACGGAAACAAAAATTGTTTCCTGAAAAATGTAAGATAGGTTTATCCCCCTCGGTCTTCCCGTGAAATCGCTCTGTTTTTTAAGCGGTATTTGTTATTCATAATACATGAGACACCACTGGAGAATGTTATCCCTTGGTTTTACGTATATATAATCAGATTAAATGCGATCCTTCAAAACAAAAACAAAGGAGGATTCTTACAACCTGAACGTTAATGTGCTATTGTAGCGTATTATTATAGCAAAAAACGTTAATATGACGAGAGCATTGAAAAAAGGTACAAAAAGATTGTGCACGCTCATATTTTGAAGATCGCGACTTAACGTCGGTTTACATACACACAAGCTCCTGTACATTCAGGATTATTATGGTCATGTCGGAGAGAAAGAGTGAAGAAGAAAGAGAGAGAGAGGGCGAGAGGGAGAGGGTGGGGGGGGAAGAGAGCTCTTTTCGCATAAGTAATAAGAGTAGACTATAAAACTACATTGCGAGAAAGGAGGTCAAAAGTCATAATAAGCAATAAATCCGGATGTTACGGATGAGCTCACTCCATTCGAAATTATGCTTAGGATTATATATCTACCTCTGCAAACCGAGATATCTCTTCAAATATATAACAAAAAAATAAGAGAAAGATTACAATCGCATAAGGGTGAGAGGTAACAGACGGACCGCTATAAGAAGTAAATTGTTTTTTACCACTGTCTGGGCGCAAAACGTCACGTTCGCTTTCTATGGCATAAAATCAATCTCGTAAAATCACGCTTTACGCGCGTCATGTTAAAAATGTTTAAACCAAATTTAGCTTATAGCAAAATGTACTATTGCATCCCGTTGACCCAAACTGTCAACTTCCTTTTTTTCTAAGTTAAAATTTTAGACCAGCTGTTGCAAAAATAGTGCATACGTATGCTGGAAACGTGAACGTAAAGAAAAAATTATTATACTATTAAGCTTGGTTTTATTTTATATTGGTATATACAATTTATGTATCAAAAATTAATTTCTTAATATTCGGTGTATGAATTTTTGGAATTAATAATAGAAAATATTTTTCCGATGATAAATATCGAATTTGCAGTTACTCCAACTTCGTTTCCTACCTGTGCCATATAATTAGAAAATTACAACTAGAATAACACATTTCAAGTATCATTCTGGTCTTAAAAAAAATTTTATTTGGAGAATAAGAATTAAATGCACTAAAATTTAGCATTAATTTCAATGATGATACGGGTTTAAATATTTAAAGATAATTCAAAATCTAAAAATCATTTAATTCAAAAGTAGATAAGACTTGAGAATATTTAAAAAGCTTAACTCAATTTTTTTAAACAAATGTACACAATAAAATATTTTTATAGAAAGCCAAAATAAAACTGTTAGGTCATATATAAATACAACCTAAAACCCTATAATCGTTTTTACTAATTTTATTGTAATATTTAAATGGCACATCTTTAAAAAATAGTGAAAATTCGAAGATTTACATTTGGTATATAAGTCACTACGCAATTTATCTTCAAGCGTAACATTCGCTTAAATTTCCAAAATGCAGGATTTCGAAATCCTTATCAAAGTAGCATTGACTTTGCAAAATTAAAAAAAAATCTGTTAATATTTAACGAGTTTGCCGTTGAAAATTTGCAGCGTGAATTTAAATAATAAAATTTTACTAACTGCAGAAATGTTTCTAGAAAAGCAAATAAAAGTTTACTTTTTACGATCCATTTGTTAGATTTAATCAGAAAAATGTTTTCCAACTATTACGCAAATGCGACTAAAAATTAAAAAACAAGAATTTCACACTAGATAGATTATATATATGAAAAGTGAAATGTTGATGTTGCCAATTTTCATTATAGGTATACATATAGCTTTATATCGATATCTGACAAAACGTATAAGTGAAACAAAATATTGATGGCTTAAAAAAGAGTTTGTCTAATGATTGATTAACATCATTCTCTATCGTCTGCATGTATACATTGGGTATAACTTTTTATCAGTCTACGAGGTATTAATATAAATCCGGGCTGACGAATCGTATTTGCAAATTAGATCTTTTTCAATTTCTGGGAGTAGCATAGTACAGAGTATCAAATTGACCTGCGGCTTTTTGCCAGGGGGGGGGAGGGAGGGAAGGGTAGGGGAGAGGAGAGGTCGAATCGATCAAACACGCTACGGAAGTAAAAAACGTCGGATATACGAATTATTCGATATGCGAAAAGGCTCCGGGGTTAAAAAAGGTATGCGCCATCGATTCGGTCTATCTCCGAGTGATAAACAACGTTCGATAATTATCACGCGTAACGCGGTATTACGGTTTTGTTGAATTCGTCAACTTTAGATTATTTTGCGATTCGGGCGCGTATCCTCTATAATTTTAATGATAACAGGGCACCAACACGAGAGGTTTCCTAATGCGTGCTCACTGCTCCGATATTTTAATCAGCTTTGTTACGATTTAATCGCTCTCCGCCGCGTTTCAATGCAGTTCAGTTAGATTGTCTAATAATCTGTACCCGGGAGATATATATATTTTGTTTAATCCTGGTTAGCTAAATTTATTAGTTTTACTCTTTACGACCAAGCGTGCGGGTGTATCGGTGTATGGGTGTGGCTCTACGCTGCATTATAAAGTGACTATAAACGAAATTACAGTTTAGCGGAAGCTGCATTTTGTTAATAATAACTATTCTTGTAAATATATATATACACACACACACACACACACACACACACACACACACATACATGCATGCATCGATGTATATTTGTAGCAGTTAATACCTGGCTTTTGTTTTCTATGGTAATTAACTTTACCGTATTCAAGATAAAACTGTTGGATGTTGTCTGCGAGTCCTCGATTTTGATTTATGAGTCGTTTCAATTTTCTCTTGAAACGTAGCCAGGTTTGTATTAAAAAGAAAATGTAACAGAGATAAAATTGATTTTTCACTTTGTCGGCGCGGACTTTCTCGCTTCTCTAATTTACATTATTGTTTCTCCTTAGTTTGGTAGATGTAAACAAGTATCGAACTAAATTATTATGTAATACCTTCGGTGCAGCAGTAAATAAAATTTGAATACATGGTAGATAATAACGTTGTGTGGGACGACCATAGTTCCGCGGGAGAGATCATAGGGCTAAAAATTGTAAAAGTTAGAATGGCCTTTTCGGTTTGTCGGTAACTTTATGATGTTATGTTTCGCGAACACTGCACAACTGACATAAGTTAAAGTGCAGTCACAAACTATAAAGTAGCAAATGCAGTTCAATGTACAACTATAGTCATACGCGTAAATAAGAATAAATAATACGACTGTTTTTCGCCGCCTAAATAATATTTTTCGTAGCATATATTTTGCAATCTGTCATTAAAAAATTATTAAATCGTTTTTTTCAACAACATAATCTCATTTCGACACAATTTTTTACGTGCGTGGAGAAAGAGTCTTATAAAAATTGTTAAACACTCTGATAAGAATTGCATAACTCGTTTATTTAACCTTAATTTTTTTAAGGCCTTGACAAAAAAATTTGCAGGTTTTTGGATTACAAAATTTAATTGAAATATTATATAATCCTAGTATTTTGGGACATAAAAATACTTACAAAAGTTAGCATTTTAAGCCGGATTAGACCTTGAAATTTTCATTTTTCCCTTAGTTATACGTACTTTACTTTATTACCCATTTTATCCATCACTATCTCCAGATCAGATCATCGGATTGAAATGTGTTGGGGCTCATTTTGAAGCTAATTAAATTATTTATCGACTGAGTGGAACATAATTTCAAGAATAAAAAGTGTCAACACACAAAAATTGACTCCTAAGGTCATCAAAAATTTGGAAATTTTCATAAAAATCAGCTATTTTGGAACCATTTCTTGTTTGTGTTGACTTTTTTGAAATTCTTGAAAATGATCCCCAACACACCCCAATCCGATTATCTAGTCTGGAGATAGAGTACAATAGGTAAAATAGGTAGTAAAGTAAAGTACGTATAACTAAGGTAAAAATGAGAATTTCAAGGTCTAATCTTGCTTAAGATGCTGACTTTTGTAAGTATTTTTATGTCCCAAAATACTAGAAATATATAATATTTCAATTAAATTTTGTAATCCAAAAACCTACAAATTTTTTTATATGCTTAACACTATTATTTGGTTGCATTATAAACAATAAAATGTTTATTTATTACTAACAATACTTAATTTAATGAAGTAATATGTTTTGAATTGTGATACAAATATAATTTGTTTGAAAAAACAAGGTAGATACTTACTCGCAACAAATGATATGTTAATGAACAATTTGTTTTGTTTGTAATTATTATACAACGCTTAATAAATATTTAGTAGACACTAATAAATAATTTACGGTTGAATAATAAATGTTTAATTAAATTAACTAATCTCCTAATAATTCATTATTGGTTCGTAATACATAAATATTTAATAGATTAAGCAATATATTAATAAAAAAACAAGTAAATGCAAACAGTAATATCAACTACTTTACAGTTAATATTATTAGGGAATAAAATGGTGAGGAGCGAAAAAAGTTGGACAACAGGATTCGACTACACGGATCTTGGATTACGAATCTTGTATACTCTAACCATCGAGCTAACGTCCGCGCTGCAATACAACGCTTACATATTAGTCGAGACGTCTTATCGTTCTCTCTATCCTTTTCACACACCTAAAAGTCGCGCGGTGACATAATATATTAAAACCGTCTGTTTGTTTGCATCAAATAAATAAATTTTTTAGGATAATAAAGTATAGTGGAGACAACAAATGCCAGAACGAAAATCACGATAAATTAAAATCTATATTAAAGCAATTTATAATTTTGCTTATAATAATAATAATCTGTTTCATCGCGTTCACCGCAAAAATTATTTCATTTTTTTGTTATTTCAAGTACTATAATTAGTAATAGTTACTTATCAATTACTTGTTATAAGGAAAAAAATTGATAGTTGTTCTAACCAAAATAAAATGGTCGATTAAACTATTTGATTGCTCGACATAACCAGCTTTATAATATTTACGGTAACTATATTTTATCAATGACCCAAGAAAAAAATTGGTAATCCTAAGTTCGTGAACCCAACTATCCGCGATTACTTGTATCTTTTTTAGAAATTTTAATACTTGGATTAAGCAACTTTTCTTTCCATGAACAATTATATTTTCATAAAGTATAGTTAGGCCCAATACGTTTAATTTTTGAGTGTACAAGCCACTCTATAATTGAATGACAATATATTCAACGTATTTTAAGTATACATTAAATATTTTTAATACAGAAAAATATAGTTTTCAAATATTGTTAATTAGTGTTAAAATGTTTTGAATTTTAAGTGTAACATTGAATTCTCCATAAAAATATTTCAAAACAGTTCAAAATTTTCAGTATTTCTATAATTTTATTCATGTTTGAATGGCCTCCGAACAGACTACTGACTATTTTCTCTAAAAATATATTAATAATTGCCATTACTTAGAGATATCTTTTTAAGATTGTAATAAGATCTGATTCTGTTCACGTAGGCAACCAATATTATTGCACTTTAAAAATGTAATCATGGGTAAATGGATTAGAATGTAAGTGAATTTTATGCATGTACATTGCTTAAAGACCTTTCGAAACTATAAAAATTACGAGAGATAGAAATTAAGTATCTATAAAAGACTCATAGATACTACGTTGGCAACAAACTGGCTATGTTTCGGAGATTTAAGGTGCAATTAAAAGACACGATTTTCTTTGAAAGTCCGGAGACTGCACTCTCGGATAATAAAACATTGCCACAAAGCCATTTACTCGAAAACATTATTTCGAGGCTGAGATATTTTTTTTTTTAAGAATACATACAAAAATAAATATTTCAATTTTTTTTCTTCCGAGCTCTTGTTAAAAATGAATAGGTTTGTTCACCGTTTATTTTTTTTCATGGAAATAGAGAAATATGTCATAATAAAATCTTTACTTCACATTTATTTTCATATGCCATCCGCACATCATTCAAAAACGCGAACGCGAATAAGATATTCAAACTCTGTTCCCATTCAAATATTTACATACGGTACACTTTTACAAAATTGTATGTCCATCAAATTCAACCTCATCCCCCCCCCTCCTCCCTACCCATCCCCCCGAAAAAAGGGATCTGCTCGTTTATTAATTGTGAAAGAAAATAAATAAATTTTTGATCAACTCGTTCGTCTACACGAAACTCAAAATCCAATTAGAAAGAATAATAACCGTGGCCGTCAACTTTTTAACGGATATATCCTTGATATAATAAACTATCTTAAATCGTACAAAGAGTATAAACGCTTACTCGAAAACAATCAAATTCTTGTAATCAATTTTCGCGTCTGCTCGCTACCGGAAAGATTCGCAAATATGAAAAGAAGATGTACTCGTAAACAACAAAAAATAGAGGAAATAAAATAAAAATAAGGCGGAATAAAATAAAAATTGTCACCAGCGGTATCAAGAAGAGAAGAGAGAGAGAGAGAGAGAGAGATTTAGCCGCATGCAGAGCGGCACAATGGCACGTAATAGCAGACAGTTGGGTTTGTCGACTCTGCGCTTCTCCCTATAGCTGTTTTGATCTATATGTATACGCGAGCGCAGCCCGCAACGCTGGCGTAGCTGTACGCGTTGTGCTATACGTAGCCGCAACACGTCGTTCTTCTTCCGTTCACTGTCCTCCACCTACTCTCTCTCTCTCTCTTTCTCGCCTTCTCTCTTCCTCTATTCGTTCGTGCCATCGCCTTACGAACCCTTCCTGAATTTTTTAACCCTCCAAGTTTTCCTTTGGTTTTTGGTGCTTTTCCTCGAGTTTTTGCGGTCACTAATGGGAGGTGCTAACTACTCGAGTTGTACGGTTGCCCAATTTGCGAAATCGTTAACGCATTTGTTAAATTGTTTGTTTCCTGCTTGCGAATTTCCTACCTTTTTATTATTCTTTATTGTCATTTAACACAATGAAAATAATGCTAGGTACTATTTTTAGTAATGTAATAGAAGGGGTTATTCGTTTAAAAAATGCTGCGTTAGTGATTGCAAAACTGAATCAAATTGATGGAGATTTCAAGTGATTTCGAAATTCAAAATAATATCGCTTTTAATGACTAATGTATACAAAAAAGCTGTAATCATTTAAGTTAAAATTGTAGTTGTATTTGATATTTTAACCAAACTAAAAAGGTGGACTAGTTTGATGTATTCAAAATTATCACTAATTCAAGTGGATTAAAAAATTTTCGACGAATGAAATCACATATAAGATAAGTAATAAAATCTATATACAAATTAAACTAGTTAAATCCATTACACTATAATTTTTTAGACGAAATCACAAATTCAAAAAAGGCAATTGATTAATAAGAAATAGTAACATTTATTATAATAATACAATATTATTTCATTATTAGCACATTCTTTCTAGCATATATTTTAAGCTTTATTCGAAAGATTTATAAAATGATTCTAGGTCTAGGTGTCAATGAACCTCTTCAAGAGCGCTATCAAATAATTAATTGTTTTTTAGATTCTGTAAAAGTGGTGATCAACTTCAGAGGGTCATTTGAGGTATAAATTTCTCGATTTTTTAACTCTTTATTAAACACAAAAAATATTTAAATAATATTGTAATATTATAATATATTATGAGAATATTTCTTATTAAGTGCATTTTTTCAATTTCCTTGGCATCAATAATAATTTTGAATATATCAAATTTACCTACTCTCTTACTTTGGTTTAAAGTTAATTTTTTAAGGAGATTTCAGTCCATTTTAGCAAACTTAATGGAATAAAGTGCCAAAACGTTTCTTTATTAACCATGAACGAAAAAGTTAAACTTCTGAAAATATATAGGAAATCCCCAAATGGCAATCCCCAAATGCGAATAAAGCGGCAAAGCAGTAATATATGAGAAAGCAATCCCTAAATGTTGTGTGCAAATAGCGGGAAAGCAGTAATATGTGGGAAAGCAACTCTCACGTCACACTAGCCCGTATGCAGATGATTTCACGGTCCTGCCGTTTATTGAAACTACTGTAATATATAATTGTAGACATAACTATAAATATGTTTATGTCAATATTTTTGTTGTAAAAGAAGTTCAGTAACTATAAATACATTGATGGTTGAAAAACTTAATTGTATTATAATTAAATAATATATAATAATACAATACACTAACATGAAGGAGTTCCACCTTCCGAGTCACGGATTTTGTTGCAACTTTGGAAACTGTTATCTGATATATAAATATGGAAGAATTCATGTGAAATTCAATCTTATAGACTGCTTGACGAAAGTTTTACGCAGTCAATAGAAAATTGTGAAAAAAATATGCAGCTAAAAACTAAGATCGAGTAGATATATTTTGAAACAAAAGAAGCTAAATATCTTAATTTGGTCAAAAGTTATGAAAGGAATAAGAGCTAGACGAAATCTTAACGAAATGTTAGCATTAAAATTTAATGATTTTTTTAAGCCAAAATTTCGTCTAATTCTTATTTCATCTTTATTACTTTTGACTAAATTGATATATTTGTGCTTTTTTTTCAAAACGTATTCACTCAATCTCAGCTTTCTTTTGAATGTACTTACTTACTTTACTCGTTTCCGAGTTATAAGCGATCAAAGTCACGAGTATTATTGGTGAAATTTTTCGTTTTTTGCTTATATCTATCGTAAAACAGAGCGTTAGAGTCGTTATAGCTCCGGCTGTGTCATATTTTTATAGAAGAAAACATTCTAGAGTTTGTAATTGACTGAAGAAATTTTTTATCGACATTTTGTTGAAAATCTCTGTGAAGTATAATAAATGTTGATATAAGTCAAAAAAACTTAAGAGCAATAACATTAAACATTTTTTTCTTAATAATGAAAAATGCAAACATCAACATTGAAGTAAATAGTATATAACGGGCGCCAAAACTTCAACTACTTCTCGAACTCGACTTCGTGGTGCTAACGAGACACTTGATTAAATTATATGGGTATATATATGTAGTAAATGAATTATACGATATATTTTAATAGACAATTTTTTATTTTATTCAAATCATCATTGACAAGTAATTATATTTATTAAAAGAAATATAGTGTATGGTTAACCCTTAGAATCGCAGTACTTTTACAAATGAAAGTCATAATTAGTTTGAGAGGTAACCGACGCCAATCCAATATCTAACTTTTCGAGTGCTCAACGTGTGGAATACAGATTATTTAATGGATCTATATAGTTGAATAATATCAAATTTTAAGATTTCGCGAACGTATAAACAATCTATCTAACATTAACAGTTTAACTAGTTTTGCTGAATTGAATTAAAATAACAATTGATTACTAAAAACGTAATATGTATATGTTTTAGGATTACGGGATTTTCATTAGATTTTGCAACATTTTTTTGCTCTATTATGCTTATATTATGTTTGCAACATTATATTTGCTCTATTTGCTTATATCCAATATCGTTATACTTACAATTTTCATCAAAAATGCATATATATAATGTTTAATTAATTCGCCGACGCGTCGATTTATAATTTATATAAAAAATTTAAAAAACACTATATTAACTATAGTAAGTAAAAAAATATTTTGAAGCTATTGTGCATTAATTAACTATGTGGTACACTAAATTTCTAAGAGATAATACAGTAGTTTTGGGGTGAAATGATTTTTCAAAACTTTATGAAAATCCAAACAACGCTATCTACGCTGTACGTAATGCCTAAATCACGATGAAAAAAAGTCGATTTAAATTTCAAAATCATTTGAATGTTTAGTTAATTACATTTATATAATAGGTCTATCAAAATAACGTCAATGTTAAATTACTTAAAATTTAGCGCGAAGTTGGACTAATCAAATTCTTAAATTTTTTTCGTAAATACAAAACTCTTTCAAGTTTGTTTAATGTAAATTACGTTCTAACATGACAAGCTATTGCTAATTGTTGATGATGAACGCGCAAAGATCCCTTTTAATAAATTACAATCAATACTTTTTCGTACATGAGTAATATTAATATTCTTTTAGTAAAGTGTATTATATACAATGTCATATCATTTAGCAGTGATATTATTCGAATTTTCATAAAAGACATAATTTATTTGATTAATTTTGCATTTGCCTTTATAAGTAGAGAAAACTTGAATGCGTAATGAATCTAGATCAAAAACATAATAAAATGACTGTACCTTGGCATGCAACATATACCTATATATACATGTATATAATATGCCCACGTTGTTGCATGCATAATGGTCTTCACTTAATTAATTTAATAAGCAGTATCTATAATATTAATGTATAATCGTAACAATTATTAATGATTAATATTTTGATGTATGCCCGCGCGTCTTTAAAATATTAATATTTGCAAATAGCAGTATCAGTGCGTTTATTAATTTTAAATTAATTACCTTGTAAGTAGATAATAGATAATGTTTTTAGAATTTTTTGTTTTTGTAGTATAAACAAAAGTGTAATGATACAGTGACGTACAATCAAATGCATTTATAAATATTTGTATTATTAATCACGTAATTGTCAATTGTAATAGTTACTGATAATAACATTACATATATAGGTCTATATATAGATATATAACTGTAACCTCGATTCAACTCTTGAATGGATGAATTTGAGCGAGAATTCTATGCAAACTCGACGTCATACGTGTAGAAATCAATCGGGTAAGGAACCGATAAAGTTTGGACGGTCTAGTTAAGCCGATATACGTATGTATATACGTATACATCGAAAACTGGAATTAACTGATTTAACTTTCAAAAATCGAACATTTTTATCTAACCCCGTATTAACAATGCAATAATAAAATCTAAATTTGTTGAAACATTTATAAATCCTCTTGGATTTCAAATCTGTTGCAAGTCACAGAAAATTTTTTTAAAATCATGCGAGGTACGTAAGTATCAACATATTTAGATTTTATTAAAATTATTATTTATAATTTTCAAAAATTTTGCCACTCTGTTACTTCGTACACACATAATACATGTAATTAGTAATATATGTGATTTATCTCACGATCATTGTTAAGAATCAAAATATGTCATTTTTTAATGGATTAAGTTTAGTAAAAGTATATTAAAATTTATAATTAATGGTTCTAATTGAAATGTTACTAAAATCTTTAAGTGATTTACAAAATATTTATTTTTATTTACCAGATAAAAGTTACATAATTATTATTACAATAGTGAATAACTACAATGATGCAACTGCCTATGTATAAAAGGTATATATTATTTTCTCTGTGGGATCCACATTTTTTAAGTTATGCAATTTGTGTCTCTTAGTTGTTGATTGCTCTGTACATCTAAGTTACGGATCTAAAAAATTTTAGATAATAAAGAGCGGTAAAATGTAGGATAAACCAGTAATTTTACAATGAGTAAAATAAATAATTATTAGTTGATAGTATCTCGCAGATATGAAAAAGAAAAATGAGTATCGTTCATTAGTGGTTAAAAAAAGACGGTTCTAATTGGCTCGTTTGCAAGTACAGGTTCAAAGCGAGGAGCACTCGAAACCCAAATCCGAAGCAGAAAGGGCATTCCGAGCGGCTGGTTTTTTGGTGAGGTTGCAACGCATTTATGGAAAGATACCCGAACCGGAGCGAGACGGAGCCAGGGTGGGGTGGGGGAGGGAGAGGGGGGAGGAAAGAGGTAGCTTGGGGGAGAAAGAGGAGGAGGGACAGAGGGAAAGCGAACGAGAGAGCATAGCAAAGGTTAGAGCGCGGGTGGTCGTGTGGTGAATTTGCCTCTCGTGTCGCATCGCATCGTTACGGTACCCGCGAACAATAGCACGATAATTCGCGCGCTTCGAGCGCGTATGTGCGCCGGTCTCCGGTTTCCGGTCTCTCCTCGTGTATATGTAACCTCGCGGTTGGCCCAATCGCGTCTAACGTTAGCCGACCCCACCGTCACCCCCGTTTGTCCGGACATAAACGTGGAGCGGATCACCGGGAATGTTTGCCTCGTGTGACGGATGTAACCGGAGCAACGAGTGTCCCTCTCCTCTCGCCCTCTCTCATCCTCTCTCGTCCTCTCTCACCCTCTCCTCGGGTCTCTATGACAGGCCTGCGACAATGGGAAAAGGGGAGGAGGCCACTGACGAAGTTGAAGGGTAAGATGAGATGCTCGGGATGGTATGGCTTGTTTCGCTTGGATGCCGTTCAGTAGCGCTAACGTTGTCTTTCTCAGGCATCTAGTCAGCGATTCCGTTGATAGCGTCAGCGTTTCCTCGGAACTTTATTCGGATACCGGCTTTCAAATCCTCTCCTGCATTTCTTTCATACTTGTTTCCTCTTTTTTTCTCCTCCTTATTCCTTGCAGGTATAACGGGGACATCCTTTCGGATATTTAACCTTTCGGCTCGTAAGGCTAAAGCGTTATGATATTGCTCAGACCTGTTCAACGACTGAGAATCTCGGTTATATTGGATTATTCGGACCGTTGAATGCTTCGAGAACTTGAGATAGTTCCAAGGATTTCTAAATTGTCAATGATGGAGGGACATCCTTCCTGCTTATCGCACCTTGCAATTCGTTCAATTGGCTTTAGGCACAAATTTCCAAAACCTCCTCATTATTTCAGTAACGATTATACGTTAACAATAATTAGATAGGCACTGTAGCTACCTTAACACAGTGTGACACACAAATTATATTCATGTACTTTACGTCTTAACGGTTACTTATATTACTGAATATAGTTCGTCTATAATAAATTTTAGAGAATGTGATAACTATTACCCACTACAATTATTTAAAAGAACAGTTTGCTTATTATTGCTGGCCAGTTTACTAATTATTAGACAACTTCATTAGATAATATCTAAAAGAAAAACATTATAAGTACTACCAGAGAATTTATCAAGTTAGAGATTTTGCGATGTGACAAAATAGGTTACAACGTCTGCTTGGTAATAAATTCACCGACTTTGAATTTCGCCGAGTTTTGGTACATTATTTCTGAAGATTGTTAAACGATATACCTAAATTAGAAGGCCAGCGAATTTACAACGGCAGGTACCTAACCTTAAAATTTATTTGATAAATCAATAATTTACAAGCTTTCCTTGCCCATTTACCAAGACAGATCAGCTCTTAATTTTATTTAATTTTCATTAGTTTTTTCTTTACTTATCTACAGTGTTTACGCTACATCGCTAAATGTACTATTACTATATTATATACATACATATATTGACAAGTTATTACTAAGTCGTTTTATTAATTATATGTAGAAAAAATGTAGACTTAAACTGGTAAGAATCATTCGAAAATTCCTATCATGGAATTCGAAAAAAATGATTATAATCGAAAAATCCGTAAAATATTATTAGTTATTATGTATATCTATTAACAAGGAGAGTGTCACATATTCAGGAAACGGAACTTTATCAAACTCTAGGATATGTTTGTATTATAAAAATATTTATCTTTTTTACGATAGATATAAACAAATAACAAAAAACTTGCCAAAAAAAGCCCTTGACTTTTATCACTTATAACTTAAAAACGAATAAAGATAAATACTCAAACCTTTTAGTTCAAAGAAAGCTGAGATCAAGTAAATTGGATTGAAAAAAAGCATTTTTGACTACCTAGGTATCTTTTCTAATGCAAAAATTAAAAATACTATAAATGAATAATAAATTTCGACATCCAAACATAATATTACTGAAATTTATCTATGTAATTAAACAGTGTCATGAAAAAATTGCACAAAAAAGTATACATCCGTATTGATTAATTTGAATAAATTCCACGAAAGATTTATTAAAAAAAGTAATTCGAGTAACTATGCAAGGAAAGCTTGTCACAATACCTATGCAAATCTATCTGGTTTAACTGTAAATGCTTGTAAAACACGAGTTTAAACTAGACAGGTCTATTTGATAAACGTATAAACAGTCACTGGAACAGTTGTAAATAATTACTTTTTACGAAACGGAATTAATTATATTAATTGAAAAAAAAATTATAAACATATAATACTAAAAATTGAAATAACTATTTTAATATTTAGTTATTTTAAAAAAGAAACGGCTTCTTTCGCTGCTGTTTTATTTTTTTTGTGTAATTCTTTTTACGTTGTACATGTAATGGAAGTGTAATTACTATTACAATATATGTTTTAACAGAGTCGGAGAGCGAGCCATTACAATTTCAATCAAGTCGTAGGACATAAGTATGAGCAATTTCGCTTAAACATGATAAACTTAATTTTTTTAATTTTCTGAATACTTAGAATTTTAATTAAATTTTACTGCTTCAACAAAATATTGCGTAATATAAAAACTTATACAATAGCTTAAATTTTTTATTTAAAAGTAATTACGTAACTTATAACTTATATGCACTTATAAAGTTTCTTAAGTGTGTTCCTTTTGACGAATAAAAAATTTGGAACAAAAGTTATCTTTAATTCTTATTCCCTTCTTTTTTCTACTTACACAATAGCTTAATTTTTTTTATTAAGAATTAACTAAGTAAATATCCGATAAAAGAAATTTCTGCAATAGAAAGTAATGAAATCAAAACACCTTCCAAGAAGGTGTCAATATTCGCAAGTATTTTATTCCAATCACACTTTTTAAATTGCAATCTATTAAATAAATATCTTTTTTATATTTAAAAGTAATTACGTAACTTATAACTTATATGCACTTATAAAGTTTCATAAGTGTGTTCCTTTTGACGAATAAAAAATTTGGAACAAAAGGGTCAGTAATAAAAAACAATTAGAAATTAAAAGACTCATCATTTTCTACCTATTGTTATATTTTAATTGGACATTTTATATATTTTTCCATATATATTTTTCCATATATATTTTTCCATAAGTAGTTTTTGCAATAGAAAGTATTGAAACAAAGCGGTATAATCGACAAGTATTTTTTACCATACCATAAATTATTTCAATTAAACATTTTTATTTTTATGTGTTACATAAACTCCTCAAAAAGTTTCTACAATTGAAAGTACTGAAATCAAAATGGAATCGCCAAGTATTGTATCTACGCATCAATGTCTGGGAAGAGATTTAAAAATTTTTCGTCGTTTAAATTTGTTGAAACTTCTCTAACTTGTTTCAAGGAGTTCACATTTGAACCGTGATGATTATTTATCAAATCCTCATTATTGCCAAGATATATATTTATTATGTCAAAATCTTCATCCATTTTCATAGTTGGAGAAATAAGTAAACAATTTTATAATATATTTATTTACATAAAATTAACTTCTTCAAAACTAATAAAACAGAAATTTATTTATCTCATTTTATTGCTTTTAAATAAAATAATACTTGCACCACACGTTGATTTGGGTTCTTATTTAAGAATGTCAGAATGCATATTGCATATATTTATCATATGTATCAAGGGCTTTTATAAATACTTTAATCTTTAGAGGACCTGTAATAGCTTAAAGGCGAAAAAAAAAATCAATTTTTTTATATAAATCAATAAATAGATACACATTTATAGAATAATGCGATTGCCAAATTTTCATAACACCGGCCCTCTAAAGGTCAAGGTATAAGATAAGAGGTAAAATTTGTATAAATGACTTGTAATGATTCCCATGAGGTCTGTACATAGCTACAGGCATTAATAAATTAATTAACACATCAAAAAATGAATACATATTTTCAAATTGAAATTTAAAGACAGCTAATTTAACCTCTCAAATAATATTTTTTCATTATTTTTATATTATTGCATTTTAAATATATTCTCGATCAAATTTCGCATTCCCTAATTATTTTTTATCTTGACTGTACATAAAATTTTGCGTTCGTAAATACATATCAGTAGACTTAACCAACGGTGGTGCAAGTATTATTTTATTTAAAAGCAATAAAATGAGATAAATAAATTTCTGTTTTATTAGTTTTGAAGAAGTTAATTTTATGTAAATAAATATATTATAAAATTGTTTACTTATTTCTCCAACTATGAAAATGGATGAAGATTTTGACATAATAAATATATATCTTGGCAATAATGAGGATTTGATAAATAATCATCACGGTTCAAATGTGAACTCCTTGAAACAAGTTAGAGAAGTTTCAACAAATTTAAACGACGAAAAATTTTTAAATCTCTTCCCAGACATTGATGCGTAGATACAATACTTGGCGATTCCATTTTGATTTCAGTACTTTCAATTGTAGAAACTTTTTGAGGAGTTTATGTAACACATAAAAATAAAAATGTTTAATTGAAATAATTTATGGTATGGTAAAAAATACTTGTCGATTATACCGCTTTGTTTCAATACTTTCTATTGCAAAAACTACTTATGGAAAAATATATATGGAAAAATATATATGGAAAAATATATAAAATGTCCAATTAAAATATAACAATAGGTAGAAAATGATGAGTCTTTTAATTTCTAATTGTTTTTTATTACTGACCCTTTTGTTCCAAATTTTTTATTCGTCAAAAGGAACACACTTATGAAACTTTATAAGTGCATATAAGTTATAAGTTACGTAATTACTTTTAAATATAAAAAAGATATTTATTTAATAGATTGCAATTTAAAAAGTGTGATTGGAATAAAATACTTGCGAATATTGACACCTTCTTGGAAGGTGTTTTGATTTCATTACTTTCTATTGCAGAAATTTCTTTTATCGGATATTTACTTAGTTAATTCTTAATAAAAAAAATTAAGCTATTGTGTAAGTAGAAAAAAGAAGGGAATAAGAATTAAAGATAACTTTTGTTCCAAATTTTTTATTCGTCAAAAGGAACACACTTAAGAAACTTTATAAGTGCATATAAGTTATAAGTTACGTAATTACTTTTAAATAAAAATTTAAGCTATTGTATAAGTAGAAAAAGTATGGGAATAAGAATTAAAGATATTTATTTAATAGATTGCAATTTAAAAAGTGTGATTGGAATAAAATACTTGCGAATATTGACACCTTCTTGGAAGGTGTTTTGATTTCAATACTTTCTATTGCAGAAATTTCTTTTATCGGATATTTACTTAGTAAATTCTTAATAAAAAAAAAATTAAGCCTATTGTGTAAGTAGAAAAAAGAAGAACAATTTTTTACCGATAAACTAGGAATTTTTTATACTGTACTACCAATATTCTGGGTATAAAAAATAGCTATTTTATTTCTATATGTGTAACGTTTTTTGGTCCCTAAATAACACATTAAATATGGTCTATTGGGATTCGGCATTTTCTACCTATAAAATAGTTATAAGTTTGTTCTTATATTTTTCAGGCTTATAAATTACTTAAACGTTATTACGTTATAGTTATAAACAATTTTTTATTAATATAAAATAATTTACCTATCTCATAAATTGAGCAATTAGATTAAAAAGTATTTTTACAAAGTATAAGTACAAATTAAAAAGTATTTATATATACATAACCAAAAAAAAAATTGAAAATAATTTTTCTTTCGCGAACCTTATTATTATTTTTAATTAACTTATAGGTATTTTTATATTGTTTTAGTTTATATATTTACACTAATTACATATATTTGACGCAGAAAAACGCTGAAAAAATTTTTGCCCTAACCGGGAATCGAACCCCGCAACGCACGCACCAAACGCAAACGCTCTATCCACTAAGCTAACGCAACGCTTACATATATACAAATGTTTGGAACTTGTATATACAGATCATCCCTGTATTAATATCTTAATAATTGTTATTTATTCTTTGATCTATATACATAAGATGTTAGGCAGTAATTAACTAATTTAAATAGTGGTGGTCTTGATCTTGACGATGTCTACCAAAGAGATATCTTCTTCATTTTTTCTATATTATTATAATTTCTTAAAAGCATATGAATACTTTCATAATACTTATTTATACCCTAAAACATAATATATTATTTTGCTACTATATGTAAAAGGGCATTCTTCTAATATAAATTTATTTAAAAATAAATAAATAAATAATACTAATTTTTAAATTCAAACTAATTATTTAAAAATAATATAGAAAGTTTCTAGGTATTTAATAGTTCTATTTTTAAGCTATTATTTATACCTAGTTTCTACCTATTAAAAATAGTGTTTGTATATATAAGAACAAATTTTAACAGTTTATTTAAGTAAATAATTATACATGAAATGTATATTGACAATACATATTTTTAATTTTATGAACTTTAAAAATTAAATTTTAGGTTATTTTTACAAATATTTTTTATAGCTTTTTTATAGATATAAAAACTAGTGTTAAATTTAATAGCATATTTTGTGTCTATTTTTTGGCTATTTAATATAGTATAATTATTTTATACCAATAAAATAGGTATTTAATCGACATTTTCTACAAAATATTATGATTTCTATATTTTATACCTATAAACTACTTTGGTGACTATAAAATATTTTTGAATTTCCACCAGGGAGGGAATAAGAATTAAAGATAACTTTTGTTCCAAATTTTTTTTATATATGTCTACTCAAAAAAGTTGAGACAGAGCTATAGGGGAAAACGAAAGAGTGAGTGAGACACGCGTGATCTAGTTATTTTTACATTATTATCTTAAACGGTCATCTTTTATCTTACACGGTCGTCAATCATCTAATTTGCCGCGAAACGTGCGCGTAGCATCAGAACCTGTCAGTGACAATTATTGGTTATGTTTAATGTTGATAATTTAAAAGTTTGTCAAATTCTTGGTTTTGGACTACAGTTTTCACAGGTACAGTATAATAATTATTTAAATTTTTTATTTTTACTACATTTGTAAGTATCAAGATTTAAATAAAAATAGTAAAAAAAATTTAGGAAATGTTTATTAATTATTTGAATAAATTATTTTAGAGAAGTTAAAAATAATATAATTATTTGTTAATAAAATTATTTATTTAACAATTTAGATTCTGGAGCCCAGTCATCAAACGTATCAAGCAAAAAGTGGAGTTATACATTTGTGGGATCTAAGGTCAGACCATAATGAGCAATTAATACCTGAAGCAGAAGCTTCTATTCAAGACATAGCAGTTGATGCAGTTGGGACTTATATGGCTGCTGTTAATAACAGAGGTCATTGTTTTATATGGACACTTACCGGTGGTATCGGTGAAGAACCTACAAAATTAAATCCTAGGCTTAAATTAAATGCACATAGAGGATATGCACTTAGATGTAAGTTTAGTCCTGATAGTACACTTCTTGTTACTACTTCAGCAGATAAGACTGCCAAAGTTTGGAAAACAACAGACTTTTCCAAGGTGCAAGTTCTACAATGAAGCTAAATGATGGGTTTGGGATGTAGCTTTCAGTGCTGATTCGCAATACATTTTTACTGCTTTGTCGGATGGTGTTGCAAGATTATGGAATATAGCAACAGGAACTGTGAAGAGAGAATATCAAGGACACCAAAAAGTAGTTTCTGCTCTTGCCTTCAGAGATGAAGTGCTTCCGACAAGTTAAAAACAAAATAGACTGTGCATTATTAGTTCATTGAAGAATGTTGATGAACAATTTTAATATAATATATTTGTTAAGAAAGTGTAAAGACATTAAAAAATATAATTTATTATTTTTAATAAGAAAAATTTTGTAAATAAATATCCTTATTTCCTTTCTTAGAAGTTAATAAATAATTGTTTATTCAATTATTTGGATGAAAAATATTAGAATGTTATTGTATATTGTACAAAAATAATGTGCGTGTTTAATTATTGGATGCACATTCCATCATATACTTAATATATTGGTGTTTTGCAACCATAATTAAATAATATTAACAATTTTCAATTTATACAATTTTTTTAATTACGAGAAAGTCTTAGGTTTCTGGTACTACTACTACTGCTATTATGATTATTGGTATTTACAGATTCTCTTCTACTTATTTCACTGATGTCCAAATTATCATTTGCAGTTGGTTGAAATAATTTATTAGTTTGTACATGAAGTGGTGTACTTGTTATGATAGGTTGCTTGATTCGTTTGTTAATTATACTATGTGGTCTTCTAAAGGTATTTATTTTTGTTATTGATTTCCTTTTCATGTCAATAGTCTTATTTAAATTAACTATAGCTTGCTAGCTAATTGCTGTTTTTGCGGTTTACCTTTTGAATTAACTTTATTAATTTCATCTGTTTTATCCATTTCACTATTTGATTCTCCTTTGGATGTGTTGACTTGCTTTAATTGTTCTACGCTTTTTTTATTCACAATATGAATAGTAGCGCTTATTGCACTATTATCACCAGTAACATTTTTTTCATTTGCATTCTTCTCTAATGTAAAGTTTAGTTTTGTTTGTCTCATTGTATCTTGAAGTTTTTTTTTCTTTTCTTGTTAATTTTCTGTGTTTGTTTAACATTCATATTTGTTTGAGAATTTCCTTGACTATACTGTTCAGTCGAGCCATCATTTTTACCTTGTGACTTTTTGTTAGTTTGTAATTTATTAACAGTTGTTTTTTTAATTTTAGTATATGAAAGCTTCTTCACCGCTTGTTTTGTTTGTTTCTTTTTTGGAGTGCTCATCTGGCTAATATCATCATCTGAGCTTTCAAAATCTGATAAATCCTAAAAGAGAAGTAAATGAATAATGTTTTTTCAGTTTTAAAGTCTTTAGTTTAAAAATACTTACATTTAAATTTAATATTGTATCATATTTTTCCAACTTCCATTCCATATAGGTGCATTATCTTGTTGAATTATTTGAATAAATGCTTCTTTTAGTGTTAAAGTTTTAAAACATTCGAAAAAAGATTCTAAATGCTGCTTCATGTTAGTATTGTCAATATCATCAAAGCTATTTAAGTCAAATTTTACTTCGATAGCATTTTCTTTTGTTAAGTTATAAAATACATAAACAATTATGTTAAAGTAGATATTAGTTTCAAAATCTTTGCATTTCAGAAATGTTATAAAACAATAGTATAAGAATAATGCACATCCACAGAACAATTACAAACATCTTCCAAATAAGATTTCAAAACATCATATTGCTTTTTCGTTTGTGATACGTGTCTAAGGGTAACTTAAGATTTCTTACAAATATTGGAGTATTTACAAACAATATTATCCAAAGGTGTTTCTTTAACTACTTGATGCAAATCTATGGCCAATGGAATATCCAAAACTCCAAATGTTCCCTTATTATTTTCATTAAAAATTTGAACAGTATATGTTTTTATATGTTCGTCATCATCATATATTGCAAACTGAAAAATACATTCATCCTTATTAAACTTAATGCAATGAATTCCATTATTACGTTTCTTAACATCTGAGTTTTGTTCGCTAGTTTTTATTTGTTCCATTTGTTCATTGTAATTAAGTTCCATTTCATTAAATATTCTATCTCTCTTCGGACTTTCTCCTTTTTATCGTTTATTTACTCATCTTATTAGTGAGATGCTATTTTTCTTTACACAGAAATACTTGTTTTATCTGTAACACTTTTGCACGCTGTAATGTACACGCAGGTTGACGTTTGACTTGATTATCTCTCACTTCACTCTATCTCTCTTTCTCTCCCGTGTAAGTAAATGTGATCCCCTGCACCTATGTGTTACGTAATATTTTTTTTGAAGATACGGGAATGTCATATTATATATATATATATCCAAAGGCCCCCCGATTAATTTTAGAATTTGAAAATTTAGCAGTACTTAATAAAAAAAATATAACCACAAAACATGACAACTGCAACTGCTGCAAGTAAACTGAGCGCAGTAGCGCCCTCGCGCTGAATTTTTCAGAGTCTGACACGAGGTTTTACATCTGTACGCGCTCTGTCCCGGGCTGGAAACTAATTCTATAGACATATATATATAAAAAGGGAAGAGACAATAAAACACGGAAATAGCAAAAATCGAGTTAAAGGAAATCAACAAGCAATTTCTTTCACTTGATTTTTCTCTAGTATGTGTCGATGAATTTACACAAAATTTAATGTTGAGTGAAGATAATTAAATAGGGAATGTGGGGTTTGATCGATTATACATATATTATTAATGTAATAATCAAAATAATGAATACAAAATCTGAGGGGTTAAATTAGCTGTCTATAATGGCTCTCGCGCTATACTTGCGTCAGGCGCTATCGCGCCTTTTGATTAAAAACGAATAAAGATAAATACTCAAACCTTTTAGTTCAAAGAAAGCTGAGATCAAGTAAATTGGATTGAAAAAAAGCATTTTTGACTACCTAGGTATCTTTTCTAATGCAAAAATTAAAAATACTATAAATGAATAATAAATTTCGACATCCAAACATAATATTACTGAAATTTATCTATGTAATTAAACAGTGTCATGAAAAAATTGCACAAAAAAGTATACATCCGTATTGATTAATTTGAATAAATTCCACGAAAGATTTATTAAAAAAAGTAATTCGAGTAACTATGCAAGGAAAGCTTGTCACAATACCTATGCAAATCTATCTGGTTTAACTGTAAATGCTTGTAAAACACGAGTTTAAACTAGACAGGTCTATTTGATAAACGTATAAACAGTCACTGGAACAGTTGTAAATAATTACTTTTTACGAAACGGAATTAATTATATTAATTGAAAAAAAAATTATAAACATATAATACTAAAAATTGAAATAACTATTTTAATATTTAGTTATTTTAAAAAAGAAACGGCTTCTTTCGCTGCTGTTTTATTTTTTTGTGTAATTCTTTTTACGTTGTACATGTAATGGAAGTGTAATTACTATTACAATATATGTTTTAACAGAGTCGGAGAGCGAGCCATTACAATTTCAATCAAGTCGTAGGACATAAGTATGAGCAATTTCGCTTAAACATGATAAACTTAATTTTTTTAATTTTCTGAATACTTAGAATTTTAATTAAATTTTACTGCTTCAACAAAATATTGCGTAATATAAATAATTATATAAAAGAAAATTTTTATAGACTATAACTTTATAACTTCGTATGTGTATATGAAGAATTTTTTTATTATGGCAATAAATCTTTGTAAATGTTTAATAATTCCGAGTTATTATTTTGAACCAATTTTAAAACGTAGACATATAAAAATACGGATGTATATATTTTTTTTTGAGGTCCGTTTTGTTAAATTATATATGAATGTGATTTGAGTTCTCGTTAATTTAAGTTACGTTATAATACAATAATAAAGTTTAACTGTAAATGCTTGTAAAACACGAGTTTAAACTAGACAGGTCTATTTGATAAACGTATAAACAGTCACTGGAACAGTTGTAAATTAATTACTTTTTACGAAACGGAATTAATTATATTAATTGAAAAAAAAATTATAAACATATAATACTAAAATTGAAATAACTATTTTAATATTTCAGTTATTTTAAAAAAGAAACGGCTTCTTTCGCTGCTGTTTTATTTTTTTTGTGTAATTCTTTTTACGTTGTACATGTAATGGAAGTGTAATTACTATTACAATATATGTTTTAGCAGAGTCGGAGAGCGAGCCATTACAATTTCAATCAAGTCGTAGGACATAAGTATGAGCAATTTCGCTTAAACATGATAAACTTAATTTTTTTAATTTTCTGAATACTTAGAATTTTAATTAAATTTTACTGCTTCAACAAAATATTGCGTAATATAAAATAATTATATAAAAGAAAATTTTTATAGACTATAACTTTATAACTTCGTATTGTGTATATGAAGAATTTTTTTATTATGGAAATAAATCATTTTAAATGTTTAATAATTCCGAGTTATTTTTTGAACAATTTTAAACCGTTAGACATATTAAAAAATACGGATGTATATATTTTTTTTAAGGTCCGTTTTGTTAAATTATATTGAATGTGATTTGATTCGTTAATTTAAAGTTACGTTAATACAAATAATAAATTTTTCTACTTATCTTCTCGAATGATAAGTCCAAATTACAAAATTTATATCTTTTTAATAATTTAATCATAATTAATTAAGAAATGCTGAAATTTCTTTATCAAAAAATATATATAAAGTGAATATATGTTGTATTAAATAAAAGAATTCCAAAAGGAAATGACAAATTATTAGGAATGGTTGATTTTAACATTTATCGATGCATCTTACAACTTTGCCATTACGCAAATCCATTTTATTTAAATTATTATTGATCCAATTATTAGTTATACCTTCACCTAATTCTGACCTAATATTTTATACAAAGTACAGAGCAGTTTCCTTATTGAAGTTCTAAGCTACTTAGGAAATTGGACAAATTCAGAGAATCTATTTTCATGCTTTGTATATGTGTATATAAGATGTCAACTATCAATTTCGATGTTCAATTCAAAACAATTAAAACAAAATTATTCAGTATACCGAATTTATTTCTCTCAATTTAATTTTTAATCCATAAGTGTATGATAAATAATTAGTATTTAGTAGAATAGCGCTTCTTAATAGTATTATCGAAAGTATGTAATTATTTAATAGTTTATATTATTATTGACTTGTGTGTTGTGTGAAAACTACTAAAAAATCACACGTACAAGTATAATCAACATATCAATAAATATTATAAAAGTTTGGGTTAAAAGCAATTGAAAATCTATTAACGAACGAAGCGAGAAAACAGTGGGTCGTTCAATTTATAATTCAAAATCGTGTGCAATCAAAGCAGTCGCAAATGACGCACTTGCGGGTGTGTCCGAGCTTTGTCCGAGTTCACCCTTAAATTGAACGAGAGGTTAAACCCGAATACCGTTGCGCTTTGTTCGCTTATTAAACGCGGCCGGCCGGGGCAATATTTCCGCTGACGCGGCTATTGATTAGGGCCAGTTTGACGAGACATCTGGCCGTAACGCAAAGTGGACGATTCCGGGGTAACGCGCCACGCGGCCTCCGATCTCGATTTTACACCGTACAGCCAGCTGTGGAAGGTCTGCTTGTGGCCACGATCTCAATCAGTCAGCGGATTTACGCTTGTCTACGTGGAACGATCTGTTTCGGCTTTCGCGACGGACGTCCTTATGGTCACTATCTCGAGAACGATGCAACAGCTCAACGAAATTTTACCGATATTTCACCTAAACTTTTATCTATATATTATTATTCGTTTAGTAATTCGCTCATATTGATATATCCTCTACAACTACTAGTATTTTGAATAATTATACTGCATCAAAATACTTAAGCGAATCATTTGATTTGTCCTAATTTAACCCACTAAAGCTCAAGCGTCCCGAATTTTAAAATATTTTCAACGGGTTTATTTCCCATGATATCCTTCTAAAGAAAATTATGCTGAATATATTCCGTTGCAAAATTTTATCTTTAGAATCCGAGAACAAAATTTCGATTAGTTATAAAAAAAATTAAATTAATTTAAAGGTAAGTATTTGTAAGTTTAAGTAGAAATTTTTTAGTGTCAGCGAGAACGCTAGAATTGTATAAAAATTTTTTCTTTGTTTCTCTCAAAAACTATTTATTTCAATCAAAATGACTTAAGAATACAAATTTTTAAATATTAGTCATAGGATACCGTTTAATTCTTTTAGAATTTTTGGACACAATTTTAAATTTTTTGAACAATTCATTTAAAAAATCTGAAAGAACTTGAAATATTTTTAGTATAATAGTACAAAGATAGAAAACTATGACGAAATGTCTTTGTTTAAAACAGTCAACTTTTGACGAATAATATATTTAAAAAATTATATTATAACATTATCGTGCATTATTGTCTGCTGTAATACATTTTTGCTTTTTTGTCCATAAAGTTAATATTATTTATCAAGTAGATATGCCTCTAGCAATTTAATTTCAAACATAAGGATCAATTTAATTATAGAACGTGAATAGCAATTATTGGTGATGGAATGTTTCAATCAAATTAATATACATACGAAAATTGAAATCTTAATTGATTTTGCAATTAACGAGATGGTTTTTTTAATCTCGTAATTTGAAAATTCTTTGGGTAATAGTGGAAAAATGGTGCGGAATCGGTTGATTCATTATAAATCTACGGTTGAAACGTATATCTTTTTCTCTTTTGGATGCGATTCTCCCGCAAGTATGAATTGCTCTATTTACATGCATCTTGCTTCGCGTGAACATTTTAGAAAATCCACGTTCCCAAAGTAAATCTCTGGTGGCGCGTCATCTGTTACCGTTTGTAAATCTTACGCCCCAAGTTTGTACTCTCCAGAGGGTTTAAAATGAGATGACAGTTTGCCAGTTTTCGTGATGATACATCCCAGTGGAATATTTTGATACATTCGCCAAAAGTACAAATAATTCTTGAGTAAACTGGTACGTTGAATAAACCAACGTATTTCTTAATATGTAGAACTCTCCTGCCTTTAATTGTTTTATCAAGAACTTTCGGACGTAATGAATCTTTTGTCGGTAAAACGAAAACCCCTCGAATTTTCCAACAGAAAAACTTTCATTGTTGTTATTGCACTTATGATTTTATTCATACTATTACTGCCCACGTATTACGAAAGTTGCAAAAAGTTTTTACGAAAGAGAGAGGTAAAAAAAAGAAGAGATGATTACCTGTATACAGGCTCCTTGGTAGACTCTTTAAACCACAGCACCATCTCGACGGCGCTGTTGTTATCTTGGGATTGTGTATCACAAGGAAGAGACGCAGTTTGTCCTGCCACTCCTTGGACCAAGATAGTACTAGCTGCAACAAGAAAAATGCATCTTTACTTTATTTTTGTTACCAACAGTTCTTCCAACGCTTACTACGTTATTTTATTACCGTTAACTTTATATTGTACTACTATTACATTAATCTACATTATCTCTGTTACATTATCTTCGTGTATATTATTTAAATATTGAATAACATTCATTATCAAAAGTTTTCAGTTTAATGTACAGAAAAAAGTCTGCTAAAATTATAAGAAGCGTTGTATTTACGTAATTTAATAACAAAAAGCAACTCTTTCAGTTTCTCTTCGCACTTACTCATTTTATGCATTATTATTTGCTTTCTTTTCTTTGATTTATAAATTAATTAATAATTTATTTTAGGAGGTAATATTATCACACAGATTTTCAATTCGATTTAACTAATTATGTAATCGAATCTTTCATACTTGGTACGTTAGACGTCAATGAAAAAAAAAATTAATTAATTGAAGGAAATGTCAAACTCATTGTGTTACCATCCGAGTTATTCATTAACTGACGAAGTACTGTTTTAACATAAATTAGTAATTTATATTCATTCATATTAAAAGAATCACGACAACATGTCTTTTCATTATGATGTAAACTACAATTGTACAAAGTTTCATTGTGATTGGTACATTAATTAACGAAATTAATTATTTTAAAAAGAGGCCTGCGATGGCTCGGTGGGTAGGGCGTCGGGCTCGTAATCTGGAGGTCCCAGGTTTGATTCCCGGCCCCGGCCGATTGATACAACCACCACTAACGAATGTATTTTCAACAAGTGCTTTCTTCACCAAGACATCGTATGACCTCCGTCGCTGATTAGCACCGGTTTGGGAGCATAAAAAGAGCAACGTTAAAATAATAAAAATTATTTTAAAAAAAATTTTATCCAAGTACATAGCGTATCAAAAAACAAATTTTGTGCAATTATACGCTGAATCGTAACAAAGGACAATGTTCTCGTGATTTCTTGTCAATATAACATGTTATATTTTGTAAACATATTACTATACTCAGTCGGTAAATGATTCAGATAAGGGTATAATTCTTTGTTTTTAAATACAACATTGACTTTCTGAAAATGTTGCAACGTATACCATAAGTTTTCGTTAAATTGTATCTAAGTTTCTGTGCCAGAGAAATGCCAACAGGTGTTGTAGTTTTTTCTCATTATGGCCTCCTCTCTTAATGGATCAAACGCTACGGGAAAACAAACATAATGTATAGTTACTCAAGAATAGTTGTGACACGTGTTAGGTTTACTCATAGTACATTGTGCAACAAGTGATTTCCGCATTCGTTGGAATTGAAATAAACGAGGAAATGACTTAACTCACAAATTACATGTACTAATTTTGTTGCGTTTATTTTCCGTGAGCTTAAACGTTTGCAGAGATTTTATTTTTTTGGAAAACACTTAACGGGATGTCGGAGTCATAAAATGGTCATTCATTCCATTTTTTTATAAACAAAATAATGAGATTTTGTAAAACTTCTACACGTGAGGCACGTTTTGAGCATTATAACCAAATTTTTTCAGATTTAGAAACTGATAATTCAATGACGATGTTTTAGTTGGAAGATTACACTTTTTTGACTAAAAATGTTTATTCAATGTCATGCCCTTAAGTTTTAATCTATTCTTATGAATATTTTCAGATTTGCAATTTAATATTCTTGGATCGATAGAATTTTTGGATTGAAAGGTGTAGATACCTCTAATTTGGCTGCAACATCCCTTTAACAAAGTCTTTTAAATAGTAGCTATATAGAAAAACTTATATTTTGTAAAACTTTTGGGAAACTTTATATTATTTAGAAAATGAAAGAAGAAAATAATGTGCACCGTGAATAAATATTTACGAAGGAAATTTGTCCGATTGGAAAGGTAAAATATTAAACGAAGCGCTTATTATTTGCACGAATGGCGTGACGGAGGCTAGTTTAATAAACAAAAAATTGTCTCTTTCAGAAATCTAATTTCAGTAGTATAGCAAGTTTTGAACATGCAAATTTTCCTCGCAAACGATACATTTATTCGTTCAGTTATACAAATCGTATCGTACTGTGTTGTTCCTTGGTCGCGTTGTACACTCGATTTTTGTGCGCAACTCCGATAACCAATCCTTTGTATTTTAAACGAACCGTGGTACGATCGCACCTATGAAACTTTGAGAATATGCGCATACAATCGCGCGAGTTTCTCTAAAAAAACAAAAACTAACGGCTTTCCCGAGCTATTTGACAAAAATAATATTTTCGGAGGTTCTATTTGCTCTTTCAACGGACGAATGATTAAAACAGCAGCGCGTATATGCAATTCTCGTGCGGAAATAAAGCGACCCGTCGGTATTAAAAAAAGGTGAGGGAGAGAAAGAGAGAGAGAGATAAATTGAGAGTGGACGGCGGGGGTGAGGGATCGGGCGAGTTAATCCATCAAAAAGTAGTACCCGGCATTTTCCACGTGCCGGTAATTTTCATTTAAAATGTTCAATTAACGAGAATACCCAATGAAATCGCTTATGCCCGAACGAGATTTTGCAGTAAAGTCCGTCCGGGCGTAACTTTTGGTTAACAAAGCGTGTTACGTAAAACCTCGTCCCGGCCTTCGCAATTCTCACGTGCATTCGCCGCGCACCAGTAAAAACGGTTTACTGCTACCCTCGTATACATATTCCGGGGGTGAGAAGGATAGTCTGCGCTACACGTGTATAAAGCCCGTTTATGCCTAAGGGATCCTCGTCGCCCTCGAGCTGGTGTCGGCTAGATACGGTTCACAGTGTCGCCCACCCGATACACACGCGAGGCTTTTAAAACGAATGGCTCGCAAATGTTTTCTTGAGGGTACGGATACCTTTTGAATTTAACGGGCCTCTTTCTACGATGTGCGCGAAAAATTGGTTGGGTTTACGTTCTCGAGCCAACCGCGATGCATTGATTTTATGAGGAGAGAGGGCCAGACCGGTGCTTCGCGAGCATTGTGATACGTGCCTGTTAAATTGTATCGCTCGATCCTGCGGGAAATGTTAACCTGCGGATTACGATTCATGAATTATTTTCACTTTTACATTTTTTACCGGAACATTTTAACTTTTTTTAATCGGGACTGATGTTACAACTTCTACCCCTGCATTTCCATGTTTATTTCATTTTTAATCAACCTTTTAAATAGAAGAGTATATGCTAAGAACGTTCGATAAATAATGAGCAACACGTCATATATCTACTTTTTATCTATATTTAAATTTGCATTTTAAAGATAAGTGATCTAGATCGGAAATACCTGTATTAATAATACTTTGTTGTAATAAATAATTGTAGAAACTGATCACGAACGTACACATTCGATTACATAATAAAATAGATAATCGTAATTTAAAAAATGAAATAATTATTAAATGATGCGTAATTATACACTTATAGTTATACATTAAAGATATATGCGTATATACTCTCTAACTCGCTATAGTGAAAAAACATTCAATTCGATTTAAAACTGAGTAACTCCTAACCTAAGAGTGACTAAGTTTTCACTATAATAGAGTAATTTTATATTTTAACTCGATTCGAGTCAAGTAGACATATATAAGTAAAGAAAAATGCGATTTCGATTAAAATTATTTAAAATTTTAATGAAATTTATATTATTTGTGTTCATGCAGTTTATTATTTGAGTTAAGGAGCTTTTTGGTCGATATTGATGAAATAACCATTTAATTATGCGTCATCGCACTGAGAAAAAAGGTTAATTTTACTATAAAATTACCAGAAAATATAGTGCAATCACTATACTGCAATATTTTATGGTAAAACTATTTATGAAAATTGTTAGATCATTAGTAGATAGGTTATTGGTTAGATCTCAGCTTGCGCTTCGAGTCCAGGTGTGCAATAATGACGACGTGGCGGATTATACGACCTTGTTCTATTAGGTATCTCTGAACGCTATGTGTCTCCCTAAGAATCGGTCAGGTAGGTTTGTTGGTGCGTCCGTCTCCTTTGAAGATTCCCGAGCAAGAGAGCGAGCGCCTTCCTCGCAAATTCACACAAGAATTGACGCGCCCCCACTCTTATCGAAACTCTGGATTCTTACATTACCGAATCAAAAGCTCATTTATACCACTATATATCTATATATACATAAAGATATAACATGATGTATCGTTACAACCTCATCCGACAAATTCAGTAATGCCTCCATATCTATGCACTCATCTGTAAATAAAAATTATTATAACGTTTATTATTTTATTTTTATTTTATAACTACTTTAATTGAATGAACTTACTTTAGAAAAGCAGTACGTATAGTGGGATAATTTCCACTTAGTAATAGTAGACCCTTTACACTTTGGTCTACATCCATCTCTTTCGACAACAAACACTACACTGATGAACTTGTTTCGAAAAACGTATATAAAGGAATATAGTTATTGTATACATAGGTAAGTATCTTATTCGGGATTTTACCCCAAAACATCATGTTTTTTAACACGATCCATTAAAAAATGCATAAAATACGTTTCTGATTACTTTTTATAGTAGAAAAATATGTTTCCGATCGTTTTTTAGCAAAAAAATTTTTCAGCCCAATAACCATCCAAAACCTCTTTATCGAGCTAAACTTACTTTTGCGGGTTAAACGATTATTAAAAAATTGATAACTTCAAATTATCATTTACGGCCAGAGTCCGTTATTATCGGAGGCCCGGCCCTGAAAAACGATTTGAAGTTATCAATTCTCGAATAATCCACTGTATCGCATACATGGTTTTATTTAAATAATGGAATAAAAATAATTTTTTTTGTTAAAAAAACGGTCGGAAACAGATTTTTTCACTAAAAAACGTAAATAGTAACTTATTTAATGCATTCTTTAATTGATTGAGTTAAAACATGATATTTTGGGGGTAAAATTCCAAACACAAATATCACAGGGAAATATATTTGTGGAAATATAGTATTTATATTATCATTGAATCCGGCAATACTATTTCAATACATGTAGTTAATTATAAGTTCATGTTTAAAATATTTACAATTAAAATTTTGTTATACTTTTACAATATATTATTGCAGTATCATTCTTCCACTATACAGTATTTTTAAATACACTGTGTTTTAAATTATGTTAAATTGAAATTTTTGATTAATAATTAATATATGTAGTACAATTAACTTTATGCAATATATTAAATACTATATATTGAAAGAGTATTGCTGGATTCAATGATAAATATAGGTACTATATTTCCACGAATATTATCCTAAAAATGAAATATATGGTCAATACCATTGTCAATAAATATTTTTTTAAATGGATGTTAAAATCATATCTTATACTATTCAAGCAAATTATTAAGAGAGAATTTTCATTTGTCAATAATTAAAATTATTTTAAGCAATATCACGACAACTTTGCCCTTGATTAAATTCCAGCATATATGATTGTGCAAATTTTTAAAAAATTGGTGTAGTAATTTGTGAGATTAATTGCTTTAAATATTTTAGTTCCGATATAATGAGATTTAAAAAAAATTAAACAATAAATCTCGTTAATTAATATACTAATAACCTTAAAATTGTGTATAATTATATAGATTGCATCAAAATAAGAGACAACATTTTCATAATTTTGCTTAAAATGTTGTATAAAATATTAATTTTTCAAAAAGTATGACTTCTCAGTTTATAATTTTAAGCATCGGAAATTTGAATTAGTTATTGTGTTTGACATCCCCTTAAGAATTCTAGGAATTTATTTAGAGTGGTTGAGAACCACTACTCGCGAAGTTTATAACGCGTTTGTCTACTACTTCAGCTTTATTATTAAAGAAGATGAGAGCACTGAGTAAATAAACTATGTACGTTTTTGTATTAATTTAATCTCAGTTGGAAGAAATGGAACAATAATAATTTAAACAAATTAAGTAATTATGCGCCATAGAGACAGTTTTGATATTCGAATTAACAATTATTTAATTTTTTTCAATTAATTAATTTTCTTATTCAAGTATTTTTATTCTAGCATTTCAAATTTAGTTTAAAAATTTTTTTAATTTGATATTTTTTCTTAAGAAAAGTTCATAAGCGTGTGATACCAAAGACTATATATATAGTAAAAATTTCATATGTTATAGTTTTCATTAGTTTGTAATTAAAAACATATGACATAATGCACAATTCTTTGGCTTACATTTAATTTTGTATTTTTTATTTCATTTAGCTCAAATTTTAAGAAAATATAATTATTTAATGTGGGCTTTTTAGTTTCGAAGTTATTAAAGTTTCGAAATTAATCTTTTTTATATAATAGGATTAGTTTATACATTTTGAAGCTATAGAATATCTTATTTTCTTCGTTTTTCAAGCAGTTTTCAACACTGTAAGTATTTAAAAAACTAATTTATTTATTCTTGACTTATTGTCATCATTTTGTATTATTACAAGTTCTATTACATGTTTAAGTAATTTAAAATTAATCATAGATTTATATCTTCAAAATTTTAATTATAAATTTTTTTATTTAATTTTTATACATATTGAAATATTATCTAATATTTATTTAATATTTTTAATTTTTAAAGAGTTATATGTTACTACGTATATAACAATATGTAAATATCAATTTTCACTACGGAAAAATCTGTATTAAAATTGTGTCAATTATTTTGTTTTACCAACGTAATCGTTGTTATGAAATATATAATAAAATTATATGATTAACCGAACTTACCTGTAAGTGAAGTTCTATCATAATTGTATGAAGCGCCTCTTCCTCATGATCAATATGAAGTCCCTTTACCCTATGCCAAATTGACCACAATTTTAAAGTTTTAATGTAAAAAGAAAGAAGTAGATGTCTCTCGTGTCGATGTACCGCGCCGTTTTCCTTTCCGATCTCCTCCCCACTCGCACGCAAGTATCTCATTTTTTTAAAGATATACCGTAACATAAGTTTAAGGGGTCCAAAATAGTTGTGGACAATGGGTTATTTGGTGGGACTCTTCATTTTTGAAGAGGCGCTTCATACAATTATGATATAACTTCACTTACAGGTAAGTTTGTTTTATCATATAATTGTATTGCATGCCTATTGATCAACATGTAGACGTTCAAAGCATACTATGTTACGGTAACCAGTAGGTAAAGATTATGTTTTATTCATATAATACTTTACAACATCGAACTTACACATAACTAGGCAAAAATTAAAAACAATAATTATACATTTTCAAAACTTAAGATTTTAGAACTGCTTTCGCAAACGTATTAATACTTGTATTTAAACGAAAATTATAGAATTTTGTAAATGTACTAGAAGTTTTAGACCAATCCGCGGTTCTACGCACATTGTCTATATCTAGACCGTTTCTCTTCGCAGCTGATATAGATGCGTGGCGCGTTGAGTGCGCTGTAAATATATTTGTATCGATTCCGCTTTTGTTTAGGACATTTTTCACCCAACGGCTCAAAGTTGGAGATGTTATCGTTTTAAATGGGCTTTTAAAAGAAATAAATAATGATTTTTCATTTTTTCAAATATCTTTAAATTTGTTTATATAACATTGCAGTACTGAGGCTGCACAAATTTTTCTATTCTTACCAAGAAAGGTAGTGCTAGAACGGGCTGATTTCTATTGCGCCCCAATGTTTTTATACGATCTAGAATCATAATTTCTATAATATTTTGTTTTATTTCAATATTATCTATATTGATTAAGGAGAATGTCTACATCCTATGGCCGGTAATCAATGCAAATAATGTAATTAATGTAGTCGTTAATTCTTTAATATTTAAATGTTCGTTATCTGGTAAAGAAGAAAAATAATTAAGTACAATTTTCGGGTCTCACGTAGAGTCGTATTTGGGCTTTGCTGGTCTTAATTTTGACAATCCCTTGAAAAATCTTTTTACACTATCTTCTTGATTTATATCTGCACCAATAAGTAATGATATCCCGAGTAAAAAAAATTAGTCTGGGGATAGTCTGGGAATAGTCTGGCTATAGAAAGTCTAGTAGAAGTCACGGATTAGTCTGGCAACGGACACTATGCCAGACTTTTATACTTTTTTACCAAAAGTCTAGGAATAAATTGGGACTTTATCCAAGATTTTATCCAAGATTCTATCCAAGATTTTTTTTTGATTTTCAAAAGTCTAGGAAAAATTCTAGACATTGTACAAGATTATTTCCAAGACATCTTTTCCTGAATTTAAGAAGTCTAGGAAAACATTGATTATTTATCCAAGATTTTATCCAAGATTTTATGCGAGATTTTTCTTGATTTTCAAAAGTCTATGAAAAATTCTAGATTTTTTACAAGATTATTTTCAAGATTATTTTTTATGAAGTTTTTATTCACGATTTTTACCTTATTGTTTAGCCACCGCAACGTTTTTCACATTGCAAATTATTAAATTAAATTAAATTTATTTTCAAAATACAAATGTAAACAAATTTTAGTGATGAAATTATGACAATCTTTATTATCAACATTTATTATTAATATTTATTCAAATTCTACATTATTTGGTGTATCAACAAAGTATTTATTATTTTGTACAACAACGCAAAACATTGTCGACTTAATATTATTAACTTCGATAGCTAAGAATGCATTTGGAACATCATCATTACATTTGTATATAAATGGAATATTTTGCACAGTTACATTACAATTAAAAGCGGCGCTTATACTATTCTCATTAACGATCGCATAACTTTTACAGGAATTTTCATCACAATCTTCACAGTTGGTTTGGCAGTTACATTCGCATTTCTTTAAAAATATTTGTACTGTACCTATATAAGTGATATTATTCCTAACATATTTAATTATCGAAGAATTAGTTTTTTTTTACGTGTATAAAGAACACTGTCTATCAACATACCATGTTTAAGAATCCTGTAAAAGCAGTGAATTTTATTTTCATTTATGTCTCTATGTCGAAAAGAATATAATACAAATTCAGGAAGCTTTGGCAGCTTTTTATATTTTCCCACGATAAATATTTTTTCAGAGATTTTTTGTACTTTAAGTCTGTATTTTGATTCTAATTTTGCACAATAAGCGTAAGTACAACTTTCAATTTTTAAATATTTTTTCTTCATTTCTTCATAATTTAAGAATAAAGATATGGAAGAACAAATTTGTGTCTCGGCATATTTGGTTCCATGAACTAGGCTTTTAATAATACCGTTCATATTTTCGAAAGGAAAACATGATGTCGTCCATAATGGTCCAAATCGCCTGACAATTTCCGGTAGGTGCAGTAATAAGTGAATATTACAACTCATATATTTTTCACCATAAATGTGACCAAATTGTAGAACGTATTCATTTAAAAATAAAGACGCTCTATTAATCGATTCAATTGAAATGCTCTGCTCATTTAATAAAAATATAGCGTAAACTAATAATTTATGATGCTCAAAGTATATTTTGGGCATGATATCGGAAAGCAATGTAAGACTGAAAATCAATAAAAACCATTTCAATTCCGATGCTTTCCAATATGCAAAATCAGCAATTGATCGAGGCAATCTAGTTACAAAATTTGGAGGCGTTAAAGCTAGAATTCGCTTATTAATAGTTGCAGTATATTTTGTTAAAGAAGCAGGATGGTCATGATTTTCAGAGCTAAACCATAATGTGCATAATTTTTTTGTAACACCTGCATATACACAGTGCATTACGTCAATTGATGTCGTTTCAATATAGTTATAAATAATTTTTGCTAATACTGTTGTTCCTTTAACGCCAAAAACATTAATTGAATTTTTTGTAGCATCTTCAGCGAATTTTAACGTTTCCTTTGTAGTACGCATTTCTAAGTGATCAGAATAGGGATATACATGTAAATGATCTACACGCTCGCCTTTTATTTTACAATTTTGACAACCGTAATCACCGTTATACTTTTTCATATTTAAGAAAAGAGCCTTGGCAGGTAAATCACACGTACCGCACATTGCAATCCCTCGTACTTTTAATAAATTATTACTATTTGCTACAGAAATTGAAATACCTTTATATAATTCACTTAAACTATCTTGTAATACTTTGAGAAAAAGATTCACATGAGGCTTTGTTTGACCAAACCAAAGGGCTGCTAAAATCATATTTTCTTTTTTATATCGCTTTACGTAAGGCAGTTCGTTTATTACAAAATAAAAAGGCCAGATACTAAATTTTGAAGAATTATATAAAGGTACCCCGTCTGTATTCCATGATAATGAAATATTATTTGGATTTGCTAAAAAACCTTTGTCTGTTAATTCTTTATATATAGATCCATCGTATATATCTTCCAAATTATCTTTGTTTATTTTTACTCTTGTATTTTTGTAATTTAATAATTCTCTAAAACCCGATCTCTGATATAAATTTTCTAATTGTTTAATTATAGGAATTTCTATAAAATAATTAGTTACAGTTTGTTTTTTACAATATTTGCAATCTTCATCTGTCTCTTTTTCTCGCTTGGTAAAACAAATTGAGCAATAATAATGTTTATTTAGAGTTGATTTTATGTTCCTAAATATTTTTTTAAATTTATATAAAGATTTAACACACAAATTAGGTATCGGACAATGTAAACAAATTAATGTAAGTATCTGCGCGAAAAGAACCCCATTTAACTTAAAACGTAAAAGTAATGACAATATAGATAATACATGCTCAGCTACAGTGATGGGAGCGCCATTATATATCGGCTTGTCAGCGTTATTAATAAAAAATGAATCGTTACATTCATATTCGTCTTCATTGTCAGTCGAATCTTCGGTTGAATCGCTCTCAAAATCACTTTCGGTTATTTCTGTATTCGTGTCACTTTCATCGTCGTCGTAATCAATTGATATACCAACAGAATTTGTTGATGATGAGTATCTATCGTCGATATTCAAATTATATATAATTTACGGTTATAACAGTTATAGTTTCATTAAAGATTACATGATTGAAAACATATGTATATTATTTTTTTATTTAATTATTTACAGCTTCTAAGTATTTTAAATCATTTTAAATATATAAACATTAATTAATTGCCGATCACTCAAAGTTAAAATAAAAATATAGATTAAGCAGATAATTATTAGCCTTTAGAGTAATTTATTCGATCTTTATAGAGAACAAATAATTAAATTTCTCTACAATATTTGCATGTAACGCATTAATTTCTAATTAATAATCACATTACAATTAAAGATGTTACAAAATGAATATGAAAAATTATTTTTGTAATAATGTATACCAGATTAGGAATTTTTTTCTGTTTGTGTAAAGAATTTTAATCTTAAAAAATAAGGTTACTTATAATTTAAGGTTACTAAAAATTATGTATTATACTACTAACGCACGCACCTACTATTATTTTCGTGTGATAGAAAGTTTATTGTTTCATTATCATGTAATTCTTCAGTGAGTTCGGATTCATTACTTGAGTTTGTACTATCCGAAAAATCGTTCGATGATTCTGTTTCATTCGATGTATCTGAATGTACGTCAATGCATGATTTTAAATTTTTATAACGTCTTGATCGACTGTATTCGAAAAAGTTGCTTGGTCTTTTCGACATTATACATAAATAATATTTTAATAATTCAATCACAATTTATTATAAATATTAATTACAATTTGAAAATTGTAGTCTTTAATTATAAAGTCAACTAGATTTAAAAATAAGAATGATTGGCATGAATGAGTTCATGACAGTTTTTTAGAATAAACAAATCGTTCGTTCAAATGCAATATTTGAATATAGTCAGTTAAAAAAAACAGGATCAAATTATTCATAACCTTATCCCATATTGCATTGGTGAATTAATTACTACATTAATTGTAGTTCAAGAATTTATTGTATAAAATGTTTTATTTAGTATTGTGGCTAAATTGCGAACCACCGACAACAAGTGTAATCAAGGAAGAAGATATAAAAATAAGGACTAAAAGCACGAAGGCGAAATGGGGGAAAAAATACTATGACGCAAAAATTATTATAAGTAGTAGTAAGTATAAATACGTAATAAGATTTAAATAATATTATTAGGTTAAATTGTAAAGAAAAAATTGTAAAAATTGTTTAAATTCATTTATTTACTTTATGTGTTTACCGTCAATATAATCCACTTTCCACAAATAATGTGTTATTAATGCATCATTATTTTATTTTAGGTGATTTACATTTCCTTAACGAATTGCAAATTGACATAGATGGAAATGTGATGACACCAGAAAGGCGAGCATCATTCCCTAAAGCCATAATTTTGGAGAAAAGAAAGGAGGCTGAAACAAAACGGGAAAAAATTGCAGCTGCATTGATGGCTAGTACATCAGCTGAGATGGATATTTTAAGCAGTCAATCGATTTTCAGCGATTTAAATAATGATGAATTTTGTAGGTATGTTAATCTCTTGTATAATTTATATAATTTAATATAAGTAAATTTAAGTAAATATATGTGTTGATTTTAAATACAAAACGGTAATTTATTATAGTGGACAAACGGATAAAAATGTTAGAAACGTAGAAAATGAGGTTAACGTAGAAGAAGTAAAATTAAAAGGTAAATTTAAAAACTGTTGAATACATGTTTATTATTTTCTTTGTAATAATTATAAATTAAAGTTTTATTTCGTCTCCTTATGTAACGTCATCATTTTTGCATAATTTACATTTTTTTAAATTATGATTATTTATTTCTCTGCAGTTACATCAACAATGGATGAATATGATAGAGTTTTAAATGATAACCCATTAATTGACAGCAATTTGGTTGAAAAAAACAATGCCAAGTATTTTACCTTATATAATTGAAATATTTTATAATGTACAACTTAAAATTCATAAATAAGATATGCTTTTTAACTATATTTCAATATTGATTTTATAGTTTACAAAATGAATTACGTGTGGAAGGTGACGATATAGATGATTGTGCAGGCGGAAAAGAAAACGATAGTTCTATTGAAAACGTGTTACTATCAAATGGTAATTTAAATATATTTATATCATTTACTCTTCTTATAAACATATACTTACAGATGCATTTTAAGTAATAATTAAAGCTTTTTAATTACTTATAAAAGATTAATTAAAAAACTTAATATATATTGATTTATTTATTATTGTAGAAATCAGAAAAGATGTACAAGCTGGTCCTAGCACATCAATAGTACACAAAAATTCTTTGATTTCTGATCATCCCGAAGACGGCAAAGTAAGAATATTAAATTGCATTATAATATTATTAAATGTAAGAAATTTTGTTAAATGATAAAACTAATTTGTTTTTATAATATTTTTAAACTCATCGAATATTGTATTGACTTAGCGCAATTAAAATTAACTGTATAAAATGGTTATGTGTATTTTAATTTTTATTTGTACAAAGGTTACGTGCATTTCTTTAATGATATATAGATTTAAAAAACGAAATTGTAGAGTCTGTAATGCTACTTTGAGTATAGATTTATTAATTACTCTTATTTAGATTCAACTTGTGAGCGGTTATAATATTTACGTTGATGAATTGGAGCTTAGATATTTAAAAAATAGCTGGAAGAAAAAACCAAATGAATTGGCTCGAAGGCTAATGCGTCTAATTATTGGCTCTGAAAAATTAAAACTGATGACGCCTACTGGAAGAGGGAAATACAAAGCTATACCTAACGATCTAAAGAAAGCTATTTATAGTAATTAAATATTGCTATTTTCTTTCAAAATTAGCATATTTTAAATGAACTTAACTTTAAATTAACTACATATATATTTTTTAGTCTACATTACAAAGAAATGTGATAAAGAAGCATTGCACAATTTCAACAGAGAAGTATATCGACGGACATTAACAAATATGTGTAACACTTTACGCAATCCAAAACCATACGTTAAAAAAATTCAGCATTAATAAATTTCTTTTTTTTTTAATAATAACTTCTGTAATAATTAAAAATATAAAAATTAGATAAATTTTATTTAATTACTGTAACTGACCTAATTATTGCACCAGAAAACAAAGTAAGTAATTATATATTCATTATGAGTACAAATTTATGTTTGATAAATAAGACATGTGGAATAAAATTTAAAGCATGGCTTGATATAAATTTACAGTAAATCTAGGTATTTTTCCTAAACTTGAAAATCAACGAAATTTTGAAAAAAATCTTGGATTAAGTTTTGATTTTTTACTAGACTTTTGAAATTCAAGAAAAGTTGTCTTGGAAATAATATTGCACAATGTCTAGAATTTTCCAGGACTTTTGAAAATCAAATAAATTACGGATTAAATCTCAATTTTTTCCTAGACTTCTTAAATTCATAAAAAGTAATCTTGGAAATAATCTTGTACAAAATCTAGAATTTTTCATAGACTTTTGAAAATCAAGAAAAATCTCGCATAAAATCTTGGATAAATAATCAATGTTTTCCTAGACTTCTTAAATTCAGGAAAAGATGTCTTGGAAATAATCTTGTACAATGTCTAGAATTTTTCCTAGACTTTTGAAAATCAAAAAAAAATCTTGGATAGAATCTTGGATAAAATCTTGGATAAAGTCCCAATTTATTCCTAGACTTTTGGTAAAAAAGTATAAAAGTCTGGCATAGTGTCCGTTGCCAGACTAATCCGTGACTTCTACTAGACTTTCTATAGCCAGACTATTCCCAGACTATCCCCAGCCTAATTTTTTTTACTCGGGATCGCAGATCAGTAACAATTTATTGTACTATATGCGGAACTGCTCTCATACAATTCTGTCAAATATCTAAAATTTTTGGAATGCATTTTTGAAATGGGCTTATCTTTTGTCTGTTGCAAAAAGAGTTAAGAGTTGTACGCAAGTCTCTATTAATGACCGCTTGTTGAAAACTTGTTTTAATCTCTGCATTTAATTTTGGTGGATCACTAAAAAGGCAGTTTCAGCAGGTGGATATTTTTTATAAGGTTTGATTTATCATCATTTAGAAGGCCTTGTTTAATAACTTTTTCCCAGCGTACAACAATTTCGGAATGTAAAGGTGCAGCTAATACTCTTCCTTCATAAAACGTTTACCTATGACATTAATTAACTCTTCGCTTAAAGAAGTTTCATCAAGCTCTTTATTATTTTCCGACGTAGCTTGCAGTGGAGGTTCTATCTTTTTTGCGTTCGTTGCGTCTCTTAACGGCGATCTTGGACTCCTATCAGTATTACGGGAAGGTGTACTCTCACGGCTAATACCTATAACAGGCCGAACAAAAAGAACGAGGAATTGATAAATAATTGTTTAACTCTGCACATTTTTCATATACATGTATATCTATATACATATATGCACATCACTTGGGTTTGAACGTGCGTTTGAGTGTTTTACACAAAAAATATATTTATAAGGTTAGAGCCATTTTGTTGTATATTTTTCAGAATTTATATAACGTAATAAGAATTTTTGTTATGAATAAAGGTTAGAGCCGTATTATTCTGTTCGTAATACAGTATACACGTATAGTTTAGAGCCATATACGCATAAGAAAACAAGATCGTCTTATTTTTTCTTTTTTTTTCTATACACATATAGGTTAGAGCCAAATATGCAATGAAAATTTGTTCGCGTTTTATATACTTTTGTGCCGGTTAGAGCCAAGCATGATTTATTTTGATTATTGCTTATAGTTAAATTAAAACTATAATATTATATAATATTCATCAACTTACTCAAATTCGAGTGTGATCCTGAATCTGATAACGAGCTAGTAGTTGGACCCGAAGAATGGCGAGTTTTCCCCAAAATCGGTAACAAAATCTAGTTCGAGACAGTAACTTCTAAAGTATTTTCTTTATGAGAAGTGTTTTTCATTGGCACAGCACTGTTTTCAATATCAGATACATTACATACTGTACTTTCACCGGACTTCTTACTACTAATTATCACATCTTTTTCAGTCAAACAGTCCTTTTTCGTATTAGTTACTTGATTACAATCACCTTTCTTTATCATATCTTTCAATTTTCTTTTTTTAAGCAATGGCAAAGGTGAAAAACAAGGATGTTGCTCCAAAGGTGCTGGTTTGTAACAATCCAAAGCTTTGCTTTGAACGGCACGCCAAGAACAAGCTATATCAGTACTTGATAATTCTGGCAAACATCTCCAATGCTGCAAATAATTATTTCAATAGATAAAAGAAAATTTTGCATATTAAAGAAAGTGTACAAAAATAAAATACTTACAAAAAAATGTACATTAGAGTACCTAGCACATGTTTACATTTTCCAGACAAACCAGCTTTGCAAGTACATGTAAAAGAAACAATCTTGCCATTATTTGAAATTTCACCACTAATTTCATGCGGTTTTTCTTTTAAATGACTGGTCTGCAAGCATAAAGCTTTCACTTCTAGGTTATGCCCATTGATCCTTTTTTTGCCACATTCAATGATATGTTGAGCGTGTAATACACGCTCACCCTCAATAAAATTTCTTTGTGCAGGATTTGTACCGGCATAGACGCAAATATCCTTAAATTGCAGCACCTTGAAGCAAAAACTTTTTCACCGCCTATTCACTACACGTAAATTTGTTATCCGGTCTGCGCCATGTTGGATTTAGTACCCCCTCCAGTCCCCATGTTCATTCCCAATATTCACGTTTTCGCTTATGACCCATTTTTCAATTTTAAATTTTCATCAATGTGGTTCTGTCGGTACAAAGCAAAAGAATGAGGTACATGCGAGCGAGTGGGGAGGAGAGCGGAAAGGAAAACGGCGCGGTACGTCGACACGAGAGACATCTACTTCTTTCTCTTTATATTGAAACTTTAAAATTGTGGTCAATTCGGCATAGGGTGAAGGGACTACATGTTGATGATAAGGAAGAGGCGCGCAATACAATATATAATAATATATAATAAAATACATAATGCAATATAATAACTTAAAAAAAAATAATATACATAATTAAAAAAAGTATAATAATAACGATGTTCAAATACGTTTTCATTTAATGATTAATTTCTTTTTATTAAATTAGTAATTCGATTGTTCACAATAAACCATAGCTTCAGAGCAATTGACATTGATTCACAAATGAATAATATCTATATAAGACGTGTTTTAATAAAGCAAATGAAATCAATTGATAAAGATGATGAAAATAAAGGACAACAAAAATGTGAATAAGAATTTTCCGGACTATATAGGTGTAAATTGGAGGTAGGTATATCCGAGTATACTAAAGCAGATGGATATAAGCTAAAAGCGTGCTTAAATAACAGTTGGCTAGTCGGAACATTCCGGTACACGCGTTAAACATACGTCAGTATATACAGTACATAAACATGCTCGAGCGCATTAATAATAGTAATGACAATGGTGAAAGCCACAAACAGGCCTTTGTAATTGATCGATGCCTTGATGTTGTACGTTCTATACTTATGAGTATTCATGTTTTCTGCTATTATATTTTGGTACGATCGGAAATATACATTTCATCTAATTAAATTGTATAATAGAAATAATCATCTGTTGATGTTTTACAAATATTACAAACATAGTCCATTACACGATAATGTTCTGCACTCGGGATGAACGAATGTCTGTATAGCATTTTGACATTTTCGAGGTACGCTTATTTTTCCAAAGATACCTTTTTTTATTCCAGTTGCGTTTTAGTTTGTATTTTTTTTTTAATTATCCATATAAGAAATTATTTTCATCGACTCCCGCTATAGATATTTTATTAAATTTTTTGATTAATTATTACCAGATATAATAGTAGATATTAATAATATGTAAATTTTACTTATAAAAATAGCAATTTTTACAATTTTTCGTCTTTTAATTACTTAATAACATTGTAATTGTTTGTTACAACTTTTTCCTTCGTGTACGGCAAATAAAAAGTGATGCATTTAATTATCAAGTAACTTATTTAGTTAAAACCTGCAGTACCTTTGTGTAAAACAAGTAATTTTTAAATTAATATAAGAAATTTAAATAAATATTATTTCGTAAGGGAAAAAAGTTTCAGTCTAGGAGAGTAATTGCACAATGTCAAAATTTGAAAAAATCATCCATAACCGGAGATGAATTACACAATAGTTGTTCATGATTTTTCAAAGTTTCCTTAAACCAATTAGTATGATAGAGTTATACAAGGCTCTGTTTTAAAATGAGGGGAGAAGGAAAAAAATAGTTAACTCGCGTGAGAGAAACGATTAAGGATTAATGAGTACAGGGAAGTAGTTGAACAAGTACGTAGAGAAGATGAAGGGCTGCGTGTTGTTCCCACTGGCTTAAAATTCTACAATTTTCCTAAGGAGTTAGTAAATACAGCGTAAAGAATGGGTTATATTACTTACTCAAAACCTCTTTCCTTACTTCGCACTGATATGTATATATACATATATATTTGTTAGTTCGCATAATAACAATAATAGCCCAAACAAATGGTTAATAATAATAAATGTTTATTTAGGAGAGTGGTATACTTAAACAAAATGCATTACATAAATAGTAATTACGTAAAAAGTCAAAGATTTATATATGTTGAGCTATCCCATTTCGTTCTCTCGTTTAAATTTTCCCAAAATGTAAACAGGAAAATGGTGTACCCGGCTAAAGATTTATCGTGAAAATTAAATTGACGTTATGCAACGTTCTAGATTGCAGGACTCCTAATGAAATGTTTCGGCATAGGAACCTCTGGCTGATGCATTTATGCGCTCTCGAATATACGTGGGCAACATCAATGACCGTCGTCTCTACAACTCATTACTTCACGTATATAGTGTTATGTATGTTTTCTTTGGTTATTCAAGGAGGATTCTAGTTACATTTAATTACCCTAAAATTTTTACATTTTTTAAATCTCCATTTTAGATCGAGTACCTATATTTACTTTTATTTTTGACGGCAGAAACACGGGGTTGCTTGATCATTACTAAACAAAAAGAAAATTGTGAGACATTTACATGACCTTTCCATTTATAAAACAGACTATTAATCTGCAAATGTCTCTTGCGCATCGCTTCAGCAAAATAACTTTGCAAAAATGCTACGGTAATAATGTGATAGTAACTCTTTTTCAATATAGTTTTTATAACACGTGAAGTGAATATTGCCGGGTGATTGTATATGGGAAAATCCACAATAGTTTTAACATTTTGTGTAAGTGAAATATGTTATTTTATAAAGTCTGTAACTTGGTTTCCTGAAGAGGCACATCATTGTATTTGGGCTTCATTTGTTTGTTGAACGACCAATGAAACATTTGTCAATTTTGAGGAAAGTGGCTAAAACGGCACAGTGAATATTTCCTTAAAAGTACAAAAGCAGTTACGTTTTTCAGCAAACCAAATTGAAAAAACCTGGAATTTTAGGAATTTCATGTATTTTTTTATTGCGCCGTTCAATATAATCGCATAATAATAATAGGATATAATTCTTGACTTTAATAAAAAGAATTTAAGCCCCTTAAATATTGAGTGCCTTATTCGGAATTGTTTTAATAATATTTCAATGTTTTAATGTAATTAACTAATAATATTGATTAACTAATAATACTTGAAATATATCAGTTTTCAATTAAGGCACACAACTCATATAGGGCTTAAATTCTTTGTATTAAAGCCAAGAATCATATTCCATTATTTTTATGCGATTATATTGAACGGCGCAATTAAAAAATACATAAAATTCCTAAAATTTCAGGTTTTTTTTTTCAATTAGTGTGCTGATAAACGTAACTGCTTTTGTACTTGTAGAGAAATATTAACTGTGCCCGTTTCAGCCACTTTCCTCAAAATTGACAAATGTTTCATTGTCTGTACAACAAACAAATTTAAGCCCAAATAATACAATGATGTGCCTCTTCAGGAATTCAAGTTACAGACTTTAAAAAATAACATTTTTCGCTTACATAAAATGTTAAAACTATTGTGGATTTGCCCATATACATGTATTACTCTACTATATGAAAACTTATTTTTTTTCTAATTATTTCAGAGCAGCTATAGCTGAAGTGTAAAATACACGAAGAAACATTTGAACTTGAAGGAAAAGTAAATCTTCGTTGAAAGTAACTCGAGCTTTAACTGTACACGTTCTACTATTAATGCAAATTTCACGTAATATGATATTACGGAAAGAGATTAGATTACCGATTTCGAATCATCGATTAACTTTAATATGTATATATACAGGGCTTAACTACTATGAGCTTGAAATCCAATGAGGCTCAAAATCAAACCTTATGGACCTTTATATACCCTTTTTAATAAAAATAAAAAAAGGAAAAAGAGCAATATTCTTCCAAGTTAATTGAACGTTCATTAATGAGTTACGTAATAATAACAGTAAAAGTTAAAGGCTCGATATACAAGAGAAGAACACAAAGTGCCATTTTGTTTTAATTAATGTACATTGATTATACTTGAAATTTTAATGTCGTTTTTGGATGCAGATAATTAGGGACATAACGATTAATAATTTATTTGTATAATTTTAATTTTAGTGCGTATGCTTTTATTTGGACATTTAAACCAAAATGATTTTATGATTTCAACATTCCACGCACGTTCATTTCGCGAACGTTAATTTTACTTTCAAAGAATATAAACAACTGGTCGTAATAATAAAATTTATTATCATATAAATAACTATTTATGTATATTGCGTTTCGCCTTTTGTTACAATTGCGATATTTTAGTAGAAAATTATTGAGTCTAATTTTATCGTGAGATATATACTAATTATTAGTAGGGAAACGCAAATTTCTATTATTTTAAAAAATATATTATTATCAAAATGTGATATTGTTTATATTATAACGTTATTCTACTGCATCAGCTATAGATTAACTATAATATTTTTTCAGATAATAATATATTGAGCCACGAAGAAAATGATTTTTGTACATTATTTGAAAATAATTATGTTACGCGTGCTTTCACGTATATTATGTCGCTTATTCGCGGTTTTCTCTCATCTTATTTCAGTCCTTTGTAGCGGTGAAGACGTGACACGCAGTTTATACGCTTCTTCTCCTTCACAATATGTTTGTAATTAAAAATATTCAACCACACGCGTATATAAGAGATTTGATTTCAGAGAGGAATAACATTGTTATTATTAGAATTCAATTTTTATTCTACTATTTGAAAACTGTCATTTTTAATAAAGTAGGCGTACATTTTGTTCCTCTACTGGTGACTTCTGGTGAAAAATTATATTTTGTCAAGTAATGGTTATAAAATCATATGATTTCAGCAGTAAAGAATTTTTTTTAAATATAAATTAATTATATTAAACCAAGACTTCATAATGATAAGATCTTCATTCTCACAATCAGACCTTGGTAGGTTTCCTATTATGAATGATTCAATCCTATCCCTCGAAGAATATATATATAAAAATTAAAGGTTCAAAAATATTTGAAAAAAATAAATACATTTTTAAGGTTGTGTGTTTTGTCCCATCACTGCCTGCCTAACATTTTATATCTTATCGTCTTTGGTAGCAATAAGATATGACATATTAAAAAAAATTAGAAGAATTTTTTTTTCGTTTAGGAAAGAATGTTAATATCGATATTGGTGAACAAACAGTAATTTGGTGAATAATAAATCAATCATTTTTTTAAAATTTAATATTTAGTAACCTTTTAAAACACGAATATTTTTTAAAAACATTCACTGTCATGAACGTTGTCGCGACATTTACTTGTGAAGAAATGCCAAGTGTTCGATAGGAGATATAGATGGATGCGATGTATATAAGGTACATGCTAACGGACATTAGCTCAATAGTCACATTTTCTTGGATGTAATAATAAAAGAATTTGTACTGATTCGTGACAGGTAGTGATCTCTAACGAGAAAAGGCTACACTCCCTAGAAAATGAATACTAACCAAACTCTAGGATATGAATTCTACTATAAATTTATAGTATTTATATTATACACTATGGTAAATTTTTGGATTGCGTCAGTCTAGCTGTCTCCACATTACTAGACAACATTGTAATTTTTTTTTTATTTTTATTATTTTAACGTCGCTCTTTTTATGCTCCCAAACCGGTGCTAATCAGCTACGGAGGTCATACGATGTCTTGGTGAAGAAAGCACTTGTTGAAAATACATTCGCCAGTGGTGCTTGTATCAATCGGCCGGGGCCGGGAATCAAACCTGGGACCTCCAGATTACGAGCCCAACGCCCTACCGACCGAACCATCGCAGGCCTCATAACATTGTAATTTTTACTCCAACTTTTTTCTCAGTGTATCTACTCGATCTCAGCATTCTTTTAAAATTTGGTTTAAATATACATCTTTGTTTGTTTCCGAATTATAAACGATCAAAGGCAAGGGTTTTTCAGCGAGATTTTTCGTTATTTGCTTACATATATCGTAAAGAAGGGAATTCTCTAAAACTCCGAATTTCTTCATACAGTAGAAATCATATCCTAGAGTTTGGTAAGGATCCGTTTCCCAAAGGGTGTAGCCTCTACTTATATCATTGACTAGTTAATTTTAAATTTTTATGGAACACAATGAGCCTTACAAAAGATAAAATACTAAATATATATAATAATATCGGTCTCTCCGAACTAAATGCTTTACTTTTAGAATAAAGCAGGCCTACCGTACTCTTTATAAAGTACTAAACTACTGTATAAAATACTAAAATTTGCCTAATTTTCAGCGTATACGCTATTTATTAGTACATATATACAGTAGTTGATCTGGCTAAAAAAAAAAAATAAAAATACTCTACTAGGACTTAAGATGGTGTACATAATATAAACATTCCATTTATTATGCATTAATAGCCAGAGAAGGTTTGAGTAGATTTACGGATCTTATTTTTCAAATAAGTTAGTTTAAACTTCAAAATTTTGCTACAAGTTTAATTTACACGTATTTCTACATCTTTGATTAAATAAAAAACTTTTGGAATAAAAGCATAATTATTTATAAAAAGATTACCGTTTTAAAATATGTATATTCCCATTGTTATTTTCGAGATACAAGTATAAACGTGAAAAAAAATTTCGTGTAGACTATAAGCTACAAGGGCTATATGAGGCTGGAATAACAGACTCGCAATCAGCCGAGTCCCGCGTTTCCCGTTATTCGAACGCAATACACTAAATCACCTCTAACTTTTTTTTCAAATGTACATTATGAACTTAAATTTTGTACACATCTTCCTTAACTATTTCCAACCAGTTTATTTTGTCATTTTTTAAAACCCCCGTTCACTTTTTTTAATTAAGAAATTTTAGTATTATATTAAATAAGATTTTATTGATTATAACTTTTTATGTGTTTTATAGTACTTCAGACATTTGTATTGAGGTAGTAAGTGACTAGTACTAATAAGCTATACTTGACAATTTTTTGAACGATTCTTTAATTAGATTGTGAAACACGGCGAGTTGAAAATAAATTTGTTTTACTAATTTCCCGTCTCGCTTCGTCGAGCTTGTAGGCCAATGTTTTTACATAGAATTAGTGATTTTAATCTGTTGTTCACAATACTTCCACAATAGCTAAACTCGACAATCCTTTCCGGCATCAATCCCCCCCCCCCCGCGCGACCGGTGTCGAAGCACCTTAAGGGGATGCCATACCCAACGAAAAATTGTTGTGCAGGTCCGTGCGTTCTGTTTTATCGATACCCTACATAAAATTAACCTAACAGAAAATATCTGTGGCGCCCTCTGTATTATATACTAATACATATTTAGTTGCATGCCCACAGATGGCGCTAATAAGCGAAAATGTAACACAAGGTACAGAATACAACGCTGGTAAAAATTAATTATGTTGTTGATTGTAAAAATGTATAGTTTACAGCAAAACTTATAAGTACATAATATTATTGAATGTGTAACCATTCTATTGATATAATTACAGTACCATAATATCTTACCTGCTGTAAGTTTTTTAATTTTAGTTTAAAGTAATAAAGTAAGACATACATATAAACAAATGTTTTTTTACTATATACAGCAATATTATCAAAAGGCAAATTATATTTGCAAACTATTCTCCGATTATACATGTGTGATATAAATACCCTGTTATAAATACAAAAAATTAAAGTATTAGCACATATGTACTAACTCTGCACTTTGCGTACACTTTGTTTGTACTTTATTACTGTATATGTACTTTATAGTAACATGTACTGTACGTACATTTTATATAGCAACGTGTACTGTACATACACTTTATGGTAACGTGAATTGTCCATACACTTTATGGTAGTGTGCAGTGTATGTACACTTTATGAAACGTATACTGTACGTACACTTTATATGGTACCGGTTACTGTACATACACTTTATGGTAACGTGTACTGTACGTACACTTTATGATAGCGTGTACTAGACGTGCACTTTATTGTTACGTGTACTGCACGTACACTTTATGATAACGAAATGTCAGTCGGTATTGTCCTTTTCAATTTACACTTTAATTTGGATTGCAACTTAATTGAAATTTTTGATTTATGATAGATTATAACTAAAGTTTAATTTTCATTGCCATCATTTTAACATATATGTACTTTGTATAGTTTAAAATGGAGTTTCAATTGTTAGTTTTCAATATCTTCTAATATTAATAAACTATTTATTTTCCCACAATGTCCACAATTATCTCAACTAATTAATATGTTTAATTCAATGTTTTAACCACTATTAAATCAAGTACTGAGTAAAACAGTTATTGATGACCCACAAGAAAATCTACTTCTAGGGAGGCCCTTGAGTACAATTGCAAATATGTTTTATTTATCCTGAAATTATATATATATATATATTACAAAATTTATATTTATTATGACGCAGTAGAATAACTGACAATATATAATACATGGTAATATCATAACCTAACATAACTTAATAGAAGTGCAACTAGAAATCGTAGTCCGTTTGCCGAGTGTAGGAAGTGCGTGTGATCGTCGAGCCGAACTGTGCACGCCCCTCTAGAGGGAACCGTCGTCTGCTAGTTTCTAACAAGCTTAATCGAGATATGACTATTCATGTAAAATTGTTTACTATCTACATTTTGTAACGGTCACGCTGGAGACTAGATCAATAAAAATAGTAAATAAAGGGGTTTGGGCGCCAGCCGCGTATAATCGCGGTGAATTAATAATACGATTCCTCGGCTGCGTACGAGCTGCGACGGTTTGTTGCGCGGGAATAGGTTGAGAAGGGAGAGACATGGGAAGCACACTTACCAAAGGCGTAATGAATGCAGTTTACCTGCTGCGAAGCAATCTTGTCCGTATAGAGATCGTCTCCTGAGTTGCCGCTGGAAATGCTGCTTTCCTCACACACACACGCACAAGCTAATGTTGTCAATGTGTCGCGAAGGAGTACCGAAGAGCTCTCTCGAGTTTCCGCTAGTTCGCTGCTTCGCTGGTCGGGCCCGACGTGCGCGCGCAGCTTCTCGCATGTCGTCCGTCGGCCGCCGTCGTCTGCGCGCATCATACAGTGAGTGCTCTCAGCTATGCGTTGTATACGATGCATATGACGAAGACAGCTTCCCCTGTTGGCTGCTTTTTTGATTCGAGGTGAACACTGTTTCTGGTGATGCTGTGCTCGAGGTAACAATTATATATCGTTCCGTATTATCTTGCTTATCGGCTAATTAGTTCCTATTTGTTGCAGGTTTACGGGACGGCCGATATCGGATCTTCGCTCTCTATCGCTCTCACGGCGCTCGAACAGCTGTTACGCGTCGGGCCAGCTGCTGCAGAGTATCGGGATTGTACAATTGATGCGAGGATTACATGCTGCTTCTAAAGGTAATAACTAACTCCTGAGGGAGTGTTTATTGTATTAGAATATCTAGTATTTGAGGGTTATGGTAATGTTATGATTACATAACCCCACCTGCCAATCCTTTCCTTACATGTAACTGCCAATACGTTTATACAGCTACATGATTCCTTGTGTCCTTCTAATTAAAACAACGCCTAATTAACTAATTATTACAGCGGTTGGGAAATATTCTATGCTGCTGTTCGGTGCTGCTGGGAGTTCCATATTGGTCTTTGTTGTTGCTGAAGGTTTGCTGCTAGATTATTCTACTGATCCTGGAGGCAGTACGATGTTATGAGATGCCTCTCCTGATCATTGATGTACCTTCCTAGAGAGATACGATGTGAGACCAGGTTCATCGTATGCCAGTCATCATCTTGCTGTGCTGCTTGTGTGCTAGCGGGGTTAGTGTTGGGTTCATGGGATGGCTGGGGTATATTTAGGTATGTTTTAGTGTAGGTGAAATATGTGCATAGTATTGTGAGGGTAGGTAGGATAGTTTAGGTTGAAACTCACTCGCTTAACACATTGACAAGTACAAACTACATTATCACAATTTATATATGATTACGCATTTTTATAACTATAAACCATTATTAAATGTTTAAAAATCTATGAAAAATTAAAGTTTTTTAATTAACCGATTATTAATTTCGTATACCCAGATAAATAGCTGTAGGTCGTTGTTATCCGTTTACCGAGTGTAGGAAGTGAGTGTGCTCGTCGAGTCGAGATCTTCTAGAGAGAACCGTCATGTGAGAGTCTAACAAGCTCGGAGCAAAACCACTTATTTACAATTTTAATAATTTCTTTATAATGTTACATATTGTGTTACACTCCATGAATTTGGTCATTTTTTTAAACTTCATGTAATTTGCACAAAAAAAGAACTTTTATGTACTTACATTGAATCAGTCAATCTTGAGTTAGAAAAGGTTAACAGTTAAGAAAAAAAAATGAACAAATTACCGAGTTTGGTAATTAAAAAATTAGACCACTATATCCAAAACATGTAGAAAAAGGCATTTTCAAATGTTACAGAAACCCAAAAATATTTTATCTCAATCTCGATTTGACAAAGAATTGCCTACACATATAAATAATGGTTTTATGAATATTTCGTGCAGGGAAATATTAACATTCACAGATAATTGTACATAGTTTATACATGTATGTATATAGTTCAAGCATACTACCTAATTTAATTAGGATTAATATTATAGATTTTGCTTTTTACATTTTGTACAATAATATACACTTTTAGATACGCAATTTTAATTGTTAATTCTATATTCATGTTTATTTTAATTATGTTTCTTGTTTATTATTAACCAATAATTGTCGAAAATTATTGTTTACCCATTTTATATTCTTGTAGAATAAAAGTTTCATTTTTAATTTCATTAGCTAAATAACTAAACTATCCATACCATTGTACTGTATTGATAGGTATTGTACATGATTTAACGTAATGTATTTAAATACATTTAAAGTAGAAACCCCAAGTTCTTTACGAAATACGTAATGTTGGCGACTTGTACATGTGCAAATAAACGATAGACTCCGCTAGGAGGTACGTGCACAGATAAACTCTAATTTGTATTTGTTACACACTTAAAATATATATTAATAATATGAATCTACCTCGTCCTCAAACTGTCAATAATTTAAATAACTATTAATAAACAAATATTGCACCCAGCATTGTGTATCGGCATAATACAATGTATTTGAACGTATAGGAGGTGCGAGCTGCAGACGGCTCGAATCGTGGCTCGCACCTCCTATAGAATCCAACGCTATAGACCGAGGCAGGTTATGTTTCCATTCGTATTTTTCAAATGTTCACGATATTATAACGTGAATTCTACATTTGTAACTGCTATATATTTTAAATGTTTATTATTAATATGTCTCTACCCCTTCCTCAAGCTGTCAATAATTTAAACAATTATTAATAAACAAATATTGCATCTAACAATGAGAGTCGGCATAATACAATGTATTTGAACGTATAGGAGGTGCGAGCTGCAGACGGCTCGAATCGTGGCTCGCACCTCCTATAGAATCCGTCGCTTTAGACTGAGAGTGGTTATGTTTCCATTCGTATTTTTCAAATGTTGACGATATTATAACGTAAATTCTAATTTTGTAACTACTATACATTTTATATGTTTATTATTAATATGCCTTTACCCCTTCCTCAAGCTGTCAATAATTTAAATAACTATTAATAAACAAATATTGCACCCAGCATTGTGTATCGGCATAATACAATGTATTTGAACGTATAGGAGGTGCGAGCTGCAGACGGCTCGAATCGTGGCTCGCACCTCCTATAGAATCCGTCGCTTTAGACTGAGAGTGGTTATGTTTCCATTCGTATTTTTCAAATGTTGACGATATTATAACGTAAATTCTAATTTTGTAACTACTATACATTTTTTATGTTTATTATTAATATGCCTCTACCCCTTCCTCAAGCTGTCAATAATTTAAATAACTATTAATAAACAAATATTGCACCCAGCATTGTGTATCGGCATAATACAATGTATTTGAACGTATAGGAGGTGCGAGCTGCAGACGGCTCGAATCGTGGCTCGCACCTCCTATAGAATCCAACGCTATAGACCGAGGCAGGTTATGTTTCCATTCGTATTTTTCAAATGTTCACGATATTATAACGTGAATTCTACATTTGTAACTGCTATATATTTTAAATGTTTATTATTAATATGTCTCTACCCCTTCCTCAAGCTGTCAATAATTTAAACAATTATTAATAAACAAATATTGCATCTAACAATGAGAGTCGGCATAATACAATGTATTTGAACGTATAGGAGGTGCGAGCTGCAGACGGCTCGAATCGTGGCTCGCACCTCCTATAGAATCCGTCGCTTTAGACTGAGAGTGGTTATGTTTCCATTCGTATTTTTCAAATGTTGACGATATTATAACGTAAATTCTAATTTTGTAACTACTATACATTTTATATGTTTATTATTAATATGCCTTTACCCCTTCCTCAAGCTGTCAATAATTTAAATAACTATTAATAAACAAATATTGCACCCAGCATTGTGTATCGGCATAATACAATGTATTTGAACGTATAGGAGGTGCGAGCTGCAGACGGCTCGAATCGTGGCTCGCACCTCCTATAGAATCCGTCGCTTTAGACTGAGAGTGGTTATGTTTCCATTCGTATTTTTCAAATGTTGACGATATTATAACGTAAATTCTAATTTTGTAACTACTATACATTTTTTATGTTTATTATTAATATGCCTCTACCCCTTCCTCAAGCTGTCAATAATTTAAATAACTATTAATAAACAAATATTGCACCCAGCATTGTGTATCGGCATAATACAATGTATTTGAACGTATAGGAGGTGCGAGCTGCAGACGGCTCGAATCGTGGCTCGCACCTCCTATAGAATCCAACGCTATAGACCGAGGCAGGTTATGTTTCCATTCGTATTTTTCAAATGTTCACGATATTATAACGTGAATTCTACTTTTGTAACTGCTATATATTTTAAATGTTTATTATTAATATGTCTCTACCCCTTCCTCAAGCTGTCAATAATTTAAATAATTATTAATAAACAAATATTGCATCTAACAATGAGAGTCGGCATAATACAATGTATTTGAACGTATAGGAGGTGCGAGCTGCAGACGGCTCGAATCGTGGCTCGCACCTCCTATAGAATCCAACGCTATAGACCGAGGCAGGTTATGTTTCCATTCGTATTTTTCAAATGTTCACGATATTATAACGTAAATTCTACTTTTGTAACTGCTATATATTTTAAATGTTTATTATTAATATGCCTCTACCCCTTCCTCAAGCTGTCAATAATTTTAATAACTATTAATAAACAAATATTGCACCCAGCATTGTGTATCGGCATAATACAATGTATTTGAACGTATAGGAGGTGCGAGCTGCAGACGGCTCGAATCGTGGCTCGCACCTCCTATAGAATCCGTCGCTTTAGACTGAGAGTGGTTATGTTTCCATTCGTATTTTTCAAATGTTGACGATATTATAACGTAAATTCTAATTTTGTAACTACTATACATTTTATATGTTTATTATTAATATGCCTGTACCCCTTTCTCAAGCTGTCAATAATTTAAATAACTATTAATAAACAAATATTGCACCCAGCATTGTGTATCGGCATAATACAATGTATTTGAACGTATAGGAGGTGCGAGCTGCAGACGGCTCGAATCGTGGCTCGCACCTCCTATAGAATCCGTCGTCTATTTGTGCGGAAACGTTTAGCATCGCCACCTATTGATTCTTTTTCAAACTACGTAGCTAAAGTTTTTCTTACTCTTCCGTCTGCTAAATTACACATTTTTAGAATAAATGTATATCGTTTTTATTTTTCGTTTAATTTTTTAATGTGTTATGTATTCTTCTATATTTTACTGAAAAATCATTCTAAGTTAATGTAAAATATTGCCTCTGCTTCGTTTTTTGTTGTGTTAAATTGCAATCTATGTTTATTTTCATCGTAAATATGTAGTACGAGCTTCCCAACGTCTTTGTATCAATCGTATTTTTCAATTTTTTTCTTCGTCGTGCACTTTTGACTGTTTTTTTTATTATTCCAACATTTATCAATATCGTGAAATTGTGCGTCTGCACTGTATTTGTTAGAAAATTATCCAGTTTTTATAAAATTCAATCTAATTGTCGTTGCCTGTTAACTAAGAGAGGTTATTTTTGAGGTCGTATTTTTCAATTTCTAAGAGCATTTTAACATAATTCAAACTTTTATACTTATAATTTATGTAATACATGCATTACAAATATGCCTTCACTGCGTTTATAGTTTGTCATTGTATTAAATAATAGTAATAGGAGAAATAGTGCATGTAATATACGGGTGTCGGCATAGTAGGATTTAATTCAGGTATGGCATCCCCTTAATGAATGTACCTATATACGGCATTTCATGTCAAGTGGTCGGATCATAATTTTAGACTGCATTAAATTTTAGATACACACTGGAAATGTTTTTTAGAAAACAAAAAGAATTTTAGATACTGGAATCTATTTGTTCAAAAGTTATTCTAATCTCAGAAAGTGAGTTTTTTTAAGATCAACTGTATTTACAGCTATTAATCTCAAAATTTATCAATTTTTACTATATAACATAACAGGTATCATTCGTTGCTAATTACATCTAGAATGTATCCTTCTAGCTTAGAATTTCTAATCTCAAGGTCAATGTTTCATAAACTATATGTCAATATACAACTTGAAAATATAACTTCGCTACAATTGATTTTTTCATCCAAAAGTCTAAAAGAAAACTTGAACTTCTTAACGGTCTGTAAGCTTGTAAATGGTCTTTAATTCTATAAAAAGTTATAATAATTTAAAAAAACACAAACCTTTTTTAGAAGATCAAATGGGAATTTTCATGTTAATTTGTGAATTTTTTTGAAAAATTTTTTTCTGTTTTCTGAAATTTGGTGCATTTTAGAATTTTGATTGGATTACTTGACGTGTAATGCCACATATACTGTTTTAAGTAACAAATACTATGTACAAGTGAATGAAATATATACAATATTTCAAATAATAAAAAAAGTGCACATAATGAATTTAAAGTTTAGTATTAATTTAAAATGTAAATTAACCATTGTTTCTCCGTTTTAAATCGACATCTGAGAGGTAGAATATGCTACCTCGCAGCCCGGTTGAAGAAGGTGCTATTTCGTAGCTGGGTTTAAGAAGCTGCTATTTAGGAGCCCGGTTGAAGAAGATGCTATCTTGGAGGCATTTTATTTTCTTATACTTTGTAGTGGTAGCCCTGCGATTTATTTTCAAATTAAAAATATCCTTCAAAACCGGGAAAAAAATTACAAAAATCAGGAAATTGACGACATTCTTCTACACACACACACGCACGCACACACACACACACACACACACACACACACCACACACACACACACACACACACACACACATACACACAACTGACAAATGATTCTTGTCTACATTTTCTTGACAGAGCGGTAAGCCATCTGTTCCCACAACATCGGGAACGGGCAGCCGAGACAGGCCCAATGGAGACCGACAGTGCAGTCGCGCCGCCAGATATTAGCATAACCGAGCTGAAAATGGCTGAAAGGAGAATATCCATCTGTAAAGCTCCAGGGTCGGATGGAATACATTAAGATCACTGCGCTGAATGTGCCATAAATTCAGTCTCTCAAATCGGTTTCTCAGTCTCAAATTCGGTCACATTCAGTGCTTGTTTTCAATTAGGATGCTTCCCAGCATGGTGGAAGGTACAGAGGTTGTTGCTTCTTCCAAATGGGAGCCAACCACCGGAGGACCCGTCCTTGTACCGTCCACTCTGTTGGATATAGCTAGAAAGCTTTTGGAGCGTGTCATTTGTGCCAGGCTACAAGCAGCCATTGTACAGGCAGGCGATCTGGCTGACAATCAGTTCGGATTTCGATAAGGGCGCTCAACTATTGACGCCATAAGTCGAGTTGTTGAGCTGGTTACCAATGCCATCGGTAGTACCAGGAATTCTAGGCGCATGTGTGCTTTCATCGCACTGGATATTCGTAATGCCTTTACATTATGTTGTCCTTGGAACAATTGAAGGTGCCGTTCTACCTGCGTTCTAAAGTCTTCTCGAGCTATCTCACAGAATGGGTCCTCCTCTATGACACCGAGGATGGCGCGCATTTCTATAACATCACCGAATGCGTGCCACAGGGTTCGGTCTTGGGGCCCCTTCTCTGAAACGTCGTTTATGATGTACTGCTTAGACAGCAGCATCCAGAGGGGGTGACGATAATGGCATTTGCGGACGCTGTGGCTTTGGTCGTCGTCGCAAGGAGCATCGATGAGGTAGAATACCTTGGAGATGTCTCTATCGCGGAAGTAGTTGCATGTTTGAGCATTTATGGGCTGTGTCTGGCGGCCGAAAAGACCGAGGCGGTACTTATATCCCGAACGAAGCAAAGGAGGTACACCACCTTTATTGTAAATGGTAAGTCTATATGATCGGCGGACATGGTGAAATACCTAGGAGTCATCTTGGGTGCGCGGCTAACATTCAAGGATCACCTATTGAATACAGGGTCAAAAGCTGTAGAAGTGGCTAGAGCTTTGTTGAGCATAATGCCCAATAGCAGCACGTGGTCGTAACAGTCGGTGGTCAAACAGGACCATCGAACTGTGACAACAGAGATGGAATTCGGCAGGCGAAGATTGCTGGACCCACCGCGTCATCCCAGATGTCGCCAACTAGACAAGTAGAAAGCACCGATTCATCGTCTTCTTCGGAGTGCCCGACCTGCCCTGGTGTTGTCGAGGACGTAAAACACGTTCTGGCCTGGTATCCTCGGTGCTTAGAAGAAAGGTGCGATTTCCTAAACTTTTGGAAGGATTTTTTAACACCAGAGAGCATTGGGATGCGCTTTCTTGGTTCGCAAGCATCCATTATGGAGCGGCTGATCTACATAAGAAAAGAGGAAGAGATAGCTAGGAGCGGAATTAATAGCCGCTCCACATGCACAAGACAGTGAGACGATTGTCTGCCAAGAAGGGCCAAACGTGGCGTGACTGCTCCCCTCGAAGTAATGTATTGCAGCGGTTACCGAAGGGGGAGGATCAGTCGAGAGGAGTAGATATGCGAGGTCATGGTCAAGCTCAAGAGTAAAATTTTTTGATATTATATATTTTAAATTGACCTATAATTTGTCCTTGACAGTCATTATGAAGGTTATGGTCATGCACAAAATAATTTTTTTCGTTCCGGGCTCCGAGTCCCGAGATAGAACCGTCTACCTCTCAGCCGTCGAAATATAATTGTACATTATAAAGGTTTACATCTCCGTTGTCCATTCTTCAATATGGACTACTTACATGGAGACCCTCTTATGTTTGGGAAACGGAGTGTGGAAATAAAAGTTATACGCTATTAAAGCACAATTTAAAAAAAAGAGACTTCAATTTAAATACTTTTAGAGTCTAAACTATCTAATATTAATACTCCAAATAAAGTTTGATGAAAAGCTGAGATAAAATAAATATAATTTAAAAAAAGTACGCTCAAATCCGTCGGAATGGAGTAAAGTTTTAACCGAATTAAGAATTAGAAGAAATTATAACAAAAATTGGACGCTACAAATGTTATTGATTTTTAAAGCAAAATTTCTTTAAATTCTTAATTCGGCTATAACTTTGCTCCATCCTAACGGATTTGAGCATAATAATAATCAATTTATTATCGTCCACGCAGTTGATTCAAAGAAAATATAATATCGATTTATGGTGAACAAACCAAGTAATTATTAAATTCTACACCATAAATCGATATTATAACATTTTTCTTTGGATTTGAGCGTACTTTTTTTAAAATTATATCTATTTTATCTCAGCTTTTCATTTAACTTTGATTAGAGTGTCAATGTTTGATAATTTAAAAGTTACAAGCATTTAAAGTAAATCCTCTTTTTTTTGTTAATTTCTGTCTGCGGCTTTGGTTTTTTTCATATTTTTATATTAGAAAACATATCACATACAAGCTGGGCACGATCCGTTTCCCAAACATATGAGGGTCTCCTTGTTAGTATAAGTATTTGGACATCTTACCTTAAACGCCTGTCGTAAATTGAAAAGTTCACTAATGATTAATAAACCCATAGGTATATACCTATAACTATATGAATATTAGTAAAATTAATTATCTGAAACAAATCAATTATATTATTTTTTTAATAATTCGGCAGTTTACAGCTACATCTATATCGGTATCACTTACGCATTTATTAATTTTCTTTTTTAAAAATCTCGTTATCAATGGCTTTGCCGCATTTGACTAGGATTACACCAGTGGCAAAGGGAAATCCTGTGGCCAAACAATGTGGGCTAAATGCCTAAATGCACTGTTTAACTTTGATGCTAGGTCGTCGTGCATGCTTGCTACTGCGCCTCCGCGTCAATTATCAAAGTATTTCAAATATAAAAAGTTACACTTTTAATAAACAATATTAAAAGAAATTTAAAAGTATTCGAATAGTTATTTTAATGAATTATGCAGGTGATTATACCTGATAAACATGGCTTACATGTTATATGCTTCGTAGCAATATGGTTTAAATGCCACGCACAAATTCTGACCGGACTTCGAGAATTGATAATGAAGCGTTCTAATGAGGTGCTATGAGAGGGGATAAGCACGGAAGGCCTCACGAGTCTTCGCGAACGAGAGAAGCCTTTTCTCTCTCAGCCACGGCGCGAAGAACAAGTTAGTGCCTGATAATAATTATGACTCCTGGCGATTCTTCCAAAGAAGTAAAGCACGAATATTCGCGGAATTTCGACAACGATCTTTGGATCTAATGCAAAAACTATTAGACCTCATTGGCCTTGACTATTGTGAGTATTAACTTAAGGAGACCTACGAATGAGTTGGTACTTTATCACGTCGTAGATATAAGTTTTAATCTCGTTAATTTGTTCGGTTACATTTTTCGCACGTCGCTATAGAATTTAAACTATGTTCAATAACATAATCTCTTTTTGTTTTTTTTTTATAATGCTTAATTACGATTAATTGTTCGTTCGACATGTATAAATACGTATTTTAAAAGTCTGAATTTATATTTGAAAGTTTAATGCGATTTAAAGAATGTTTGAATTCTATTTGGCATTTCGTTGTATATGAGTTAGGATATTAAGAAAATTCATGTAATATTCTGTAATAATAAATTAATGATGAGATAGGAAGTAATATAAGTTTACGTAACCTTAAATTAATTCATAAAGTTGAAGTGGATTATTTGTCTAATAACAATACATTGAAGTTTTAGTAATATAATTTTTATAACGTTTAATTAAATAAAAAATCAAATAATTAATTGTTGTATCCGATAATAAATAGTAATAATAAATAGGATAACGCTTTGATTTAAACGTTATTAATTAAATTTCAAGGTTCAGTAAATGCAAATAGCATATTTGCAAAAAGAATTTGCTGAAAGATAATAATTGAAAATATTAATAGTGTTATTGAAAGAGGATAAATATTATTTAGAGCAGGGTAAGGTGTAGGTACAGTAAGGAAAGACAGCGAGGGTTGAATCATAAAGCGGCGCAAATGCAGTAGTTTACGGTCAGAGCGATCGCCGCGCGAGATATGCCTGGTAGGATGAACAGACGGGTGTTCCTGTCGGGACAGGGAATACAGGTCTGCTAGTCCTCCCAGCCCTCCGAGCCCTTGCAGTTCTCCCATCCCGGAATGCTGGGGAAGCTTCGAGCCGGAAACCGGAAGCTCAAAGCGACTCCGCGTCCCCGGCAATTGGTTATCGCGCTAATTGAGTAGCGCGGCTCTCTACCGTACCTCTGCAAATGGGTGCGGTTTCCACTAATGAGAATCATAATCACCTATCGGATACGACGGTGAACGGGAACATCGACTCTGACCCGGGAATGCGAGCTTCCGCGCGGTCGAGGCGATGCGATACGAGCTACGTACACTCCTCCTCGAAATCCTCGAGGCCTCGGATTCTTCGTATATATACACGATTCTCCTCGCCAGTCTTCACATTTCGGGTTCTCTTTATACCTTTACGGCACGCTCGCGTACGCGGACGTCATCTTCCCTCTTTTACCTCAAATCCAGTTAACTGCTTCGTGGTAATGCGCCGCAGGATTGTAGCCCGCGTGCGAACTGAGCGCTAATGTGACCTCCTACCTAGGACACACACCTACACTCACACGCACACACACACTACAGAGATACACACACATATACATCCGACACCCCCCCCCCCGTCCCTCTACCCCTCTAATTCTACGTATTCTACCACGCTGTATTTTACTTCTTATATTAATCCTAATTAAGATTAGTTTTATGTGAATTATAGCCTAATTGTTTTACTACTGTGTTTCTACATTATTATCATTGTTAACGCGTAATTATTCTTCTCAAAGAACATTTACAAATTTTATGATTTTTATTTCTTATTGTATGTATTTACGGTTTTTTTTTATTATTTTTAAGTCGCTCACTTTAAGCTCCCTAACTGGTGCTAATCGTTTGACGGATGTCATACGATGTTTCTGTTAAAAAAGCACGTGTTGATATAAATCTTTTTTGCTCTTTATCACCTCGTTATTATATACGCACGTATTTAAAAGCATATTTACATGTTTCCATACTTGGATCTACAAATATGCGGTAATGCTTGCTGCGTTTTCTATACTCTAACATTCGAATATAAATTTTGACTGATGAAAGAAAAATAGATAATCCAAACTTTTATTTAAAAAAAACAAGAAAACCAAAGGAAATTTTTGCTATTAAATAGTATATAAATTAAAATAAAAATAGATTAAACTACATAACTATTATCCCTTGGAAACTATAAATATAAAGTTTACGTTTTTCATAAGTATAAATTCCAATGTTTCTATACTTATTTACGACAAAATTTATACTTTGCAGGCTAGGGTGCTCATAAATGTTTTTCTTCATAAATTAGTGTACAATTTTGTAAATTATGATAAATAGAATTACATGAATAATTCTATTGGAATTAAAAACTAACACTTTAACATTTGATATATTAATTTAAGGGGGTATTGAACTCAGTTACAGGAATCTACACCTTTCAAATAAAAAGTAATATCTAACATATTAAATTGAAAATCTGAAAAAATTCATATGCATAGCTTAAAACGTAAGTATTTTTATATTAAACAATTTATAAAATTACCATTTTCTGAGTCTGACATGTCCTTAAACAATCCCATATTCAATAAACAATAGGTATACCCCTTTGTATAAAATTTTTTAACGAATCAAACTTGCTTGTCTACACGCACAAACATTTAGTGTACAGCTTCTTAACACGCGCGATATTTAGCGTTCAAGCATTGTCTCCAGCAAAAGTGAATTGGAAGAGTCGAGATAATAATTTTAAATATAAGGAGAACATAGATCGCAGCTTCTCAAGTAATCTACCCTCTTTCACTGCCATTGGTACTTGTCACAAAAATCCAATGGATGCTGAATGTAATTTGAATATTACTACCGAAATTCAAGATTCGACTCGCCAAACCTCAATTCAGATAAGTGACATTTGATATGAACTGTAACAAGTCAGGAAAGAGAAAATAATTGTGATATTTAATGCAAAATTATTGGGTCAAAATAGCTTACATTATTTGCACGACAGTAATTGTAATATAGCGATAATTTATATTAAAATCTTTTATACATTGTATTGTGATGGAATATTTCATTCAATTAACTCTATAACATCTTGATACAATAAATTTCTGATATCAATTTTAATTAAGGGGACCTACAGCCAGTGTTAAAATTGAAAAAAAGCTATTTAATATTTTAATTAATAATTTTTTTCATAACAATTGAAAACATTTCTTATTATATATTATTATTAACTTTTATTTAAAATGTTTTGGCTAATTTATATGTACATACACTGATTTTTTTTCCATAATGGACTTACTACAGTATATCCCAGGAACTACTTCATCGAACAGACTGAAATTGTAACAGTAAGTGTTAAATATGATTTTAATCCACTTAAGCGGACCAGAATTTCAATAAAAATCTAAATGTTTATATAAAAAAATTATATTACTGTATTACATAATTTTTTAATTTTTTAAATTAATTTGGTAATAATAATTTTTTCTTTACGATATTAACACAGTCTGTTCCACTCAAGTGGATTAAAATCATATTTAAAACTTGCTGTTAAAATTTCAGTCTATTCGATGAAATGATTCCTTAGATTTCCTGTGGTAAGTCCATTAGGAAAGAAAATCAGAGTATAGTCTCATATATTAATTTTCAGCTTTTTTTCAATTTTAGAAAATGGTAATTTTTTACTCTTTTTATAAACAAATAAATAAATTTTTAAAACCATAATTTGAATACGATGTTTAGGTTGAATGTTCATGTATTGTTTTACTAATAATTACCGACCAAAATTGTTTACTTAATCATTATTAAAAAATGATATTTTCTTTTAAGAAATCAAAGCGTCATGCCTTTCCTTATATTTTAAACTATGCGTATGAATTATTTCAGATTTTTAATTTAATATTTTATGTATCATTTTTGGGTTGAAAAGTGCAGATTCTTGTAATTTGGGTCCGTCATCCTGTTAATCGTTATTAATTGTTATAATTGTAATGTTAATTAATCGCGCAATATTTATTCTAAATCATAGGTTATATATTTATCCAAATATTTATATAAGAATCATTTTATTACATTCTTGCATTACAAACTTTCTGACATGAACCGCTCTGATGGAGCGAAAATAATTATGTCCGCATAAAGTATGATTATAAATCTCGCATGATTAATGTTGAGATGATTAATGTAAAATAAGAAAACTTACAACAATGTACATTATACTATTCATATTAATTTTATAAAGGTAATTGACAAGTACATTTAGATATATTTTTATTGATTATATTATAAATGTAGTCGAATAACATTCGATGAATATTTAAAGTTTTTTTACAATTTACAATCATTTTGATTTTGATTTGAATAATTATAAATTGAATATATTTAATAACATAAATTACAAGTTAATGTAACAAATTGTAAGTTCTATAATACACATATATACATATGTGTTTATTTATAAGGTAAATCCCCTTTGATGTGATTTCTCGTTCTCGAATGTATATGTGTGTGTGTGTGTATATGTAAGTATGTACGTGTGTGTGTGTGTAGGTGCATATGTGTGTAAACAGTTAGCCAATCAAGTATCTGTCAGTTTCAGTTCCAATCTTGAATAGTTTGATAAGAACAGCTTAACTACTATATTACAAGATTTCTAATATCTTGATCTTATACATGTGCACGTAAATTAATACGAAATTGAATTGGAATATTTGACTATAAGTAATTTAAACTACAATCTTCGATTAATCGTTTAGTAATTACAATTTTAAACCACTCAATCGAGTGCGCCGTTGTAAATTTATATTTTTCTATATCATTCGTCGAATGTTCAGAAGTTATTAAGAAGTTTTGAGCACAATTATTGCAGGTTTCATTATTAAATTACTCTGAATATTATGTATATTCAACAAGTGAACGCAGTATAAGTAATTCATTCGATAATATGTGCGTATTGCAGTTATTTTCAATCCTAATGAATTTAATATGTATACATATATATATGCGCAGTCTAGCAGTTTCCAATCAGAAAGTATTAAGATATAAGCTGCTTTTATACCATCATAAAAAAACCGATTAATAAAAAGGGTCGAGGGAGGGAGGGATGGCGGCTCATTTCCATCCCTGTTTACTCGCGCACGTTGTCATACTTACAAACACGCGTTTTCAAAAACAAAAAGTTCGTTAGCATCGAACGACCGGGGCAAACAAATTGCGCTCGCGTCAAATCAATCAATCGCGAATCAGTTCATCCGAAATTGCGAAAAACTGGAGGTTCAGATTTCTATCCACATGCGCAGTCACACACCTACGGCCAAAACTCATATGTATATACATAAAAACTTGGTGCAAACAAACAGGGATAGAAGAGATAACCAAAGCTCACCTACACGAGTCATCGTTATATTTCGTCTACGAAACTATAGAGAGAAAAAGCGAAAGAGAAAAATTGATTATCGATATGAGAAGCGCATGATATTCGTATTTTAAGTGACAAAAGTGTTCGCACCTGCCCAATATGAAATATATATATGTGTGTGTGTGTGTGTGTGTGGGTGGGTGGGTGTGTATAGGTAGAGAGGTATGTATATACATTATATTGGTATGGCCGGCAGCGATATGCAAGTCAATGGGCTGATAGACGGCTTATTGTGGCTCGACGATCTCTGTCGCACTCGCGCGTAATTCGTATCCGCATATGCCTGAGCTAGACGTACTCGTGATGAGCGTCGGTTCTTGCTGATGCAGTCCGTGCAATTTACACTGAGCTAAGGGTTCGCCTCAACCTATTGCTTTAGACTCGCGCGATAACTATAATTATACCTCCACTATTTTATTCTTCCCTTAGAACGCTTCTTTACATTAATTATAACTTGTACCATAATAATTTTATACACTTAGAAAATATTTAATTAACTCAATAAAATATTTTGTTGTTTAAGTTCAAAAAAATATTTGTTTGAAACTAAAACATATTTTGTAGTTTCAAACGCGGTACCTTACTTTCAATAAAAACATTTTATTCAATTGACTAACTTTTCTTTTGGTACAGCGAATCAATTTGGAGTATAGTTTTGATAAATATTTATTATTGTAATAGGGAAGGAAATTATCGTCGACTTAATCGATCAAATCTGTAATCATCAATTATTTTACCGTCGAGTAATATTCCAATTTTATTAGGTTAAATGTGGAGAGGTAAAATGAATAAAAATTATTCAGACGTTCACTTGTTTTCTTTGAACACCTGATGTTTTGTTTTAGAATTTTGACCATGCTGACACTACAGTCTTTATCGACAACATTTTGATACATTTAAAAAATACTTTTTCTGCCTACAAATTATACACACGTTAGAATAAACTTTATTGTGCAAACTGAATAAAAATTATTATTTCTTAATTTTACCTTAGGGTAAAAATTGTCAAAATTTTTTCCTGTGTTGAATTAAACGAACAAAAGAATTAATTGTTAATATTTGTACATGCATGTGTGTGTATATATATACACACACAAACACGTGCTCATAAGATTAGTGAGACAAAAAAATGGGTCAAAACTTCGAGACATAATTTATCGATCTAAATAGAGGCATACGTGTTTCGGGCACTGAGTCAATAGAGTCTGGGTACTAAAATATGAGACTTTTTAAGAAAAATTTAGGTAAGAAAAAAGAAATTGAAAATAACTTGTAAACTAAAAGTTGCAGAGTATCTTAATTTTGAAAACAACATAAAGTAGTATAATAAAGATTTAATTTGAAACATATTACACGCTGATGCGAGGCCTAGTATTTTATAAAAATATTAAATTGTAAAACAAACTTTGATTATTTTTTAAATAATACGCATATAAACTAAAATTTTTATTTCAGTTTATTTTCGTTGCTGTAAAAAAAAATAACATTTTGTTGATATTTCTAATTATAGCCATCAAAAAATTTGCAGTAAATCGATATTCTTGTAAATTGGATGTTTATTGCACTATATAAGGTATTCAATCTACGTTAATTTTAATTTAGTATTATAGATTTATATTCTGGAAACAATTATAATTCTAAGTAGTAAAACGCATGTTAAAAATAACATTAAAACTATTTTCACGACTTCTTCAAAATAGCGGTCAGGTATCGGAACAGTTATTTATCAATTTGAATCAAATTTAGACTCAATACTAAATCGTCTATGCATAAAAAGTGTGTTGTTAGTGATTATATCATACAAGTATAGACACGTTGTTATTTCGTTATGGTATATTTCAATATATAAAGCGATTAACATTTTATGCACGCATTATGTTAGAAATTTGATCTCAACAAGTGTAATGTACGAAACTTAACCACCACTAGAGAGTAACAATCAAGTAGGTCATCTATTCGAACTGATATTTTCCAACAAGAGGACAAGAATCTTTCGATTCTCTCCAAGTACTGGTGCATGGCACTTTCCTGAATATTTAATTAATTTATATTATTAAAATCATGCATTTAACTAATTATAATAGCTTTTTTGTTACAAATTATTCAATAATGCGCAATCTTACAATTTTGTGCACTCCAATTCAAATATTATTTTGTTCTGAAAAACATAGTATTTATTTTCAAGGATTCTACATACAAGGTTTTTGAGCATGTCCTTTCATAATCTGACATTTGTTTTGGAAAAAGAAGAAACATTCTTTGTTACATGTGTGTTTTAAATACATAGGTTAGATTTGTTTACGTTTTTATTTTTTAAACCGCTTGTTGTTCTCGGATGCACTTACATAATAATTGGCCAGAAATCATGCTCCGAATGTGTAATCTTTCCGAAACCCTGGATGACCATATCTTTTTGCCCCTTAGATTTTCCAAAATTACGGTTTTTGTAACAAAGCGTAATGAATAATTTTATGAATTTTTTTCAAAAAGTATGAGATTTATGAAACAAAATTATAGAACTAGTAGAAAATGAAAACTTTTTAATAGCATTTCTTGGTCATCTCAACTTACTAAAACCCAAAAATTGGGCATTTTTAAAAGCCATTTTAATAACTAAAATGAAACGTTTTTTCTAACCATTAAAATGGCGAAATCAAGTTAATAAAAGTATGTCTCATTTTTTTACCATAAATTGCCAACCTTTTTAAATGAAATAGCTTTTATAATATTTTTTCTACAATATGGCGAATACAAGCAATACATTAGGCCATGAGATGGAGATTGAATGGGATAGAAAAAATTTGCGAACATTTCAGCATCTTTTAGCCAAATAATTAGCATTTTACTACATCAATTTTATTATATACATACACACACTAATATTGGCACTACTAAACACTGAATATATTATACTTTATTTCTGTTGCACTTATAAAAATATAATATTATTACACTTCTAAAACTTGACTAACTAACAAATTTTTTCAATCTTCTGGTGTAAGACACATAATTTCCAATCAAATGAGCAGATTCTCGTAAGGTTGATCAGGTTATCTTCTACCAAATTATTTTACCTTTGAGTTAGGAAACAGCTACGAACCCACAACAACATAACACTTGATTTTCTTGCGTTAAAGAACACGTCCTTATTTCTCTTGCAACAATGAATTCTACCACGAAAATATGCTTCACATGCACAAGTTAGAAAATATTGAACGCGTGATGAAAACAAAATCTTGGAGATGTATGGACACACCACGTGTTACTTTAAGGGTAAAGTTCCATCCTTCTATATACCTAATGCTAATTTTTTGGGCATTTCAATTATAAAATAGTTGGCATGGTATTTGTCAATATATTTGACCATGCAATGCTTTGGATGATGTAGAAATAAGTATCTTTTTTTAATTTGGCATAAAATAACCAATAACTCGGCATTGTTTGTAATCCTAAATATTACCATTAATAATGGCCATAAGTTATTGTCTTCAGCATATTTTATGTTTAATTTTCTACTAGGGACATATATGAAAGAGTTTGGAATCATCTAAAAAATAATTAACGTGTATTTTTTTTAAATATAAAGTTATATTTAAATTTTTCATCAATTTAAAAATGTACAAAAGTAACAAAAATTCTGACTTTTATTACAAAACAAATGCCATTGAATAAGCATTCTCAAACTTAATATTTGAATTGGTGTGCACAAAATTTTCGATTTGCGTATTAATGGATTAAGCAAATGCTTTTCAATTAATAAAGAGTTTTTATATTTCATACATTTACCTCACACAATAACATTGACACGGTATTTTTCAATTAACAGAACTTTCAGAAATAAAATATAAAATTACTTTAATATATTTATCTTGTAAAGATGAGGAAATAACGTGAAATAATTTACACATTTATATTATTCGTAATAATTGAATGTGAAAATATTTATGATTTATTCGAGGGTACATGAAGTCTAATAAAAAATTCTAATTTCCTGCAGTTAAAATTCGTAAATTTTTAATTGTACTAAAAAAATCTACCGCTCTGCGAAATTTGAATTAATTATCTGGATTTATTAAAGATTAATTATTTTAAATTACGAGATTGAGTTTTGTAGGTTAGAATATTTTAAAACAATAGATCTAATTAATGAATCAACATAAGTAAGTAGAATTTGAAACAATGATATATTATACCAATTTGTCAAGCAGTATTTTTCTTGTTTTATCAATAATTGGTATGTTTTCTTATTAGAATAAATTAGTAAGAATTTGGAAATTCTAATTTGGTTTTTTACGCGTTTGTAAAACAATATTTTGTGGTTACTTAACTATATAGAATTTAATTGACATGGAATTAAAAATTAAAGAGTTTTATCTTTAACTCACAAAGTATCGACTTACTTGAGTGATCAACGTGACCTCGTTTTCGTAACACACGGTATACATATACACCTTTTAGGATCAAAATTTCGGTAGTAATTACATTAACGTTCTTGAGTGGCCGTTTAATATACCAAACGCACGCGGGATGTTGACTCCCAAAAACCGGGTGTGCGCGTCGGCTGTGTTTGGCGTCTGCGGCACAGAAAGCTTTTTGTTCGGCAAAACTACGTGAAATTCACAAGCTAACGCTTGGATCGTTTAAACACTCGTTTATTGTTTTCGATGATACTCTGTGTCCGGGTGCACCTCATTTTATATGTACGCGCATCTGCGTTCTCTACGTATCTACGTAAAATACGTGTATCGGAAAATCAGTGGCGAGTATAATGGTATACGCGCAAGTGTGCCACCGGCTCCCAATACCCGTCCGAAGTCATTTGAAAATTCATAACTTCTCACTTGGTGATTATCAACAACTGGATTGTACACTTATTTTGCTTTTCAATCCAGATTCCTAGTATTAATTTTATAATTAAAATCGTTGGGAAAATACGTTTTGGAAATTGACGATGTTAGTTACTGATATATCTATGTAAACAATGGGGATGATTACCAAGTTTTCATAAATCAGTTGTGATTACGATATTTTGTCCTGGATTACGTAGATAAAGCAACTTCATTTTCTACTTGATTAAATTCGTTTGGATTTTGCCAATGGGATAATTAATATTCCCATATTACACATTTTTATTGCTTTTCCTCATCCGTAATTGCGATTTGAAACTCCGATAAACATTTTTATAATAAATTTATTGTATTAATAATAAATCACATGCATACGAGTTTGATACTTTCTAAATATCAAATTTTTATAATTATTAGAATAAGTTATAAAATAGTTGAATATTTGAATAACTTTGTTTTTAAGATACTTTTTTTGTTACTGTACAGGGTTTCGAGGAAAGGCATGCGGAATCGGCATATATAAATACGAAAATTACTATCCTTTGGACATATAGACTAAAATTTTTATTTTAAAAACTCTTCGACGTGGTTAAGCACTATACCAATTACAATAACTATAAATGATACATCAACGTTTATGAAATAAAAAGATAATTAATTTTGAAACGCAGAATTATTGCAATACATTTTTTCCCTAAGTAGCTGTTTTACTCTATAATAAATAAACATTCGTAACGAAAATTACAAAATAAATACAAAATTTAAATTTAAAGTTTTGTATTCCTTGATGTGCTTAGTGACTTTATTAAAGAAAGATATATTTTTATTATGTAAATTTTGACTAATCCTATTTTGAACTTGGAAGAGAAATCAGGGTAAAGAGAGTTTCTTGTAACTCAAATTCGCAGCGAAATCCTTTATCGAAGGAATTTACTAAAGTTTTTGTCGTTTTCTGGAAAAGATAAAATGATAAATTTATTTACATAAATGTCAACGTAAATTTATTAAATTCAAAACTCAATTTTGAATGTACATCTGTATTATCATTATGGTCTGAATCGTATACGAATAATTGATTAATTTAATGTTGTACTTATTTTAAATTAAAAAATATGTTCTAACTGTATAAGTTAGAATCTTTACTAAATAAATATATCATTAAATGTTAAAAATTATCTAGTTAATCATATATATAAGTGAAACAAAAAATACTATATCATCATCAAATCGACTTATTTATATATTTATAAAATAACCAAAACAAATTCTATCAAAATTTAATTTATAAATATGCATTCCAAGAAAAGTGACACATCGATTTGAATTTTCGTATATGCACGAAGCATTCGGAATCAAATCAACAGATAAAAATTTAAAAATTTTTAATATAATGCAAAATTACACCTTTTCTTATCAAGAATATGTAAAAAATATTTAGATCCGTATAATCTAGGTATACAAAGAATTGCCAATAACCAAAAACCCAAATTTTGTTATTTTTCACTAATGTATCCAACTTTGAGACAAATCACAGATACTACTAATTATATAGATTGATTGTGTGTAGCAATGGTATTCTTAATATTAAATAATAATAATTTTAATAAAATCTAAATATGTTAATACCAACGTATTTTTATTTATACCGTGAGTTGGAACATATAGTATTAAGATATTCAGATTTTATTAAACTTATTTTTTACTATTCAACAATTTATCTATTTAATTTTTAAATTTTCATTTGCTGATTTGGTATGAAATGCCACATACATACTATTATTCAAACATTTTAGAAATGGAAGGTACAACAAAATAATAATGCGAATATAATTTTCTTTTTGTTTAATGATTAACCAAGAAGGAATAGAGTTTCTTGAATACTATAATGGTATCGAATGTAATTTTACGATGCACGACTGAGAGAAGTTAGGTATCTAGAGTACGTTCCACTAGTAGAGCACGAATATAATCTTGCAAGCACCAATGTAGCATTAAGTTGTGGTGACGATAATATACTCAGCTCTAGTTTGCTATTTAGTTGGGAAATATTACGGTAACTGGTTGGTGAAACATTTAGTCATGCGTGAGCCTGATTAAATACAGTATAGACATTTATCGATTACTATTTTCATCTTTACAAGAGATGTCCTTACAAGATGTCAATTACCCTTTTATCTTTCATTCTAATCATATTAATATTTATACGCTCAGTCAATCATACATTTTTTATAAAATATTTGCGTTAATAATTTTTCATATTTATAATATTTATACAAATTTGATGAGTATAATTACTTTTTCATAAATAATAAAATGAAATTACATAGAAATGTATTAATATTCACAATGTGGCAAGCTCTTTAAAAGTTTTAAAATATATTTTACGTTCGAATAATCTGATGGAAAAATGGTTTATCTAATTATAAGTTAAATAATCAAAGGTAACATTTTCTGGTTATTGTATAGTTTTTTAAAAAATATTGTACACTAATTTCATACGCGTGTAATAAAAAATTTATTAATTAGAGTTTTTTCGTGTTTGATATTTTAAGAATATTTATTATTTATGCAACTCTTTCGTAGGATGTTACACTTGTTAACATCAAATTTATATAGCAGACGATCCGCGTGTCATACTGAATACAAAAATAAAATATTTCACACAGGGCACGTTTTTTGTGTATCAAATATTTTTCTGGAGCTTCTAACATTGTAACTACTCGAAATCATGCACCACGAAAGTGAACAAGATAAAATCGTGGACGTGTAAGATGTCTTAGTTTTCAAATTAAATCCTTTTTTATATGATAAATTAATTATTTAATCTTTTAGACGTTAAAAATTATCATAAATTATATTTTATACAATTCGAAGCCCATTACTAACTTCATTACAAGCAAATACTGTTTCTACAAGACGAGAAATTTTTTCCAAAAAGTATCGAAACTTCAATTTGATTTTCACATTTATACAAAATTCTGGTCAACAATTACACAACCTCGTACATGCCACCTTTTTACTCTGAATCTTTGGATAATTTTTATTGTTTTGTTTTCACGCTGTATCAGCTATTCTAATTAAATTAAACGAAATTAATAAATATATAACTAAAAACTATTTAGGTCGATTAAATTATATATGAGAATGAATGCGTTATTAATACTAAAAAAGTATTTTAAATCATATATTGAAAGTTAAATCGGGTACGTATTTTATACGCGTAATCCGTTTATATTCGTAACAGGAGAAATGGCGCATTTAAAAAGAGCAGGGTACGTCTTTACATGAGTATTTACGACTTTGAAACCTAAAATCTATAATGCTTGGAATGTTGAAGCAGGAGCTTTCCCATGCATCTCAGGGAATATTTATGCGGATTTCCATCCGGTTTCTTTGCGGTGTCGGTGGGTGGGTGGGGTGGGGTGCTCCTTGTGGGATTTGTCAGATCCGAGAAAAATCGAGTCTGCCGGCAAGTGAAACGTTCGTCTGGAAGCTCGGAAATACAGTAGGAAAAGTTGTTGTGATACCCGAAAGAATAAGATTAGAGGAAACAAGAGTACAAGCTACTCGAAAGCTGAGCCGAATGAGAGATAAGGTCGTCCTTTGGTCAAGCGACCGGAGGACAACTGGAAAAACTCCACACCTAAAAGCGCAACTTGAATTTTCCTGATAGCGTGTACCGGTCTCTCGTATATCGAGTGAACTTACTTCGGCAGATGTGACCAAAATCTTTGCCGACGATCTTACTCGAATCGAAGTCGAGATAGAAAACGAAGTCAGGTGGTTACACTTCCCTTACACTATTTTAGAAGCAGAAAATTTATTGCGCTATTATTTACGACACTGTTTTTGGAGCTAATATTTATACGATCGATTTAAAATTAAGGATATATAGAATTGTTAGTAATGAACCTTTACTTTTAAATCATTTGCTACTGCCTCTGAAAATCTTTTACTATTTCAAAGCCAATTCATTTGAACTGTTTATTAAAATGTTTTGCAAAATCTTTTGCTATTTCAAAATCAATTTGTTTGTACCGATTTAGTATCATGTTCTTGATATTGTACAAACACTCGAACCCTCGAAGTATGAAAATTGGAAAAAAGGGAAATTCTATTTATAAAGCGTACAAAATTTCGATATTTTTCCTTTGTAGAAGTATAAATTGGGAATCTTCTAGAGATATATTAGTAAGAGTGAATACTGATAAAAGTGTCGTTAAAATTAAAATGTACTTACTATAAGAAAACTACCAAATCCAAGAGGTAACGATAATTTTTGGGTCAGTTGTAAATTAACTCTTTTTTCTGATCTTGTATCTATCGGTAAGAGCACGCGACATAAGTGCGTATATTTTGTTAAACACTAGGAACTTTTACATTATTGTTATATTGGTCTGATATTGAATATTTAAATTTCATTACATTACACGGCCTCTAAGCACTCTTCTCGCACGTTATAGGTTATGCACGAAACTTTACATAGCGACAGTTTACTACTTGAGACTTTGGTAGTTTAGATTTAAGTAGTTCCGTTACTCTAACGACAGTTCGCATGTAGATGCAAAACTTTGTAATTGAAGATTTTTTGGCTAAGCTCTTACGAATTACTATCAAGACACAATGTATACTGGATAAAATATGAATAATAACAAAAACAATCCGTCTTTTTATAACAACATCAAGTGTACCATTACTTTTGTTTCAAATGATATTATTTGTTCATTCAATCAAAAGGTTGGATATTGGATTTGTCTTTTTGTTTACATTTCGTTATTCATTAGACCATTCTATACAAATTAATTATTAATTAACGTGCAATTTCTATTTTGAATTTTAACTTTTAGCTCCGGAATAATAGTAATTTCAAATGATAATAATAATTATTGTATTCGTTTGTTGTATTTTATACAAACCAATTTAGTTTCTCATATAGGTATATATATATATATATATATATGTATTTACGTAATATACATTTCTATTTTATTTGGGTTATTGTTATACACAAATATTTTTTAAAATTATTCTTTAATTTGTTTTAACTATTAGCTACAAATTATTTCGTAATTATGCGAATGAAATTGTATGCAGCCACAAACCTCAATATTATATCAAATCACTGACGATAAAAGTAATTATTTATTGTTAAATGTAATTCAAAATTAATTATTTTGAAATATTTGCTCTATAAGCTTCTTCTATATCGTTTACTCATCGCGTATGTATCTGTTCAGATATTAATTCGATAATTAATTGTAGTTTTTAATATTTCATTAGTTGTATAATTTGACTGTCATATTTACTATAACAAATTTGTAGTAGATATGAAAATAAGAAATGTTTTATGCAGTAGTTACTAATAGGTATCTCTTTAAAAGAAGTCAAGGTAGAGCTACATGTAGTTTTTATCGGACTTTTGGAAAAATATTTATTCTATAATATAGTATTTCTTGAATTATATATACAAATAAATGAAATTGCACGTATAATTGCATGTGGAAATTATTATTAACTTTTTTCTAGAGTCAAAAAAAAATAATTAAACGTATCTATAACTTAATTAGGCAATAAAAGTGGTTTAAATTTGTTTATGTGCGAGAAGGCATAATAAAATTCATGAAACCGACAAAAATTAGAAAATTCAATTGATAAACAAAAGTAAAGTGCTTTTATTATAGATATATAAAATATTATAAGTATAGCTTGTACAATACGGCGAAAATACATGTTAAATTGTGGCAAACCGGTTCACATCAGTACAATCCATAGCTAACCTAAAGAAAAGAAGAACAAGAAAAAGAAAATACATGTTATGAAGCTGAACGCGGCATACAACATGTGTAGAATATCGCTACTTCTTTGTTATATTTATACGAGTATTTTTCTTGCAGCATTAAGGGGGTCCCATACTCATTTTTTGTTGAATATAATTAATAATAAGTTTCGTCTTTGTTTATCGACAATATAACTATGTGCTGAATTTTAGACTAAAATTATAATTGCGTTTTTGAAAAAAGTCTTACCAAACATAATACGTAATAATATTTTAGTTTGAAAATTAGTTAAATTTCTGATAATCGAAAGCGCTTTTTCTTTTATTTTTCTGCATACTATTTTATTTACAGATTTATCACCAATTATCGCATTTGCCGATAAGGTATAGAATATAAACGTGGACATTGGCACTCTTTTAACTCTGTGGTAAATGGATTAAAATTTTTGAATCTAAGAAATATCCGAAAAATGCGAGCAAAACTGTTTCATCATTTAATAAGAATTGGATAATGTTATTAACAAGTTTATACTTTTTACTAATTTATTACATAATATAAATTGCAAATTGTAAATAATATTAAATTGTAAATTACAAATACATTATGTAAAAGATGAACTGTACGTGTAATTACTGCCCTTGTTTCGTGAATGCATCTAGGTGAAAAATCTTCTAGTTTGAACAGTAAACTAACCCGCCGGAAAATCCTTTTACTTTCTCTCCTGTTGCATTATGCACTATTTTACTCTATCAGTGTAAAAAATTTGAATTGATTCTACTCGGAAATACAAAAAAATTGCTTTTATCACAGGTGCAATAAGTTATATTATAAATTAAAATAATTATATTGATAAGAAATATTTTTGTTAAGGTCAATATGGTTTTTAAATCAAAAATACGCGCTAAAAGATTAATTAAATTGAATTTTTTTTAAATTATTAGATATCCTGTAAGAATGTTGTATATCATACTAATCGACAGACGTAATTCAATTGTATTGAACATTTTTACATTTCTCAGAAACATGATTTTCTTTATTTTTCTGAGAAGTGTATAATAAATTGAATTATATTAGATAATACTGAATTTCTTCAAGTTGTGAAGAAAAGTTTCTTAACTAATTTTGACGAGTTTAATTTAATCATTTAATAAAGTTTAACTTACTTTCTAATTCTCAATGAATAAAATATTCATGTTTTCAGGCAAAATAAATGAAATCAATTAAAGCGATTTACATAAAATAATCAAAAAATGAATAATTTAGTTTATATAAACCGTTATATATTTTGACAAAGCGTATGTATACTTGCAATGCAAGTAAATTAATGTGCAATAAGTTTATTGTCAATAATACATTTTTGGCGTGCATGTTAATTATTAACAAATTAATTATTTTAGAAAAGCCAAGAAAATTCTTAGTATATTTTCCTGTTAGGTATATATGCATACTCTCTTTCTCTTTAGGTATCCTTATAAGTTACGTTTAAGAGTGTGGCATATAGTTGTTTTTAGCGCACATATATAGAAATTTATGTGGTTTTAAAGTTTTCCTTGGAGCTCGACGATTCATTCGCCCGGTATCATTCTTATTCTAAGTGTGTTTACAGAAACTCGAAGTAACGGCATTAGAAAATCGTGTGCATAAATACCCTTTTAGTTAAGTTCTCATATTTCCGAGGGAAGTTACGTAGTATCGCAATACTTTTTGTTCGCGTATATAAATTTTCATCAGGTGGCCGCCCGCAACGCGTTTGTGAAAATACTGTTATAGCGTCGCGCGCCATTAAGGCGTGGTATAGAAGCACTATTTTTTCGTAAACATGTAAGCAATAATCCGAAACTCGTAAATATACCTGTGTGGAAATCGAGCTACGGTGATCATTTAGTCTGAAACCGATTTTTAGGTTCGGTTATGATCTGCCAACCGCGCTGGGACCGAACTTTTTATACAAATGTAATTTAGTTACATAAGTTTAATTATTTGTACTTCAATGATAATAAAACCCGTTCAATTGAAGATCAAGTAAAAAAACCTTGACTAATATACTAACACACACTGTAAAAAATTATTTCTTACTTCAAGTGGAATTCTTGTTATAGATCACCCAAAAAGAAATCTGGTTGGTATTAAATGAATCTTCTAGATTTAAAAGAATATGCTTGATCCTGGATATTGATCTACTTAAATCAACCTTCTTAGTTTTGGACATAAAGATATACACTTTGATTATCGACAATTCATTTAATATCAACCAGATTGTAAAATTTGTTATTTATTTTTTTATTTATTTATTTTATTATGCGTGGGATTAGAGAATCTATATGTATGTATAGGACAACATAAAAATATAGCATTTCTGACAATCGCATTATTTATTTAAAAAAATGATTATAACTCGCAAAACGATACAAACCCTATTGGAATACATATTTTGTATCCGCTAAGTAATGCGAGCATCGAATTTTACGGTACAGTTAGCCGTCACTTCGGATTTGCGGTTACTAATTTTATCGAAAGTATGAGACATCGAGCATCACAGTATCTCCAGGATTTATAAAGAAAACTTAACTTGCGTGAATCGAGGTTTAGCGGCAACTGCCTTCACTCGAGGAGTTCCTCGAGTCGTTTAAATATGTAGTTTAGACCAACATCTGACATAAGAAAGGCTGGTGAACGACGCACTTCCGATTTACTTAAAGTACAGCACGGATTCCCCTTATTACCTTGAGATGGTGACCGAAGATAGAACTGACCAAGTAGGTGACCCTCGAGCGAAGCAAAGACGTCGATATGTAACATTGCGACGAGATCCCAAATGTACGAAAGCAAAGGCGTAGCTCGTCGCAAAATTTCTTCTTAGGTCATATTTAACAAGAATTTCGTTTGAAGTGAGAATTTTTTTTATTGCATGTTCAGGAAAGTAAAGAGGCAAACTAACCTCTAATTGCAGATCAATATGTAAAATAAAATTAATATAAAATACTCTCGAATTGAGTGATGTCTTACGTGTTTTGGTCAAAATAAAAATAAAGTCGTTTTGCGTAAATGAGATCGATAAATTACTTGAGTAAGTGAAGTTCGCTTAACTTTAGACTTTTTAACGGAGTAAAAATTGATCAAAGTAAGATTTACTTGGCTCTCCCGCAACTGTTACTTTCTTCTTCAGTGCGGGTTTCCATATAAATTGATCCGAGTCGTAATAAAATTTATAATACTCTGCAAATTTAACATTTGTAAAAAATTGTAAAAAATAATTCTGCGAACTTTTAGATTGTGAAGCGGAACCTACATCGCGTCATATTATATTGATGCAAGAGTTTATAAACATCGATGAAGTTTAAGTTTTACGTATTTTTAAATTTAGTAGAACTTAATTTGGGTCGTAATTGAAAGCATAATTGAAAACCCGATCCCACACCGAAATTCCAGATAGAATGACGCATGTCCAGGTAACCGGATTGGATTTCTTTTGGGTATAGAAAAACGAAGGGAAAATGTATAATTTCGCGGCGTATCTATCGAGTGAGTTGTGGAACAAAATTAGGAAAGACAAGTATCAAGCCGATGTTGATTTCGGGATCGTCAACCGAGTTATCGCTAATCCTGGAACTCCTCGAGGGTGCTTCCGGATCAGCGGCCGGAAGAGCCAGCCAGCCTCGCATTACCTCGAACTCGAGGCAGCCCCCTCCGGGTTTCTCTTTAACAACGAGGTTATCGTTAACCCGATAGTTAACCCGCGAGCTAAAGCGATTTCCAGGTTGAAGGGTCCTCGGTGAATCCTCTTTTCCTTTTCCAGGAGCGCGGAGGCGAGTTACCCCGTGGGGTTGCCAAATCCAAAACTCTCTCTCTCTCTCTCTCTCTCTCTCTTTCGTCCTCGAGTTCTCAAAGTTTGTGCGCGAGGTCTCGCACGCCCGAGTTTCCGGAAGCCATTGTGTCCGCTTTTCGCGAGTGTCCTGCGAGTTCCCTTTCTCTGTCTCTCAAGAACCGCTGCATTCCGTAGCAGTTTTCGTTGCAAACTGGGATGCTCCTATCGTTGTCTGGATAATACTCGTTCCTCTGCCCTTGAATTGTTTCGTACGCTTTAGGCTACGTTAGCGGAAAACCCTGAAGCCCCTTTTAGTTATAGCGGAATGAGATGCAAAATTCGTATAAAGCCGCCTATAGTCTCTCTCCTCTTTACCCTCTCTTTCTCTGCGATCGTCAATGAGTAATAATGCGTTCTTTATAAAATTCTCCGATGAAAACCATTTGGCCAGTGTTATTAATGATTCCTCGATGAAAGATTGATCACGATATTATATTTTACCTGATATTAGTTTTCAATTATTTACCTTTACTTTTATTTTTCTATCTTATCATTTTATTTTATCGATTTAATAAGAAATAACACGTTAAATAAATATTCAAACAATTCATGTCTATAAAAAATATTTTGTTACAGCTCTTCAAATTGTACGGGAGATATAAAACATTAAATAAACAAGTTCTAAAAAAATTCTGAAAAGAAATATAATCATTTTTATATTAATCTATACAAAGATAAATATTGCTACTGATACCAATATTCGCTTAAATTTGGCGGTAAATTCTAGAGATAAATAGTTTCTTTTTATATAAACTTTATAAATAGAAAACTGTCTATAATCGACTTCGATTTCACGCAAGTTCATTTTATAAAAATGCATATTTACATTGGCGTAGCAAAATTATTTTTTAATTTCAGTCTTTATTTTATGTTTGTTCTTCATCGTACATATCTTTTATATTTGATAGTTGCTAAGTTTTCTATTTGATCAAAAACTGTAAAATATAACTTTATTCGAACAACGTTTGAAAATGTTACAAATATCCTTTTACGAATAAATCAATGTTTATTAAAATATTGGTTTTTTTTATTAAACATTTTACTTTATATATATATTTTGCATTAAATTTTGAAGCTAAATAACTTAATGGTAAAAAGATTCAACAATTTTATCCTGTATTAAAAAATGTATAATATTATTTTATTGTGAGGATATAATTACAAAGTTCCATATGAAAGTTGAAAATATTAACGTTATATATGTATGAAATATGTTATTATTGTTTAATTTAATTTTATTTATTTGCACGTATACAAGCTACTGTCGTTTTATTAATTTTATTTTAATACAAATAATACGTGCAAATGTAACTCATTCTGGTTTACGAGTTTATTATTTTCGTGGTTATTTATCACCGAAAAATCCAAAAGACGCTTTTTTCATCGGAATGAAATACAATATAAATTGAATTTTGCGGCACTATTTTTATATATTTAATAACGTACATGAATATATCGAGAACCTTTGCCGCAGAATTTATAAAAATTATTATATACTTAAGAAAAGAAACCTAATATACTTGCAAACAGAAGTTCATAATAATGATGGAAAAACCAGATATCGTGACGTACGTTATAAAATTAATATTTTTTCAACTGAAGCATTGTACTTTTTCACGTATAGTCTGAGATTATTTCCCTTGTACAATCTCTCATTCACATAGAAAATCTTAACCATATTGTCACGGGAAACGAGATCTCGACATATGATGACGATAAGAAACACAGTCCGCGGTCGCGGCTAGTGCCACAGCGGTAGATTACCAGATAGAGAGCTCGACACTTTTTTCATGTATAACAATATGTAATATCAAATTCGAAGTTATAAACAAAAATAATTTATGATTAAAATGTATGTTTCTGATAAAAAATATAATGTATTTGATAATAATAATATTAAAAAGTATATAAGTGTGAAAGTAGAATAAGCTGAAAGATGTTTCTAAGATTAAAATACTATAATTCGTCACTTATCATCTTTCTTTTGCAATATCAGTGATACTGTCATCTCCATCGCTTCGAAAATGTTGAACTATTGAAATCGACTTATGGTCACGGTAGACTCATAGATCACTAACAATACCTTTCAATGACCCACTTTTTGAATCCATTGTCCAAAAGGGCCAAAGAAGTGACATTTGTCTCTGAAGTTTGCCCATGTTTGACCAGGTTACCGGCACTTTCCATTTAAAAGTACCGCCGTACGTCAGAAGGCCCCGGAGCTTCCATGACTTTTTACTTATCCATAAAGTTTGCGCCGCGAGAACTTTTCTCGCTGGATGGAGAGGATACGACATCTCCTTTTTTATTATTCGGTAAGAATAATTTGCACAGATCTTGCGCGCAGCTGCGATTTTGACGCGGCCTCCTGCGAAATTTATTAAACTGTCGCGGTAGAACGGTTCATTCGTTTGAGGATCATTCGGGAGTGTCATCGTGAATGCAGATTTAAAACAATGCGCGAGGACAATGTCATTAGCGGACATGAAACATGTGACCGATACGCAATGCGCAATGTACACGCCATTGCTCGTACTTTATTGTCTTATGCAATCCTCGTATTTATTGCTTTTCATTAAAATTTCTCATACATTTCAGTTATTCGAGCTCGATCGTGATTATTAATTATAAGTTTAAAGGAAAAAAGAAGTAGTTGCATAACCGTGATTGAACCATGATAAAATCGAACTGTATACAATTATATACATTGAGATTTACACAAACAGTTGATCTAACCTTTACTCCTCTGCATTTCCCTTTTTCCATCAAACATTGTGTAATTTTTCTTATTACAATATTAATAATTCATTCAATATTTATCGATGTATCGAGGATATATTTATTTTCCAAACATGCGTCAATTCAATAATTCGATAGGAAAATTATATATTTTGTTACATGTTTTAAGATATTATATGTTGTTATTTATTTAAACCTCGGTCGAGTATTTATCGAATGTGTAATTTAAATATTACGTGCGTGCGCGTGTAATTTATGTTATTGCGCAAACTTCACACATAAGTAATATACAATAAATTTAAATGTACAATTTAAACTATTAAATATAACTTTTAATTCGAGAACTGAGTTTCTGTATATACCTGGTTTTTCCAATATTGCTGTGCTTAATAAAAGTTGGAAAGTGCGAGGGGAAAGGAAATAGCACCAAAGAAACTCGGTTTTGATGACTTTTCCGTTATGTCGCCTTGCTCGCTCAATGATACAAAGATAGAAACTGTGCTCCTTTATTGCGAATTTCATCGACTGACGTTAATAACAATAAATATTATTACCATGCACACAATACACTGTCATTTTTTATACCATGAATATTGTATTATTTCTTATGAAAGTTATACATAGAGCACAAGTTTGCAAAAATTAGCATACTGTTTTTAAAACACTCTTTTACTTAGGAAAAAAGTTCCTTATTTTAAACCTTGAGGATGGTACATTACGCTTCCATAAAGACACAAATTTCCTAGATAGGGAAAACGCATGATGATTTTTATGGTTGTAACGCAAAGATAAACGTCTGAAAATATTTGAACTATTTGAATCCCTGTTTTACTCTTAGTTTCACATTACTGTCTTAATCTTTAAAAAGTGGAAAATTATTATATACTTGATAAAACTTGTACACTCGTAAAAAGTATTTATTAATTACTGTAGGTTATATTATGATTGTGTTTAAATGTTAAGTTACTTTATAAAATTCAAAGATACAAAATATAATAATTTGAAATATAATTGATGAATATTTTAAAAAAACATGGGTGCACTTTTGATCGAAAAATAATATTGAGGTACGATAACCTTAACATTTTTAAGAAATTTGCAAGTTTAAACAGTTATTATCAACGTCAATACAATTTTTAGTTTACGGAATGAAATTTCTCGCGTATAGTATGTCACTCTCGTACTTTCCCCGGGATAACTTGATCGATAAACATGAAAAAAGCTTCTATAAAAACATTATAACATTACAAAATAAAATGTTTGCTAAACAGGTGATGTGAAAGAATTTCGTGGATTTTAAACGAGTCTGACGGTATCGTATTGAAAACATTTTGATCATCTTGGACTGTTCGTTGTATAATTAATATAATCTATATAAAATATTCATTATATCTAAATATAGATACTAAGTTTATAAAATATATTATACTTACTAGGAATATCCATTTCAGTCTTTTGCATGGGCTCTGAGTCAGAGTTAGGAGATTTCCCGTACTGTCCATCGGCAATGGTCAACAGCTCAACACAAATCAGGACGACGATCGTCGGTATCATGTTGGCCTTTTAGTTTACCAAGCTCTTAATCATCGCGTTCTTGCTTTTGGGCTTTGCTCATCGGACCACTGTATAGTATCCTTTGTCGGTTTTTTATGATTTAATAGTATTTGTCCTTGCCACTAAGTCACTCGACCTGCATTGATATATTTTTAATCATTTGGTTTTTTTCAATATAATGTTGCACTTTGTAGAATACAAAAAATTTCACTGGAATTTAATCTATACTTAAAGTTGTTAACATGCTTCTAGGACTGTAATATAACTATACAGAAATAAAAGTAATTACATAAAATAAAATGTACGAAAAATGTGTGCATACGAAAATTTTTAATATGAAAACATATTATGTTTAGTTATGTACGGAAGATGAATGACTTTATCCTAGTAAACATTCAAATCTAAGAACCAGGAATTAAAAATTGGTATTAAGTACCTTGTAATGAAACGCTTTTTCTTAGCATTTAATAGAATTACCATAACCTCAAAACATTCAAATTATGTGTCCACCTTTTCACGAGCAGTAAACTTCAAAATTCCTGTAGATTCAGATGACCTTTTATCATTTCCGTCTGATTTACAACTAATTTCTGTTATATTTCCAATACTTACGAAAATAAAAGCGATTTTATTAGATTTTTCACTTATTCATTTTTAATACACATTTAATAGCACATTACTAGATTCAACTTTAGTCTATATTTACAAGTTCATAAATGGGAGAAAAAACGTTTCATCGATAGGAGAAAAATGGACACATTTTATTAGATGAAGAAAATTATTTTTTTTTGTGTTGAAATCAAAATACAAATGCTGATTAATTAAAATTTATATAGAAAAATACAATTTTAAATGTTTGCAATAATATAACAACTATTCTTATGAATTATATAGATATTATATTATATAGATATTTTATAATTTTAATATAAGCAAAATAATGTACAAGCTGTTATCCTAGTACTCATAGTTACTATATATCAATATCAATATTTTACTTTTATTTACAAATCGCGAATTTACGTATTTAAGGTTACGTATAAGATATTCGAAATAATAATTATTGTAGTGCATTGTTTATATTATACATTGTATGTGATATTATCAGATTTAAAATAACCAAAAGATTAATTTTAATACAATTTGATTTAGTCAAAACAATAAGATCGACGAATATTATATGATAAACAAGTGTACAAATGTAAAATGACAGTATTGAGAGAATAGCGTGTCTTTTATTTTACGATGGGTTTTTGCACGTGTATGGCCATTTTTATCATAGTCACAGTATCAAATTAAATTTTGTTTAAAAGTTTGTCAAATAATTTTCTATAGTTATATTGTGAAACTATGCATTCCACTTGTTTACAATTGCGGTAAACTATTTGTGTATGCATGTACTTAGCATACCTAAGCGTAATTTACGTAATTAAAAAAGTAATTATAACTAAAAATATGATAGTTACTATTTAATTTTAAAATAAAAAAATATTTACGAGAAAGGAAAAAAGAGACATCAGGTTTTCATAAGTTTTAGAAGAAGATCGAATCAAATACACTCAGCATTAATACAAGTACAAGAAGATAGTTTTAAGTGCGTCTACAGTAAAAGCTCGTAGCACTTTATTCCGAGGCTCCCTCAAGACCAAGCTTTTCAATCTTTCAAAAACTCGAATTTCGTAACAGACAGTCGACCTCCTTCTCCAGGGCTCGCGCGCGAAAAATTAAGTTCTATATCTTGGAAGCCGTTGTATCTTTTTCCGAGACAGTGTGAGAGGACAATTTTCCTTGGTGGTGGTCTCGACGGACCGTTATTATATCTCATTTTTCCTACTTGAAAGACAAGGCCGAGTCACTTTCATACACACACCCACATACGCACACACACACACACACGCACGCACACATACACATACCCACGTATACATCAACGTACACGATTTCCGCGAGATGCAGCGTCGTAGCGGCAAAGAGTTAACGCAACTAACGCAGTTTCTACGAACGAGTGGCCGAATCGAATTACCGGTGAATCGAGTTTATTACGAATGCGAGGTGACTTGGACGATTCTCCCTCTGATCGTCCTTTTCCCTTTTCCCCTTGTAAAATGGAAGACTCTAGCAATTTTAGCGCGTCGATGGGATTGGCTGGATGGACATTGAGGAAAAAATTTTTTCTCACCCTGGTGAGTTTTAATGGTATACGCGAGTTTTTACTGTTCGCTTTATATCGGTGAATATGCCCGTCGTGCGTAATTCACCTTTCTTTGTTTCAGATATTTTTTTTGTAATTTGTTTGATCGATTGATTCAACATAACTTACATACCAGTTCACCTGTGTTATTAATTAAAATTGTATTATTCCAGTGGCACTTCAATTTGGATGTCGAGTTTATTTAGTCACGAAAGGAAAAAAAAATGGGCACTCTTGCGATTCCATTCGCGTCATTCTCTCGAGATATTTGCGGTCTGGTAAATAAAATCAAACGAATGCTAAAGTTATTCAAATAAGGATTTTATTTTATTTTTCAATTCCGGCTTTAAGAAAAGTGACGCGCCGTTTGTATTAAATCGATAGAATTTTAATTTGGAACAACTAATTCTAATAGATTGTTTGTTAAGCTTTTATTATAAATTTTATAATCTATCGGTGCTCTTAAATATACAACAAAATTTAATTCCTCTTTGATACGTAGAGTTAAATAAGGAATGTGACCATTGAATATGTATGAGAGAAATGAAATTGGCATTGAACGTAAAACCTAATTTTTTCTAATCTATATAACATGAAATATATTAATTAAATAAAGCAATATAAAATATTCATGTAATTTTAAAGAAGAAGCGCGTTATTCAATTCATATATATAATCGTTATATTAGTTATAATATTATAAATAAGTAGATTAGCATCACATTAAATCACGAACTATTCGATATACCGTAATATGATATACATTTATTTTTATTAGCTTATAAATTGTTTAACGTCGCATTTTATGAATGTGCTGACACGAACTTTATATGTAAAGATTATAGCTTTTCTACGCATATGTTTAAGTTCTCACATTAAAGTTATTAAAAAAGTGTTGTTGAAACAAATTGCTTATTATGCATATACGGTTTAAGGCTAGTCAAACAATTTTAATCCCATCCATCGAATGTACGTCAATATTCAAACTTACTTGAAAAAATCAATTAAATCCTATTGAATTTAAAAATTTTAAATATTGAAAAAAACGAATGATTGACTTAATTGGTTTTACAGGAAAATAATATTTGATTATCGATTTTATAATCTTATAATATAATTGGATCTAGTAAATATTATACTATTATCAAGAAAAGTTTAAATAAAAAAGTCTTCAATTCTAATAAATTTCATCTACAGGAAATATATTATTTCCTTTCGTGTATATTCGTATACATGTAGAATCTTCTATTAAAGAATCAACCCTCAAACCCTCGAACGTTACCTCCCGGGGTACGACCAAAAAATGATTTCTAAATACGAATCGTCGAGGAAAACTTGCCAGCGTGTAATTAAGATGTCACTCGTTACGAATGCGAGGTAGGATAAAGAGAAATCGCGTATATACACAGAACGGGTGCGGGAAAAATGCAAAGAGGATGAGAAAGAGAAAGAGGGAGAGAAGGAGGGAAAAAGAGAATGGTAGAGGCGTGACGTCGGGGCTTACAACTTTACGTCGTCGGGGTCACAGCTGCGGTGCATTGTCAACTTTTCAGTCGCTCTATTAACGCGAAAGCTCCACTGCGCGTAGGTCCATTCTCGCGAACAGAGAGGGGGAGGAGAGAAAAAAAGTAAGGCACTACGAGCTGATTGCGTGTCCCCGATTCAGCCTCGTATCACCTCCCCTCTTCACGGTTCACGGGAATATATATATATATTCTTTATTTTTCTTACCCGCGTCACTTTGTTTGTCTCGACGTGCATATTTAATTCCTTTTCAACGAGGGAACATTTAACTCGACTAGTAATTTACCCGCGGACTTTTGTGAAAGCGATGAAAACCGCGGAGAAATATAGAGACACCAAGAGCTTTTATTTTTTTGCTAGTGGGAGTGGCGCGCACTTGTCTACCAATTAGATTAGGTAATTTTAATCCATACGCAACCGAGCACAACACTGTACAATTTTCCCGTAGTAAAACTGGCGTGGAAATCTTGGAAGATGCAATTTAAGAAAAATAAAGGTAGTGGTTTAATCAAGTATTATTCGTATAAGATGGTTCGCTAACTTACTTGATCCTATGAATTATTCATCAAATGAACTTTTTCTTTGATTATTGATGCAATTGAAATTTATAAGCTAGTTGAAATAGTTATGCACCGTACTGCAAAAAGTTCATCAAGTTCTAATGAGTGTTTTACTTGAATAGTTGAGAGTTAATATTTAGTTTAATCAAAAGTTTATCAAGTTACAAGGTAACTGTCGCTTCTTTACTACATGGATTTCATTGAATCTCCAGGATGTTTTCTAATATCGAGATACGAGAAAAAAAATACTCAAGTAGTCTAGTTAGACCTTCTTCTTTTTCTAAAATCACTATATTTAAATAACTTATTGATTATTAATTTTAAAATTTTTGTAATTTTACAGAGATAAAGTGCTAACAGTATTACAAACAAAAGGACCGCGTATACAGTTTCAAAGATTAGTTAGAAATATGTAGAGGATAGTTATAGTACTATACATCAATATCATTATTTATTAAACAATTTCAGCTAAATGCTTTATTGTAATATTAATTACAGAATGATTAAATTTATCACCGCGTAATACGTCAACAAATAGATTTTGAAATATGAGTAACTATTATAAATTCATTTAATATATATATATATATATATATTATAATAAAGTAGTAAAAACACTTTTGAATTTGATTTAAATGATTATTGGTTAATATTTTAAAAATTGATGTATGTAATGATGTCCAAGCAGAATAATTTATATTATTGTATAATATGTTAATATAATAAAACGTACAATTTACGAACAAGTAAACTTTAATATGTATACACTCGCAAGACGATGTTAATGTTTAATTAAAAAACTTTTAATTTTGACATTGTTATCTTTGAATTTAACTTAAATTGATTTAAAACATCGTTAATTTGTCAATGTTTACTTAACAACGAACGCATTTAAAATAATATTAAAAATTTAATGACGGTTAAAACTGTTATTCGATTTCTGAGAAAAATTTTTCCACTACTTAAGGGAATTCTTAACATATTTTCCACATTTATTTGCATAAGCCATTTCTTGCTAAGCACTGAGAATATGTAGATTATATTGAAAGCCATTATCTTATTAAAAAAAGGAAGATGGTAATTTTTAGTATGAGATATCTCGAGATTTGTTTTAATTTAAAAGAAGTAAAAATAAACTAATGACGGCGCATTAAAACCCCTGGAAAAGTTTAATTTTACCGCGCAACTGTCAAACGAGAAGAAACCCAATGTATGATAGGTAAAAGGTATATCGAGTTTGAGTAATAAGAAAATCATCAGTTAAATCTATATAAAGTTATTCGTCTTCCTTTAGGAAAATATAACCTTTGGCTATAAAAAAAGGTAAGGAAATTTCGCGTTCTCCTTTGTCCGGTTGGTTGGTCCAACGTTTTCCCCGTGCGCTCTAGCGCGATCATGAATTCCACTTCAGCGCCGTAGAATGAACGTAAGAGGATAAGGCTTCGAAGAAAAGAGAGTCGGTATATCGATTCCGTGGACAAAGAGGAAAATGCGCGCACGGCGTCGGTAAGCTACGTGGATAAAACGAGTATGTACATATAGAACGAATAGCAGTTGAAAATTGATGTAATCGAGGGTCTTATATACGAACGACACATACACCGCGGGAAGAGGAATACGAGGAACACTGTCTCGTTCTACTTGTCCGTTACCTTACCTCTTTCACTCTCTTTTACTCTCTTTTTCTCTCTCGTTCGAACTAAGAGACTTCAAGTTTTCTTTTGGGCAGTGGTCACTTCGATTCGACTTCGTACGTGTATTATAGATGGATCACTTAGCAATTCAAATTACCCGACCTCCTTTAAAATGCCTTTGTTTCAACATTTCAATTGGAATTAATGGTTTTCGAGAGAAAGAAAAAAGAATACTTTTTCTTTTTTTAGGAACACTCAACCTCTTACCGAACTTCTTTTAGAAAAAGATTTTTCGACGATTTTTTTAATTACCTAAAGATAGATGGATTTATGGTTTTACAGCGAAACTTTTGCTCCTCATATTATACATCGTCCAGATTGAATAAATGAAACTCGAGAATATTATTCCAAGTGTGAAATAATATAGTTTTAGTAACTTGCGTTTGAAGGGAGAACTGAATTACGAAATAACTTTTATAATACGACTAACTTTTATATGAATTAATTAATGACGCTTTCCAGCTCGTACGTTTGATACGTCTTTTTTCGTAATCATCCTGTCCCACATTTCATTTTTTTTTTTTTTGTAAAAACAAATTATTTATTTATACTGATGGTTTTTCCGTTTCAATTATTGCAAAATTTCATTTAAACCTGTTGATGCACAAACTTGAAAGTTACCCCTTTTAAATCGTTAGTTTACCTTGCGATAGTCGAACACTTGGTATTAACGAATAACCGATCTACTTCGAAATCCTTTTATTTACTGTACACAGAATGCATGCACTTGTTATGTTTTCAGAAGATTTCCCGAACGGATACCAATCGATCGAGTGAACCGAATCGTTACCAGGTGTTGTATTAGAAAACTATTAGGTTTAAGATTTTTCGGTAGTGAAGTAAAGTGGAACCCAAGATAAAGACGACCAAATGAGGGAAGAAAGTGAAAGAGAGAGAGAGAGAGAGAGAGAGAGAGGGAGAGGGAGAGGCAGTATAGCCCGCGGAGGATCCCTTATTAGTTTTCTCGCGCTCTCGTATTTATTATCTCGAGCGGGCGAGCGCAGCGTCTCTCTAATTAAAAGTCGCTTTTCATTTGCCTTTAAGCTTTGCTTCCCGCTGCTCCTATATACCTATTCTATGCACCGCGCATCTGTATAAACGTCGTGCTTATAAGCCTCGCGTCACATTAATATATATAGATATGTATATATATATATGTATATTTAATCGCGGCAACTTAGATTGATGCGTGCCAATTAAATTTTCAATAGCCTAGATTTCTTTCTCTTTCACATTCTTGATGGTTTCCTCGTTTCGGTCTCGTTTCTTTTTTCCTTTCTCTCCGATGAATAATTAGGTGGTTGAACCTACAGCTCTCCTCGATAGATTGAAGTTTACATTGTTCCGCGAAAAGTGGATGGAACGGTATTGTTTCGCGATAACATCGTTTTAAAAGGGCATCACACTCTATCTATCCTTTCTTAACTTATCCTTTCTCTCTCGTTCACTAGGAAATTTGTTCAATTATGATAAATCAATTATGCAAATAATTGAGGAGCACGCGATTATTCAGTTTTCTAACTTTTAAGATTGTTTTAACATTTATATCTTTTTTTTATATTTTATTAAATAGTTCAATTAGGCGATGAACGTTCTAAGTTTTCAATGGTTTGCGGAGTTTGGGAAACGAGGGAACTTTATAAAATTGCATTAAATATTTATCAGTCTTTTTACGTTACGCATTTTTTGTTACTATTATATGTAAGAAAGCAGACGTATATTTTAAAATTTGTTTTGTCATTCAATTGAAGGTAAAGCCAATTTTTAAAATTAATTTTATTATTTTATTGAGGTGATGTTCGTCGACCGTTTGAATGAAAATATATAATCGAATAAAATGAACACCCTTGGTAACAATCGATGTATGAAAAGTTTGGTAAAAGAAGTGAACTTTTTAGTCGACTAGGGGATGAATAAATTCAATCTGCAAGTTTTTATTCATTGCGCACGGAATAATGAATTGAAGTTTAAAATTCGATGTTTGTGCGTGTTCTGCTTTATATATACTTAAAGCTTAATTAAAAACTTTTATGCCATAAGTTTCATATCAATATCTTTACAATTGCGATAGTTTAATAGTTTTAACAGTTTGATGTATCGTCGTTCTTGTAAATATTTTTTATTACGGTTATTGAAGAAAAGGAAAATTATATATCGTCGTGTACATCGAATTGAAAAATAGCTTACGTTAGATGCTTTAAAACAGCTTAATTTATTTCTAGTTGGGGGTCCCTCGAATGGACGGAACTTCACTACTTTTCGTACACAGAAATAATTATCTAATTAAAATTACTGAGACAACACGGGAAACCTAGGGGGACGTATATCAGCTGTTCAAGAAAAATTAACCTAAGATTGCATAATATTTGTAATGAAATTGTTACAATTTTTACCGTGCTCTCACAATAATTTTTAGGTTACTCAGCAAAAATTCCAAGATTACGTGATAAATTTAATAATTAAATTATTTTTTTGTACTATTTCTTAAATAATGTACTTGACGCATATTTGCAGAAAATGATGCATCAGTATAAAATGATTTTTATTTTAGTTTATCAACGCCAAATTAATAAACATTATTTAAATTCTAAAATGCAATAATTCGATATTCAAAGGAACAATGCGTTTTAAAAGAAATATTATCAGAATTAAAGTTAAGTTACGCAAACTGCAAGTGTATAAAATTTACTTTCGAAATAGGTCAGTTAAACAAATGTCACAACTCCTTACAGATTGCTCGACTTCAATTTTTGCTGCTTTAATATAAAAGAAATTTTATTGTATAAGTAACCTGAGATATATGTGCACACGGATAATGTACACACACGTATGTATGTATGTATATATATATATATATATATATATATATGTACATGTATATATACACACGCACACTCACGTACACATATATTATATTCCAGTGAAATAAAATTTCATTTAGGACACTCACGCACACAAGATATATTATTTAATTTTTAAATTCTTGTCTTATGTAGCCGAGGATCGCTTAAATTCATGATTTATGTTTTACAGTTCCGCTGCACTAAAAGTGTCACTCGAATTGAAATATTTTATAACTTTTTCTTTTTTTCCTTTTATTATATTCAAAATTTATATCATAGAATCTGAAAATGAAAACGAAAAGCGTGACTTACGACATAATGGCCCAACGAAAGATTAATAACAATTGAAATGTAAAACGTAAAGTAGTGAACGCAGTGGTAATAAAGTAAAATAAATAATTGTTGGCAAGCAAAAAAAGAGCGAAAATATAATAATGACTAATATATTTTTATTCACCAATTACACATAAATATACATAACAGTGAATGTAAACAATTGTCGGGATTCGACGTTGTGTCTCATAGACATCGATAGCTCGTCGTTGTTATGATCAATCGCATAATGAAGAAAATGATATCCGAGCGCAAGGGACCGTATGTCGATGAAAGAAGCGTGTAGAGTTCAAAAGCAGAAGCGATAAACGGAAAAGCGTATATGAATAAAAAAAAAGAGGCAACAGCAAGAGATAGAACGAGAGGGACGAACGATAGGAACCAAATACAGCGTTAAACGCAGCGTGAAATCGTGCAAACAGTCCCGGTATTTTTACATCGATGCACTCGGAATTACGATGTAACCGTATCCATACATTTACGTCTGTGTGTGTGTGTGTGTGCGTTTGTCTGTATATCTATAAGAAGAGACGAGCGCGAGCGGTTCGGTCGTTTCGCGGGGGTCTCGTATTGTTACGAGAAAAGGACCCCCGTCGGCTCGCGAAGGACCGCGCGCGACAAAATACGCGATCGCACTGACTGTAGAAAGGAGGCGCGCGCGCGCACGAAGCCAACCCTCGGAAGCCTTCGGTGGTGCTCGCTCGCGTTTGCGCTTTCTCACGACTGTATGCACTCTGTCTGCGCGTGTGTGTAATATCGTCCGGTACGATCCCTCCGACGTGCGATTTTTTATCGAGCCTTTTTGCCCGGGGATACACGAGCAATTAGGCCGTAAATTTGATTTTTTATTAAAAATAGAGACGAGCACTGGACTCAGAGCGAGAAATCGAGAGAGCGAAAGAGAAAGAGAGAGAGAGAGAGAGAGAGAGAGAGAGAGAGAGAGACCGAGAAGCTTTTGAGCTTTCGGTTTTTGGCTGCTGACGTTAATTGAACCGTGTTTTTTTCGGACGGTACGTTTTCGAAAAATACCCGAGTGTGGGTATTGCGGGACCACGCGTGCACCCAGAATGAACAATTGGAAAAAGAAAAATCTACCAAATGGAAAAAAAGAAAGCAATTGTTGACATTCTGATTAAAAAATTTGATAGTTTTAATGCCAACAACCAACTGTTGTTCAAATAAACTCGGTTACATATTGCGATAATTTTATAGATTTTATAACACTTTTCATTAACCAACGTAAAATATTTAATTTTATGTATAAGCTGGATTTTAGTCAATGGATTTTGATTGTTCGTTATCGAGTAAAATGTTAGTTCATTAAAAATTAATTCGGCGGCAATCAATTCGGATAAGTAAATAATAATTATTTATTCATAGAGGGAATAAGCTGGTAAGTAATCTTTGAATACACTTTGACTCTGCATCAGGTGAATATTTAGCGTTATGTCCTATATGCGAGATTTAATACTCTCTATTTCGATAGTGATATGCTTTTGGATCTCAGGCATATTAAATTTTCGATCTAGGAGTCGATGACTAAACCGAATTCACCGTAAATTACAGAATCATCTAACGTACAAATGTCCGTACATATATGCGAGCTTTTTTCTATTGAATGCAAATTAAACGTCAGTATTCTATACATAATTTATATATAAATACTAAAAAAACTTGAGCGCGTATTATTGGAGAATAATGATTAATTAATAAAAATATTAAAATAAATAATAACTGTTTTAAGTTAAAATTTATAAGCTTGATGTAGGTAATATTATAAACGCAGATGAATGATAAATGCAACATTTATTTTTCATGATTTACATATTAGACTTGCTGTAGCTTATATAATTATTGGTTATTCAAATACATAATCACAATTTATTATTTTTCAATCAATTATAATTATTTATTCAATTTCAATTAATTTGCATAAACATTTTGAAAGAAAATTGGAATAAGCACTTGGAAAATTATTGAATGAAAGTTACTTTTTATTGTTGCAACGATATTTTATTATTACACACATATAATGCTTTAAATTAAATACACGGAGAAAAATGGTGTATTAAAAATGACTAAACTTCAAGGGAAAATTATATTTTATAACAGCAGTGGAATATACTCAAATAATTTTGAACACAAATGAGTTTTTACAATATATTATCCAGCAAAAATTATAATTTCAATAATAAAACTTACTACCATTTTCGTGTATAAATTCTTATTCATATTCAAAAATTATTATATTATTGACTAAATTAAATGATTTACAATATTTACTATGTTATATAAGAATTTTGACTACGTAACATAACAAATTTGCCCTATCAGTATAACAACTTTTACTATATAGTATAGTAATTTTTTTTATACGTTACGTTTGTTATAAAATATAGTAAAATTTGATATTGAAAGAAACAAAATTCTTCACAGATGAAAACAGAGAAGAATCAACGTCGCTGAGTACGTAATAAATCATGATTCCATATCATTTTGTTATTCTTTGGGGATCGTACATATACTTATTACACGTAAATGTTAAATAAACAATTCGCTATCGTTTTGAAAAGTTTCGTGTAACATATAAGGACGATTCGAGTTTACCAAACCAAAGTGTTCCAAATGGCGCAGTCGGTAAGGCTACAAGACTTCTACCCCAAAGGCCCGATCGGAAAATAGCTAAGGCTAGCCTTAGCAGTATGCATGGCCCTCACGTGGTATACTGAACTGGCCTTTAATATGGCGCGTAACGGGGTGAGTCCGAGGGCCCGGCGTGGTTAACGAAATGTATGCCTAGCCTTAATCTTACCCTATCAAATCCTGATGTAACTAGATTGGAATCAATGGAGAAAGAAACGTGATTTTGTAAGGGATCCAATAGAACTTTAAGCGAGAAGAAGCACTTGAATCGAGAAAATTGAAAAATAATTATGTATTCGAAACTTTAAGGCCTGCCATACGTCGCCCTTGTCTGTTCCCGACATGGGTACCAAAACTACGGTAAAATCTTAAGGGCCAAATCGTCGCCCCGTTACGCAACTTACCGGGGCATCATCCGGGTGTTCCGGTTACACACCCAGACAAATGCCGCAAAGTTATTTCCGATCGGGGGGTCGTCGGTTCGAAACCCGCGGACCTCCAGCTTTTTTTCTAACGTAAATATATTAAATCTTTAATATTTCATAAATGTAAATAATACAATAATATACTTATCCCCGATGTGTAGTAAATAATAGAATATTTATTTTTCGTCTTTATCTTATCGTCAGAAAAATTACTATGTTAAATATTAAAAATTATTACAATAAAAGTATGTCTCATCCTTCTAATATAATACAGCAATTTTTACCACGACTTTAGTAAATTTTCCTACAACATTTTCTCAGTCTATATATTAACTATGTTCGCATTTGGTATGGCTAAATAAAGATGTTTAATTAATTTGCTATAAAAATTATACTACCATTTGCTCATTATCCTTAGTGTATATTATATACGGCGCTGATTAACGACGGATGAGATCAATTGTAAACAAGATATGTGCGAAATAAATTAGTAATACATTAGTAATGAAACAGTGGTGTTTGCATTAAGCGTCAGTGATTTTGTTTATATTATTTTATTTTAGTTTATTTACCAATCGATCATCGCAGATATTACAAAGTATATAGATTGTACATTAATTATAAAATTGTTATCTTTCGTATATTCATGCGACTGTTGAAAAGAGACGGAAAATGTAATTAATATTTATCTTTGATACATGCAACTTGTGTACATCACTGTCTGATCTTCTATCAAAATTAGAAGTATTTGTAAAGAAATTGAGTAGACAGACATGAATAAGAAAATTTACATATAATGTTGTTAATAATAAAAAAGAACTTTAAGATTAGTTATTATTAAATTAACCAATACCTAAAAGTATTTAAACAGTATTATTTTTGTTAAACTTATATGAGTAAATTAATAACTGCTCAAGTCACGTTTACCTAATTTATAAGCAAACTACACAGCATCTCAACATAATTGTTTACATGAATTAATGACACTAATTTAAGCAATTAATTATAAGTATTTATTAAAAATAAAATTTTATTTTTGGAATGAAAATTTTCGTATTTATTTAAATAATAAATATTTAAGAAATGCTATTCACATATATTTCAGAAATATGCAACGTTACGTTAATAAATTTGAGAATGGTAGTAGCACACGGTCCTGACATTTTCCATTGCTTTGTCAAATTTTCGAGGGTTGAAACTGCTTCTGAGGCTTATTCAACGGTACTTTCGTACACCCGGATTTTAGTATGTGTAAAGCCGTTCTAAAGCCCACAGGTAGACAGAATATAATTAGATATATGCATTACACGAAATTCAAAACTAAAGCAAAATAGCTTCTACAAGAGGAACTATACAGCGATCAAAACAGCACGAGCCCAATTTTCAAAATTGCCGAATAAATGTGACACCTAATCTTTATTCTACATTGATAAATTAAGCTAACAGGTAGTATGAACTAGAAATATCGCTTTATTAAAATTATAAAAAAATTATTTTCGAGAAACTATTTAATCATATACACACATAGTATGTCTAAAAAAGATAGCTTTTCATGATGTCTTAAATTTAAATGTTTTTTCAAAGGATAAATTCAATTCTAACTTCTTGAAAATAATATTGTTAAGGTCAGACAATTCATGATTTTTTAGTATGTACTATTTTTTTATTATGATATTTTTGCTATAATTTTAAGATTACTTATGAATATTTTAAGGTAACACGTTATAGATATATAAAAACAAATTTTATAATTTCTTAAGATGTAGGAAAATTTTTAGAATATAGTTACTAATTCAATATCTTTAAGACAAAATAAAAACTTTTGAAAACGTTTTCAAGATTTTTCTATAATTTTATGTCATACCTAATTTAATAAATAATGCTTTTAAGAAATAAAAATAGCTTTCATACTTGATTCGTAAAAAACTGAAAATGTGATCGTTGACCGTATATGTTCGATGCAGCACAAATCACATTGTGATGCATTGTTCTAAGACACGATAGGTGGGAGTAAAATGCACTTGCTTCCGCCCGGGCCAGTTGACCGTGAATTTTAGTAGCGTACCGAGTATCGTATTGAATATTTCGTGCAATATAATACATAACTTTTTTAATTGTTAAACTAACAAATTCAATAATAGAATTGTGGAAATCAAATATTGTCATAATTTTTTAATGTTGTTTAGGTCACACGATATCAAGAGAGAAAATTAAAAATACTACCCATACGAGAAGAAGACGCGGATTTAAATTTGATTGGACGATAGAGCGAGGGAGTGCAGGATGTGTGAAACGGTTTGTAAATGATTGATGATCACCTTGTAAGCTCGTCCCTGATTTTGTTTTTTCGTCCGCGAGTTCGTCCCGCGGTCTTTCGGGTCGTTTCCCTCGAAAGGCTATTAATTACTATATAAAAGCCCGATGAATGGGCACAGCTGGTTCTCATATCCGAGCGTGGGGGGAAAGGATCGTAGAGGAGAGATTGGTCCGCCGCTTGTACGTAGGAGAAGAGTCGCGCGAGACAAAAAGTCCGACGCGCTATCGCGTCATTGTATCCGATGCCAGGTTCGTACGTGTCCTCGCGGGCAACATTTTGGGTTGAGCGGTCGACGGGTATCCAAAGACTAATTTATAGAGCGGGGGAGGGGGGGGGGGGTGAGCCGGGAGGCTGAATCTGGCCATGTAGAAAGTAGCTCGTTAGGCGAGCTGGAGGTTCGATATACGCGCCGATGCGATGTAATTACCGTATCGCTCGATCGGTTATATACGAGTTATATATATGCGATTTGCGACAGCCGCGGGAATTCGCTCTTTCTCTCTCTCTCTCTCTCTCTCTCTCTCTCTCTCTCTCTCTCTCACCCTCTATTGTCTGTATCTATCTAACTACCTATATCTCCCTCTATCTTTCCTTTTCTCAGTTCTTCTTATAATATGCTACTCCATGCAATGAAGTATAGAACCGTTCCTTTCTTATTTAGACTCAAAAATGATCAATTTCTCCAAATAACGTTGTTTTTGATATATAGAGCATATCGATAGATTTAAGTAAATAGTACTTGCATAATCTACTGCTCCAGCAACGTTCGAGGGCGTATACCCCAAGGCTGCTAATAAACAAATCAATCAATCAGTCAATCTACCGATGCGCTAATAGAAAGGCCCAGCTGCGTTTACTTGTGCGCGGGTGGATAAATACCCATGCACTTGCTTTGGGCCGCGAGCTTACCGGTATGGAAATTCAAGATACTCCTGGTCGTTTTGTCAAGATTGAAATCGGTGGATGATGCGTCGACGCTCGGTGCATCTATACCCTATATCCATACTCACTGGCCAGGTTCATTTCGCTTCGGGTTTATTTGGATTAGCGCGCGTGCCACGCGTTATGAGCTACGGGCGAATGTTACTTCGTATTCTAGTTCTCTCCCTCCCTCAAATCGTTTGACCCGAAAATAATCCTTACGCTGGTATACCCTTTATTTACTGCCCTATCTTGCACGATACCTGACATATTACGGCTATGCGTGTACTTGATTTTAGATCTACGCATTAAATATTATGTCACGAGTTCATTTTCACTTCGTTTCTATAACCGGTATACCGGTGAAATAATTAAATACTGGACAGAATTTAGAAATAAACTTTTGTAGTGTGTAACGGCACAATTTTCAATCTAATTACGACCGTGCACATTAAATAATTATTCAAAGCATTTTCCTCTTTTCGATCAGATTATATTATTACTATACACATGTGACATTATTTGTATAGTCTCAATCTATCGTTTGTATTTAAATTCGTAATTTTTTTTATATATTACTATTGACTTTCAATTTAAATTCCATACACGCGGAGTCCAATGGTTTTTATAACTGAAAGTTTTTATAACTACCGATACTGTTTCAAGTTTTAAAATATTTTATATTTTCCCCCTATATTTTTTTACACTTACAAATAATGTTTTATTTCTAAAGTAGTTTTTAAAAAATTAAACTTTAGAAAATATAAAACGTATTTATACTCCGATATATTAATGAGAAGCGCTAAAATTATCAAATAAATGTACATTTAAACGAATCAAAACAATTAAGCATCTTATTTAAATCAATCGTTTTTAAAATAAATGAAAATGAATGTATAATCAGTGCTTTAAATTTTATTAAATTTTAGATGAGAAAAGAAAAAGAAGGGTTATTGGAAGTTCGTTTACTCAACTTCTTCAGGTTTATTATAATTTTTCAATTAAAGTATCGTAAATAAAAATTATTAAATATTCACGGGTGTTATAGTCCTACGTGTGCATGGAAAATCAATATTCGTGTTATTATCAAACTTTATGCAAATAGAGAATGGAAAAAGGGTTCTTGCGCACGGTAGGATCACACCGGCTAAAAAAATATCGTTTAAGTTCGTGCATACCTGCCGGGCATGCGTTATAATTTTCACGTGAAAGGGACTGAAAGATGTAGGTATTGTAAAAAATAAAAGAGAATAATAAAAGAAAAAGAAAAATATCGAGAAATCCGTAGAAGCAGATGCTATTGATTTATGTAAAAGGTTTTTAAATCTTTTCTCCCAGGCGTTCTTTCGTATAATTTTCATAAAACCGGTAAATCGTCGAGTGAATTGCGCTTTGGATCGTGGAATTTCGAAGTGATCAATTTCGAATGTTAATTATGAATATTCATACTGGTGACACTATCTTTGTACATACAGTAAGAAAAAAAAGCAGTTGGAACTTTGAAATAATTACTAACGAGTCTGTAATCAATACTTACGGAATTAGAATAACCGTATATAAAAATTAAACGAAAATAAAATGTGACAGTATCGATTAATTCGACACGGTATTCGAATTAAATTAGAAAATTATCTTTATATTAATTATATCGATTAGAGTGTGATTTAACTAGTTGTATAACTAACGACCATTAAGCGATTGATCGGAATAAACAGTTTTTTCGTAGGCAAATACAAAAACCATTGATATAAATGTATAGCGATATTTAACGAGACAACGAGCACTGCGCTTTTATGCGTATTTTATCATGTAAATTATCAAACTAAAATACTCTCACTTGGTAACCACTACCAAATTTAAAATCGGTCCGAATTCAATTACGATTTACAGCTAAAGCCCTTATACCATCTCCATAAATAAATGATCGTATTCTTTTTAATGCAAACACACGTACACCTATAAACGTATACATATAAACCTACGTGAGCGATGAGAAAATCGATATCACTCAAAAGCAGAAATATTTACAAAACTTCGCCCAGAACAATGTTTCCATCTCTCGACGATCCAACGAATATTTGCTTTTCGCGCGCAACTCGAGCTATCCGTTCCCTTCTTTTTCCTCCTCCTCCTCCTCCTCCTCTTTTTATCGAGGATTACCGTATTTGTGCACATCCGCTAAACACCGATGCGAGAAACGGGTTAACGTGCTTGCGCGTGCATTTTATACCATTGCCACGGGGCGTTTCGTCATGCGAGTTAAACTCGAGGTATGGCTCATTGTGGATCGTTCGAGATATCTGTCTTTTCGCGTCTCCTCGTCGAGGATCCATTGTTCTCAACCCCGTTTATGATTACGCGAGTGTAACGTGCAACGTGTACAATTTTAATGGGCATCATTGCCGTTTCAATGAGTCGCGATCGCGAATTCGTAGGACTGTTCGTAAAACGAGTCTTCTAAAATTATAACTTTTTACATCTATTTACATTCCACGTAATAAAACGTATTTTGATTTTCGATCATACCTGCGTAGGTTTCATCGAAACGTCCATGCATTATTTACTTTATTTTTTAAACAAATTATTTTATTATTAACTTTTATTCAAAATTTTTTGGCTAATTTATATGTCACATAACTATTTTAATTAATTATGACACTTCGTACGTTTTTGTTTTTGTATTTTTTTTCATAATGGAATCTCTACCTCAAATATGCTGAAATTTTAACAGTAACTTTTGAATATGATTTCAGTCCACTTGAATGGACAGACTGTTTTAATATTATAGTAAAAAAAGTATACTTGACAATTTATTTAAAGAAATTGAAAAATTGTGTAAAGCACAGCTAAATAATTTTTATAAATAAACATTTAATGTATTAACAACAAGTGTATTAAAATCATATTTAAAAGTGACTGTTAAAATTGCATTCTATATTCGATGAAATGGTTCCTGAGATATCCTACGGTAAGTCCATTATAGAAAAAAATGAAAGTACGAATTATCTCATAATTAACAAAAATAGTTATGTTACAAATAAATTAGTCAAAAAATTAAAAATACATATTACCAGTAATATAATTTGTTTAAATATTTGAGATATGTTAATAATCCTCATCAGAAGAATGATTAATTGTTAATATTTAATAGTTCTTTTTCAATTTTAACCCAGGCTTGTCCCTTAAGTCCACGAAACGTTACGAAATTATTTAACTATATTGTATTAATTTATTTTGATATACGGTATCATAATTTAATCAATATCAATATTTAATCTTTATTTGAGTTACGTGCTGATAAATAATCAATTAATTTAAAATGCAATCAAGAAATTAAAATCTTGTAGAATTGTTTGTTTTGCTTTTTGGATGCGATGTTACACGTGTACGTTGTATTATATTATGTTGCGTTTATATAGTTTTATTTAACAATAATAATAAATTTGATCTGGCAACGCCCAATTGCATAAATACAAAAAGTAAGTGAATGTATATACGACGTGCTTGTTATGATCAGTAAATAAATTATACACTAATGAATATCACTGTGGGTCATTAAATATACAAGCTATAATTAAAGAAATTACATTGAAAAATATACGCTTTTAATATTGGTCTGAAGGGAATTCCACAGATGCACACCTTATGTATACAATGAATTCTCACCGAATTGAGTATACAGTTTATAGGAACTATAAGGTCTCTAGTGCCCCCTAGTGTGCATATCTTTATGAAAATAGTTAGCATTCAGATCAGATTTGCTGTATTGAACATATATTTAAAGCCGACATCAATGCACGTTTAATACATTAAAGATAAGTGACACACATGCAGTTATAAAAAGTATGTTTTAACAAAGTTTGCGAATGAAGGAACAATGAAACACTATTTTAATGCATTAAATATTTATTCCCTTTATATACTCAAATATCTAGATATATGTCATTTATTTATAAATACATAATACATCCAAAAGTCAATGTTAATAAACAAAGTAATTTACTGCCTTTCTTTAACATATTTGAACTTAACTTTTTAAAACATCTGATGGATAAAATATTTCAACATTTTCTGCCGAAAGTTTGATTAGCATATTGTTTCATATAATTAAATCTGTCTATTTATATAATTCGCCGGAAAATACTTTAAAATGCAATAGTGGATTTTATGATTGACAAATACCAAATACATATATTAGTACGCAGACGGAAACATATATAGTACGAATAAAATAACACTGGTCTACGAGTAGAGTTTTGTACATTAGTACAATCCATACGAATGGAATTTTAATTAATTGAACAACGATAATAAATATGGAAACTCGATGCAATAGGCATTGGGTAAAAGAGGGGAAAAAGGAAAAATTGGTATACGGCAAAGAAAGAGTATATCGAACACGATTACCAAAGTTGCACGTTTGATTATCCCGATCGATAATGACAGTATTTATCAAAGAGGTCGGAGCTTAACGAACTTCCGCTGGTATTCGGCTTACCGTTTGACGATCAAATAATTTTTCTTCGTCTTCGTCAAGTCTCTCGTATATGTATGCTCCATATATGTATACATATATGTATAGCCGTAGGAGAATTCATTGTCTTACTCGGGAAGAGGAGAAGAGTCGTGTTAGGTGCGGTAACGAATACTCCAGTCACTTATAGAGCCGCAAATAGTCAGACGGCCAAAACACAACCACAAATACCGTTAATACTCGCGATTTCCACGTATGTGCATAATGCGCAAGTACGCACACGTATAGCCAGCGTGTGTCGGGTACACCCAGTTAGGCGTGGAATACAAACAATTTCCAGCCGCACAATGACACCCACGCCAGGTAAAGGTATATATACATACCTATACGTGCACACGTATACCTATACAAATATATACACGAACGCAGGATAGAACGGCAGTTCTCACGTACGTATACGTCTACCTCTTCTATTTTCATCCCCTCGACGCGAGAATATCGGCGCCGCAACGCGAACGAATCAATTTCTGCCTTACTCGTGAATCAGATTTATTGGCTCCTCGCATGCTGCACGTGCCTCTCGATACCGTACAACGTACAACCTATACCCCTCAATCCTCTACATATATCTATACCGACTTTCCGCCCCTGGCCAGGTTTTAAGAGTCTGGGGACCAAGCCGTTTTTCGGCGAGGTTGCAAAAGGGCACCAGGGCCGAGGGCGAGGGAGAGGCGGACAATATCGCGAAAAAAAGAAAATACGTGGATGCGAGCTTCGGAAAGAGGTGGTGGGTTCGAGGGGGCAGGAGGGGGGGGGGGGGGAGGACGACAGTCGAGTGTGGCTATTGATTTTTCCCATATTTCATAGCTCGCGCGCGCGTTATGCTCCATTCTCGATAGGCCCCAGTACGCTCGTAAATAATTTGAATCTCGTGGCGAAAATTAAATCCTCACGGCGGGCGCACCGCGTTGCGGCACACGTGTACACGAGTTATACTTTTACCCGTGTCTCCTAGCGCAGCACCCACTGATAAATAGATCATTTATCTACTTTTTCTACCAAAATCTCGGATCTTAATTATTATTTCTAAAACAATTAGGAACCATCAGCAATCGTCTTTTTTATTGTTAAACACATGGGAATTTTGATTTTGCGTATAGGTTCATTCGACTGTGGAACGAAAAAAAGAGAGTTCGCGCAAGTTGTACGTTTATAAATAGTTTTATGCGCGTGCCTGAATAAAACGTGCACTGCCGCGAATTCTTTTGATACGCTAGAAAAATTTTCTACTACGTTACTTACGAAACGCACTGTGCTTTTTCCATTTTGTACTACCAATTTTACAATTTTCTGTAAACGGCTATATTTTGGAGAACAATTTACTATTTTATAATTATTTACATTTAGTTATTTATACGTAAATAATAGAACTATATTCACGTGTGTGCAAATAAAATAAAAATCATTGCACGATATTTTCGAAATAATTAGTTTACGTAGAAACACAAGAAGAAAATATTTTTCTTTGTTACGAGTGGAGTGTCAGTGCTCGGCAGCATCCTGTACGTGAGTTATACTTTACCCGTGTCTCCTAGCGCAGCACCCACTGATAAATAGATCATTTATCTACTTTTTCTACCAAAATCTCGGATCTTAATTATTATTTCTAAAACAATTAGGAACCATCAGCAATCGTCTTTTTTATTGTTAAACACATGGGAATTTTGATTTTGCGTATAGGTTCATTCGACTGTGGAACGAAAAAAAGAGAGTTCGCGCAAGTTGTACGTTTATAAATAGTTTTATGCGCGTGCCTGAATAAAACGTGCACTGCCGCGAATTCTTTTGATACGCTAGAAAAATTTTCTACTACGTTACTTACGAAACGCACTGTGCTTTTTACATTTTGTACTACCAATTTTACAATTTTCTGCAAACGGTTATATTTTGGAAAACAATTTACTATTTCATAATTATTTACATTTAGTTATTTATACGTAAATAATAGAACTATATTCACGTGTGTGCAAATAAAATAAAAATCATTGCACGATATTTTCGAAGTAATTAGTTTACGTAGAAACACAAGAAGAAAATATTTTTCTTTGTTACGAGTGGAGTGTCAGTGCTCGGCAGCATCCTGTACGTGAGAAATTTATATTGTAGTTGAAGGGTCTTTGAAGTTCTCGTTCGTTTCAAGTTTTCGTGTAATGTCGTACTAGTCTGCATTCTAATAGTCTAAGCAACGAAGTTACATTCATAACTTAGTTTAGAATTTATAATTGTAATTCAAGTATACCCAAGTTTACAAAAATATCAATTATTTGTTCCTAACTACTGTTAAGATTATTAACTAGTTTATTACTGTATTTAAATAAAACGAATTACATTTATTGTAATTTAATAAAAAAATAAACGGCTTTGGGTCGTCGAACCTAATTCTAATCATAACTATAAGAATTCATGACTCGAATTAATATTCTTAATATGTAAGTACATTGTCAATTTCTCACTAGTGTTAACAACTTAAAGTTAATATTAAAAAATATGGCTGAAGAAGACAAGTTGTTGTGCGTTATTAATAATAAGTCCATAACCGTTATTTACCGAACTGTTGATCACCACCCGGTTCTTAATCAGTTTTTATATTTAAGTTATAAACAAAAAATTTAATCAATAGATCAACAATGTAGAATCCTAATAGAATAATATATTGCAAATTAGAAATAAATATATAATACTTGAAAAAGATAATCAACATGTCCTATATTAAATGTAAAGTATTGATCAGAAATTGATCTTAAGTGATCAAGAAGTGCAGGGTATGTGACGGTATGTAAGAGATATTCTTTTCTGCAGTGTATTTGTAGCGTTTCTTTCATTTTCTTTTAAATCTATATCGATATAGTTACACAGTACAGAGCAATTTATTTACACTCATAGCGAGGAAAATTATAAAAATTATAAGAGTTGCATTTCTCACATAATTATATCAGAGTAAACAATATAGTACATTATGCAGTATAAGGCGAAAATAGAAGATTTTTCCCGCGGCTGTGTTTGCTGTTCGAACGAGAAGGTTTTTCAGGAGAGTAGGTTTACTACACGAGTGAAGTAAGAGTTATAATAACGCAAGGAAAAAATTTCCTAGCGGCAGCAGTAGTTACCCGAGGGGCAAATCTACTTTCGCTACGCGTCACATATAGTATTTTATTTCACATTCAACTGTCGTCATTCTTAAACCTTAACTTTTAGAGAACTGGGATTTAAGAAATTTCAAAAGCCCAGTTTGTCCCGTGTCTATTGAAACGTAAGATTAGGTCATGCAGAAAAAATTATAATCTAAGGCTAAGTCTTTGGCGGGTCGGAACATGACACCTTAACACATCACCCTGGTTCTCTAAAGGTTTAGACGAAAGGTCAAAACCCTTTTCAAATTTTATATCCTGTATATATACCCTACCTCTTCTTATTTCTTTAATTTTACTTTCGCCCGTTAATTTTAGTTTGGTTCTGCTACATTTACTTTTTCCCGTAAATACTGTCACGGGCGTCTCCGCGCGACGTAGGTATATAAGAAGGATAGAGTGAGCGATAAGACGTTCCGACTAATGTAAGCGTTGCATTACAGCGCGGACGTTAACTCGATGGTCAGAGTACGAGATTCGTAATCCAAGGTCTTCGAATCCCGTCGTCCGCCTTTTTTCGCTCCTCGCCTTTTTAATCCGTTACAATACATTTGGGAGAAACATTTGCTATTTTCTTCTTAATTTTTGGGATCAAAAACTGATCATTCTAATCGAGTGTAGAGTAATGTTTTAATTATTTGAAAGATAAGTATTTTACTCAATATTTCCGAAACATAGCAATCTTTACATTTTTGTGTGACAATATTCGGGTAACATTTAAATGTTTCCAATTATATCAGACAATTCATAACACGCTTCAATTATTATTCGTTATCTAATTTCAGTTTTATTAAATAATTGCCAAAAAAAATAAGACACTTAATTATAATATGAATGAAAATGCATTGTAAATATATCCGACAATTAGATGTTCGTTAAGAATTATTTGAATTTAAAAAATATTATGCACTTAATATTTTATTGGCTAGTATACTAATAGGTCATTATATAGAGATTAGAGTAGGAAGATACGTAAGGCAGGAGGTACAATTCGAAGCTAACTATTTGTCATTTACAAACATAGTATGCATGCAGAAGAGGACCCAAGATAGATCCTCTAGAGAGTCTAGTATTAGTTACCCACCAATTAGAAATTACACCATTCTACTCCATGGGTTGGGTGCCGACGACCATTCTAATATGACTAGACTCGTCGAACCAGTTGGAGAGAAACCGCTGTAAGCTATAATAATTGTAAGAAGTTTATAATTGATCCCCGAGTGAATATCATCGCCGAGTTTCACCAAAGACGTTATCAGCCTCATACCCCGAGGATAATAATTCAACTGTCAATTTATTACGTCCGATAAACAATATTTTTTCATCAATCTCTCTTTCGGATACGATACACTTATATATACGGTATATTAATATGTTATTGTTTACAAGACACTTTGTCCGTTACTCTCGAAGGTCGCGTTAAACTAACGATCTCTAGCGCGTTGTACTTTTTTTTAAAGAGAAAAATTAACGCGAATTTATTATCGATTAACGAACTTTGCGTGATTGAAATATAATACGTAATACTATGTGTTTTATACGTATGTCAATAAGCAAGAGCCTATAGGTTTAAATATTTTGTGCAATTTGACCTTTAACTATTATAAATAAATGATTCGCGCGAATTAATTCTTTAATTGAGGAAGTAGTTCATCAATCTCCTTACATTTGAATGAACCAGAGCTTAATAACCTCGTTTATACATAGAGCACTGCTATTATTCTTTAAGAATAACCGGGTGATGGAGAGGGAGAGGAAGAGAGAGGAAACGTAAGAGAGAAGCCCGGAGTCTTATGATGCGGCAACGGGTCTGGTGCATAATTTATCCTATCCTATGTGTATATAGCACCCTTGCGAATTAATTAATTCCGTCGTTCACTTTCTCAAGCTGTGAGTTTATGGCAACTCATTAACAGGATCCTGACCCACTGCCGTCACCTACATCTTTCTTCAATACATTCAAACTATCGCTGCAACTCTCTCTCTCTCTCTCTCTCTCTCTCTCTCTCTCTCTCTCTCTCTCTCTCTCTCTCTCTCTCTCTCTCTCTCTCTCTCTCTAAGCACAGACCATGGGTCTCACACGATATCAGAGCCGATATCAGAGCCAGAAACATGGCATTTAGAACTTTTCGTAATTCTGGCTCTATTTCGGATTATAATACCTACAAAACGTTAAGAAATCGTGTTAAGAATTCACTTACTTCTAGTAAATTTCGATTTTTACAGTCCAAACTTTGTGGTGAAAAAGATCCATCTAAGTCTTGGAAACATCTTAAGAATATGGGTCTTTGCTCCAAGACGAGTCCTTCGCCATTACAGCATTTCACTATTCATCAATTAAACTGTCATTATGCGTCTATTTCTAATCATGTATCACCACTTTCCGTACACTCATTTGCGTCCATCTTATCTAATTTATGTCATCTATCACCTTCTTCACCCTCATTCTCATTTCAAACTGTATCAACAAAAAAGGTTCAATGGGCCATCATTAGAGCCTCCTCGAGGTCCGCAGGCGTCGACGGTATTACTACTAGAATGATCAAATTGCTTGAGCCGCAACTCACGCTACCACTAACAAATCTGTTCAATGACATGTTGTCCGTCGGTTACTTTCCTGATTGCTGGAAGAGGGTTTTATTGTTTCCATTGGCGAAGTCGGGCAGGATGGAGTCGTGCTCGGACACAAGACCAATAGCCAAGCTCTGCGAGCTCTCGAAGATTCTGGAAAGAATAGTGCATGATCAGTTGACTGAGTATCTCGAAAATAACTATTTATTAACAGCTAGGCAAGCAGGGTTCCGAAAGGGACACAGTACTCAGTCGGCTCTTCTTGGTGTACTCGATGATGTGAGAAGGGCTATTGATTCTAGGAAGATCACGATTTTGGTCCTGTTCGACTTTTCCAAGGCTTTTGACACGGTGCCACATGATCTCCTCATCCAGAAGTTGGGCAGCATCGGATGCTCCGATGTCGTGCTAAATTGGTTTTATAGGTACCTAGTGGGCCGTACTCAGGCTGTAGTGGATGAGATTGGCACGACGTCGGAATGGTTAGGGGTAAACGCAGGTGTACCACAGGGTAGTGTCCTAGGTCCCGTCCTTTTTTCCATCTTCATCAATGACTTGCCTAAGATCCTAAAACATTGTAATCACATGTTGTTTGCCGATGACGCCCAGGTCTATCATTCGTTTTTTCCATCCGATTTTGATAATGCAGTTCAACGTGTTTCTCTTGATGCGAATGCTATAGCGAACTGGGCGATTAATAATGGCCTTAAGCTGAATGTGGAAAAAACGAAGGTTATGATCCTGGGCAGTCAGGCCTATCTAGCGCGTATTAACTTGGACACTGTCCCAAAGGTCAGACTGTGCAATGAATACTTGAGGTATGAAAACATGGTAAAATCGCTCGGTGTGATGATAACCCCTACCCTAGACTGGTCAAGACAAGTCATGGGTATCTCAAGGCGCGTCCACGGAGTATTGCACTCGCTACGCTATTACAGCAAAACTCTGTCGTTTAAACTCCGTAAGAATCTAGTAGAAACACTTATTTTTCCGCATTTCGATTATGCGTGTGCGGTCTATCACGATGTAGATCAGACTAGGAATCTCAAGCTCCAAAGATTGTTAAATGCGTGTGTGAGATTTGTATGGGGTAATATAGCGAGACGTGATCACGTTACTCCATATAGACTAGGCCTAAAATGGCTTTCCGTCGAGTCCAGACGTTCTCTTCTCATAGGTTCACTAGCATACAGTATCATCTCCCATAATACACCTTCTTACATAGCGAATCACTTCATTAAGCTTGACTCCCTCGACCATAATCCCCGTTCTTCCTCTCGTCACCCATCTAAACCCCTCACATACCTCCCACCACGCACCGAATCACTAAACAGGTCATTCATCATAACATCCACCCGTATCATCAATCAGCTCCCTTTCATCACCTTTGATCCCATGCTCATAGACAAATTCAAAATCATTCTCTTCAGTCATCTGTTTGGGCTCGATAAGAATGCCTGGTCTACACGGATCGCAACTGAGGGCATCACACCTCAGACCTTACCGAATCTCGAGGAGGCCTTGCAGACTTAGTAGCGTAATATTTATGGATCTTTTATATTTTTGCGTTTTGTTTGTGTTTTTATTTATTTATTTATTTACTTTTATTCTTATCTTTATTTATTATTCTAGTCTGTAGTATTTTTTGCGAGCGACTCGTGCGATCTTTTATCTTTTACTGTATCCAATCAAATTGCGACTATGTACCTGGTAATAAATTGTGATAAACTGCGATCTTATTTATGTATACTCACACACATGTAATCCGTTAA